>OY856410.1:732195105-732795105 GCA_963693085.1 Alisma plantago-aquatica | reverse complement strand
GGCAGTCACCCTAATGCATGGAATCACATTGATGAACACATTAGCAAAGGGATATCAGTGTGGAGGGCACGTGTAAAGAAAGATTACTATGAAAAGTACAAGATTGAACCAGAATTGATGACGAAGAAAGTTGAGAAAAATGCTTCCATAGATATGGACCAGTTTAAAAATCTTGTTAAAGAATGGGGAACTGAGAAGTCTAAGGTACAATGGTTTCATATAACTTTTTTTTTATCAATAAGCGCGTTTCTCTTTCATTACTCACAAAATTTACAAAGGGGAGCAAAGCTCAATACATCTATAAAGATAGATATCAAAAGTCAAAAAGAAGGATGCAATTTATCTATGCAAACTTCTATAATCAGTATTTATGCAACGCCACACACTGTTTGGTTTGCTCCTACTGTCTTCAAAAACACATCTATTTCTATGTATCCATATGTGATAAATGATAAGAGTAGCAAGAAGAGCTTCATTTCTGTTCTTTAGCAGGTGTACTTCATTTCTGTTCCAGCAACAGGTGTACTTCAACGCTGCTGCAGATTTTTTGAATCTGCTCAATTCCTCTGATCTCAGGGAGCTTCCACACTCCACACTTCACATCAGTCCCCTTTCCAATGTGGAATTGGACATTATAGAGATATCTATCTCTTATATTGAGGATGTTCTTCCACATCCAGCTATTGGCTTGCTTATATTGAGGATGGTTTCATATAACTTGCATGTATACCTATCTACTTTTTCTAATTATATGTTTCTTATGGTTTAGAAAATTTCTGAGATCAACAAGGCAAACAGAGTAAAAAAAGTGATGGATCATACCACAGGATCAAAGCCATGGAGTTGTTATCGGGCAGAAATGGTATTAATAATGGACACTTGTCTTTCTTAGTAGGAGTTGAACATATAACATGGGCAATTATTATGTTATCTATCATGTGTAGGTCAGTGAAGATCAACCCGTTGTGCCTCTTAAAAAATTTTTGGAAAAAGTTTACGACAAAATCCCACAAGTGGTTAGAAAATGGATATTTGCTTTCCTATGATTTCTACAAAGCTAAATATGCTTAGATATCTCAATTTAAGCTTTCCTTTTATGATGCTTTCTAATTACAGCTTGAAATCTCTGATATCGTGGAAAACCAAGTAGCAAACCAAGAAGAAATAGATCCTAGAAGTGTTGATAATCTAACACGTGCTGCTTATTTGCAAGTTTTAAATCCTTCCAAAAAGGCTAGGATCCGAGGTGTTGGAATTGGGCACAAAGAGATAGGACATAGGGGAAAAGCTGCCCGTATAAGATATGAAATGGTTCTTGAGGAAAGCAATGCAAAGGATGTATGTTGGAGAGAATCTAAACTTGAACTATTAGTTACAACTAGTCTATTAGATTGATGTTTGTAATTTGTTTTCTATTTTAGGATAAACTTAAGGAACTTGAAGAAACAGTAAATGGATTGAAGAACTCCGTCTCCCAATTAATGACTTGGTATAATCAATCACAGGTAACTCAGATTCAGTTGTCTATGTCAATGTAATATATAATTTTTTTTTGACATTGTTGATGTATTTGTTATAGGATGGCAGTATTAATGTTGATTGTGCAGTTGAATACCCCAATCAGAATACTACAGGTGTCTTACACATGCAAAGTGGCACAAATAGGCCGGATGTGGGTTCTTTTCACATACAAGACAATACAAGTAATGGTGCAGATGTAGGCATGTTTCCTAGCCAAAATAATTCAAGCAGGGATGGCTTAGGAAGACTTTCTAGACCAAGCAATTCAAGGGAGACTGGAGTAGGCATGCTTTCCATACAAAGCAATTCAAGGGAGAATGGAGTAGGCAGACTTTCCATACAAGCCAATTCAAGGAAGAATGGAGTAGGAAGGCTTTCCATACAAGGCAATGGACATCCACGGATCTTTCCGCCACATGTAACTCATTACAGCTATAGATTATTTTCAATATTCATACACATAAGAATATTAACATGTACACTTTATTAAAGGCTGCAGTTGAAAGTCGGTCCCCTTCTTCTGGTAATAATCGACAAAGTTATCCTCAAATGCAGAACACACCAACCACATCTTCATCGGTGTCTTTCACACCAAGAAATCAGTGTTTAAATCCTGTAAGTAATTCATTTCAGCTTATCTACATGAAGTGGGCGTTTAAGGCGTTTTAGGCCCAAATTATGCAATTTAAAGGCTAAACTAGCATGAATCGAGTCTAGATTTGGTCAAATTAGATCACCTTCAGTCATTGCATGGTTGATATAGGTCTGATTTAGAGTAACTCAGGTCAAATTTTGGCAAATTAGATCTGGTCTGAGGAAAATCAGGTCTGATTTGGGGAAATGAGGATTGATTTGGGCCAAATTGGTATGTCCTCATAGCGCTGTTTGTTAAGTTTTTTCTACTTTTTCATATTTTTATTGTTCTTGCTTCTTTCTCTTTTCTTTTTTTATCCATTCTCCTGCATCTTATTCCTGCGTCCTGCTGCTATGTTTTTTATGAGTTATTCATCCTATATTCCCTCCTACTACTATGCAAGCATGTGCATATTTTCTTTTTCAAATTTGTCCTATACATCCTGCTATGAAATCTACTACTACTATTTACATATTTAATTTTCTTTTTCTGATTTCTTCCTCCTAAATCTCCTCTCTTAGCCACTGTTGTTTGCATGTTTCCATTTATTTTCACTGACCTATTCCTTCCTCTATATTTTCTAATTCAGCACCTGCTACTGCTGTTTTTGATTTTGTTTTGTTGATTCTTCTTCTTTCAATCTCCTTTTACTGCCCTTGGTTTGTCTTATTCTGACTTCTTCCTATAGAACTTCTACCATTTGCATGCTCTTTTTATCCCATTTTCTCTCACCAATTCGTACTTGTCTTCCTCTTACTGTTGTTTCATTTTCTTCATGTTAATTTTGTTGTCCCTGATTCTCCTATAGTTATCAATTCAAATTAAAGATGGCAGTAATTGTGATGATGAATACTGTCATTGCCTACTATTTCTGCTCCAGATGCCCTTGTCCCCTGCTTGTCCCCTTCTTTTGAGTCATTTTCTTAAGGGGCTGTCGATATTAATAACCTTGGGAATGGCCACTCTCTGTATGGGCTAACTCTATCTACTTTGTTTTTAAATTTTGGCTGTCCAAGCTGCTCCAAATTGTTGGGAATTGTTCAAAAACATATATTTGTTATTCTTATTATTCTGCGTTGTAATATGGGTCTGAATTGGTTTGTGGCCATATGTGATAAATGATAAGAGTAGCAAGAAGAGCTTCATTTATGTTCTTTAGCAGGTGTACTTCATTTCTGTTCCAGCAGCAAAGTATTGCTCTTTTAGGTGCTCGACTCTTCCACAACCACTTGGTCCAAGGCAAGACCTCATGTTTATACCTGCAGACCTCCCAAGCGTCTTTTAGAGAGATAGTTTTTAGTTTCCCGAGCATGCAGATATCATCTCCACTTCCCAGCTCAACGCAGCTGCAGATTTTTTGAATCTGCTCAACGCTGTTGCAGATTTTTTGAATCTGCTCAATTCCTCTGATCTCAGGGAGCTTCCACACTCCACACTTCACATCAGTCCCCTTTCCAATGTGGAATTGGACATTATAGAGATATCTATCTCTTATATTGAGGATGTTCTTCCACATCCAGCTATTGGCTTGCTTATATTGAGGATGGTTTCATATAACTTGCATGTATACCTATCTACTTTTTCTAATTATATGTTTCTTATGATTCCTTTTTGTATTTATATTGATAGGGTAGAATTACTTTTAATGATGGATTTCAACGGACAATTCACCTTGGAGTAGACCAAAACTGAAATATAAGGGTAAGTTTTTTGTTGTACTATGATTTATGTATTAACTTTAAATTTTATTAATATAATGATTTTTCATTTTTAGGAGAAGAATATTCAAGTACCTAACCGTATGAGGCATGGCATTGATGAAGAACACAACACCATTTGAAGGAATATGGAGACATTATAGATCTTAAGAGTTTCTAGCATGATATGTTGATTGTCATCAATCTCAAATTTTAAAACCATATGTACTCTTTATTTATATCAACGTTGAGCACGCAATGTATGGATAATATTTTGCTCCAATATCAAAAATTGGTTTGAGGTGATTTAACATTTTTATGTGTCATTTTGGTGTTGAATCTTTTTATGATGTCATGTGAATTAGTATAAAAATATTGCTTGAGGTTATGTATACAAAGTTTTCATTTAAAATTTGATATTCACTATAGTAACAATTAATTAACATTTAATAAATCATTCAATAATCAATAACCAAATCATTTACAGTAGTCCCTCATAAATATATTGATGAAGGTCCAGATTGACCATCAAAATTGCATTCATGACTACCACATAGCCCCTCAAAAATATATTCTCGAGGACCATCAAGTCCCTCAAAAATGTATTCATGAAGGCTAAATAGTCCCTCAAAAATGTATTCATGAAGGCTAAATAGTCTCTCAAAAATGTATTTATGAAGGCTAAATAGTCCCTCAAAAATGTATTGATGAAGGCTAAATAGTCCCTCAAAAATGTATTTATGAAGGCTAAATAGTCCCTCACAATTGTATTCGTGAGGGCCACTGGTATTTGTCACGTGAGTTCTCTTCATGGACCATTTGTGAGGGCCAGACCCTCAACCGTCCCTATTTCTGAGGGCCTGTAGAGAGGGGTTTGTGACAGGACTCTCCCGTGAATAATGGCCCAGTTTTTTGTAGTGACCACCTTTAGTATGAGAGATGACTATGACCTCCAAAGATGGTTTCCATGTGTCACTCTCAATGTGGCTCTGTTTGATACACTTTTCCCTAACATATATATGTGTGCTTGGTTTGATATGTGATATTTCCATATCATGACCAATGAGATTATGTCATCAACCAACCCACACTTTAGTCTTATGTGTTACTAGTCTCTATCTACCTTCCCAGTAAAAACTGACTAGGGACATAACAAGAATGTATACACTCTTAATATTCGTATGATCTCATCTTTCAAGGCTAACACTTGAAGACATATGTCCTTGAGTATTGTCATTATTTAGACATTCATAATGTTTCCTCATTGTCTCATAACTGAGTGAAATAGAAATGGAGTGGAAACTTATCTTTATAAGTATTAATCAACTCCTTTTATGGTATATGCCATGTCAATCATCATATGATTGGCCCTATGGGCATACCTTACCAATAGACTCCCACTTTCACTTATAGCCAATCACCCACGAATCTCATTCTTAGTGATCCAAACATGCCCACCATGTTTATTCTGCACAAGTGCCTTATACAGTGGGTTAGCAACATTTTTCTATTAGTCGGTATATTGCATGTTTCTCATCTCTTCGCTTTGAGATGAAACATGTGAGACCACTAACCTTGCTTAAAGTTTTAAACATACTTAATTACCATAATTTAGTGCTTTAAACTTAAACTAACCTTGTGATATGTTTTGGTATCATGTGACAAGCTTATGTTTCAAATTTGGTCCAATTTGGACATTATTTATGCAAGTTATGTAATTTTATGCACATTTTGGAATTTTATGCAAGTTACCCAAATCTGAGGTTTTACTTGCAACTTGTCATATGCATTATAATCCTTATATGTTTCCTTATAATGAATGAACTTTTTGGGCCATGGGGCATGTCACGCCCATATCCCAAGATTTCCACTAATCATGAGATTAGGGTGTAAGTTTGAGGATTATACTTAATACAAAGTGCACTCCCTTTTTTCAGTTCAAATTCTTTGTTTTCTCGCATCCAATCACATAAAAAAACTTTATAAGAGAATTAAACTTTTATTTTTCTAATATGTTCTCAACATTAATGATACACATCCATACATTCATTATGTTTCTCACACTTCCATGTACATACAACATGACAATCATTTGCATTCTCTCTTTTTAAGGAAACAAACATACTAAACATCATTTACATCTCTCTCACATCTATACAAGGACCTAGAGTGATAGGGACCGACTGAACTTAACTGATCTCATACTTAACTCATGTGGTAGATCTACTCTGATGCTTTGACCTTCTTCAAGTCCACGTGGTTTCCCTAAAAATTGTGAGTAGAGGGGTGAGCCGACTCGCTCAGTGAATGAGTACTTCAAAGAAATAATCTAAAGTATTGATATAATTACAGATATACTTTTGAGAAACTGATATCAATTATAACAGCAGTAAGCTTTAAAGAGTCTAATCATTGACAATCATAAATATGGCAGAATACTCTAGATATCTACAAGAGTGAATCAATATATGAAATTCTTGATTGATCATAAAGAGAACTAATAATTCAAAAACATACAAAGAGTAAAGAATAACTGCACACACTTGTTTAACCTCTTATTCATCTTATTATCGCTGAACCCACATGAGGTGTACCACAACATGTGAAAGAATTGCAACAAGCTACGATCTCACTGTACATGGCCTAGAAGCATGCTCGGGTTCCTAAGCCTATCTCTCGAGTAAGACCCCATCTACATCGGGCCTCAACATGTTTGCCTCTCGAAGGCTAATGGGAGCTGTAGGATATCTCAGACTCCACCTCTCAACCTGGGTACTCAGGCAGTGAGTCAAAGTCCTCAGGCTTACTGTGCATCAATGGACCTACTGACAACTAATCACTACAACATGTAACACATGTACCATCGACATCCCCGGTTGGTGTTGGGTACCACACAATTTTAAGGAGTCTGCCCTACTGGTCAAGACCCCCACACCCTACTGGTGCACTCCGGCTTACCTCGATCTGGAATACCTCCAGTCGGGAAACTATTTCCTCCTCATAGCACAGGCCTCATCCTGTGAGGATTATACAGTGTTTAGGGCATCAACATGTCTAATTCACTCTTTACATTCACAATTCAATCATCACATCAACATATCTTAGTTTAGCTTTGTAAACCATTTGTTTCATAGACCATATGATAACATGTACCACAACTGAACTGTTAAGCATCACCACATCTCATATTGAGAACATTGATATCACAATACTTGATTCATTGAACACCCTACCCTTAGGGTTTCATTTAACTCATTCACTTATCACATGGATCTCATAAGGATTTCATGTGACATAACCATTCACTGAATAAAGACTGCTATCAAAAAATCATATAAAATCAATATATGTATGAAACCTTAAAACTGAGCTGAATTTGGGTTTCCATTCCATTCACTGAGATATCATGCATCAATAATAACATTTAATAAATAAATTTCTATCATGTCAAGAAAATGCCTTCAAATGGATTTCACGGTATCTATTCACAAATATCCAACTTTCCTCGCATCTAGGGTTTCACCCTCTTTACTGAGATATCAAACAAACACTATTCACCTTAAAAGAAATCCAAGATAGTATCTAATATATATGTACTATGAATTCAAATAAACAATCATTCATAACTAAGGGGATCCAAATAAACAAAAATCTCTATTTAAATATACAGCAATTTCAGTCATAGACAAATTCCCTATATTTTAGTTTACTCTTATAACCTCTGTGAATACTTAGGGAATTCTCATTAGGATGTATTGTATACATTTCTAATATGATTTTATCATCTGAAATTCATCCAAACAGAGGAAGATTCCATTTCATATCATTTTTCAACAACTTAGATCAAACAGACAATCAGGGTTCGTAGTTGCATACTAAGCAATTAAAGATTATGGATGATTTAACCAATTTTCATGCAATATACTGTTTAAAGGATGTTCCCACTCACCCTAAGGTGTGAAAACACCTTAAAAACGCAGCTCATCCCTGAAAATCTCAATCTCATATCAAATCCCCAGCAATTCACCTGATTCTTCTTCCTTTCAACTCGGAAACCCTAGAAATGAGGGATTATGAAGAAAGAGTGATAAAAGTGGAAGTTTTGATACCATTTTGGATCAAATCAGAGGAGGGATGGACTCTTAAAATGTGAGAGAAGATTCACCATTAAAGTCTATGCAAAGAAGCTAAACTTACTTGATTTCATCATATCTCGGATAGAGAAACCCTAGGTCAACATCTCCACCACTTTCTCTTCTCAAAACCTTAGCTCTCCTCTCTCTCAAGAATTTCCTTTCTTTGACAAGAAAGACGAGTTATGAGAGCTCATTGTGTGTTAGTTAGTGATATAGATGGATTGAGGTGATTAGAACATTTTCAAACAAGCCCCTCAATGTATTTTTATTTTGCTCAGACTGGTTTGTCGGCTGAGTTATAAACTCGACAGAAACCACACGTTTCAGAACTCAAACCTCTTCAAAAAATTATGAAACTTTAATTAAATGTCTTAAATTGAGCTTTTAATATATAATAAAAATTTTAGATCATTTGGAGTTACCAATAAATAAATAAAAATCAAATACTACACTACTTTATTGCAGTCAGTAGCATGGTTGGTCGAGTTTGTCCTTCACAGAACTCGACCGACACCCCTCTCTGAAGGGATAACAAATCATCCAAAAATTACACAAATTTAATATAGTGTTTATAATGGAGTTTAACAACTAAAGTTAAAATTTGAGATAAATTGGATATAATAATAAAAAGATAAAATTCAATTACCACACTACTATTTCAATATGAAAATATGGTCGGTCGAGTTTGAAACTCGACCAACAAATAGGTCAGAACATTCTTCAAGATTTCTGAAATTTTTCAATGAGTGTTAAAATTTGAGCTATCTAAATCATATCCCAATTTCAATTAAATCATAATTACATATAAAATAATAAAAATTATTTAGTGATACACTATACTTATTAAATTCTATTTTCATATGTCATCAAAACCCCCACACGACCCACCACGACCGTGCTACCCACCACGGCCGTTCTATCCTAGCCTTCAACTACCATTTTCATTCTCCTTTGCATACCTCTCTCATTCCTCCCCAACGTGAGCCTATTTGGTGAAAACCCTAATTTCAGCTGACTAGGGTTTATATTTTCTCAAACCTAATTATACAAAGAGATAGCATACTTGGGGTTCTCATTAGGTTTAAGATATCATGATTGAGATATCATCTTTAATCATGTTTAAGTAATTATCAATCTATTAAAGCATGTAATCATCCACATAAATGCTAAATTACTGATTAAGCTCAGATACAGTTATAACAATTCCCCCCACCCACCAAAAAAAAGGTTTTGCCCCCGAAACATAAATATGCAAGCAAAGTACATTCAAGGTTTATTTTAAGCTTCTAATATCTTACATGTCATTATATTCTTGTATTTCATACTTGAATGTAGTTTACAACATTAACTCCTTTATTTATTTTCTAATCACAACATGTTTAAATCATGACTTCTCAATGATAACAAACAAATTCTCTATGCCACAATCAATCATAAGATAGAGAGAGAAACAACCATTTCAATATTTTTATACTCTTGAAGTGTTACCTCAACATTGATAATCAGATCCAACTATCTCAATTCATACGGCTCAATATGTACTATTTCTCTGTATTACCTCTAAGTCACAAAAGAGAGTTCACCATGTTGTTTTGAATTTTACTATTGTGCTACTCAAATAGCAAAACAGTCTTGAGTTGGAAGACTAGATTCAACAACAATTGTACAATGCTACTCACGACATCCCCATTGTATCATGGATGCATAAGCTGAATCATTACCATCACATTCCATACTTCTCAAGTATGAACCCACACATAATTCATGGTGTAACCATCGGTTTATAGCATACTAGGGTTTCAACAATAGTAACATAATACTCCATGATTGTATTAATCATTCAAGGACTATTCATACCCAATTACCATCACTTAGTTATATTAAAGCTAGGTATAACGAGCTATACCTCATTAGGGTTACATATCAATACAATATGGTTATCATCCCTTCTATTCATACGAGTGAATAGGTAAGACTACCTTATTCAGGGTAACCCTTCATTTGTTCCATCATTATTCAACCCATATCACCATACCACAATTGTATAATACTAAGATGGAATACATGTATGAATGACTACAACTATCAAACACCTTTAATTAACATATTTCTTGCACATGTACACTGAAATCATTCGTAGAACCAATTTACATCCCTCACTATACCTTCAACAAACTACACTTCTAAAAACAAATTCACATATTACAGAAAGCCATTATTTTCTCTTTTTTCTCTCCTCATTCATTACTACTTATATTCTTGTAACTTATCCTTCTCATTTTGACCATGTAAATTAAACATCCCTAAAATTGAAACATACAAGGTACAAGTAGATTATTCATCATTCCTGCTATCACTGCAAGAATTTATTTCATATCACACTTCACTCATATTGTATTTCTCCTTTTGTTTAAAACACACTTGTTACATTTAAAGTTTATATCTTACTCTTTTCTTTGAATCATTTTCATATTGTTTATCTACCTTTCAGATTAGCTACCTTTAAACCCCATATTACTATAGTGCTAGTTTACTTTTTATAGTGCAAATCTCATGATCTTGTTTTATAGAGATGCTAGTATTCAAGGTCAAATCACTAGTTACATACTTTCAACTACTACAACTCTAACCATTCTAGGGTTTGGTCCTTATCAGTAGCATGACGTTATTGTGATGTGACTTTGCTCCCTTAATTTGAAATTCAAACTTTAGACAAGTTTTACTAAAGTCTTCCTTATCTTATCACTTGAATTTCCTTTCTCTTACTTGGCCATTCAGATAGATTACATACTTAATTTATCCTACTAGGGTTTCATCATCATATTGTGTATCATTATTGCATTCACTAGATGTCTCTAACATGGTGGTTATGCATCATATATGATTCATTTTCTTATCACTTCATCCCACATTGCTCTCATTAAGGAACATATGAAAGAGAAGATGATTCTGAGACATAGAATTCTTATCTTCAAACATTCCCTTATTACATTTCTTGTATATAGGTTTGATTAGTTATCAACAAGGATACTTGACTAATTAGCACTTTCTTGAATGTCACAATCTCTTTCTTTTATAATCTATATTACTCCATCATGCTTCAAACCCTTCCTTACTATCCATAATCCTATTACCATATACTATTCTTCCACCTGTCATCTTTAACTTCTAGTTTTCTCTTATGATCATGTTGCATCTTTTATGTGTATGATCATGTATACCATGTTGCATATATTTCTTTTTATCCTTCTACTAATGTGAATTCTAAATCAATAATCTCTCTACTTGTTTCACTCATGTTTAATACATTACATATCCTTCATTTTAAATCAAACAACTCATGCATGGGTCAAACTTAGTATCTCTTTTAATCAAGTTTTTCCCTCCTGAATATAGTCTACCTTTGTATGACTTATTCATTGGTTAAGCTACACTTTTGTTCTTCTTTTAGAAACTAGTTTGTTGTTCTATAGAGACTTGGAATCCAAAGGGAGTAAGGATTAATGTATTAACTTCACAATAAAGGTATACATTTCATGCTCTCAATTATATCATAACCCTCATTCCTTAATCAAGCTCATCATTTCCAACATTTATCTTTGTTTTAACTTAGTTTCTTATCCTAGTCTTATAACTTACATGTTCATCTAATTCTCTTTACTTTAACTCTTCTGAAGACTCTTCACTTATATTTACTTATTGTCTACTTAACTCTTTTCTTCTATTTTCCCTTTGCTTTGGAGTACATAAAAACATTGTACTCGATTATATAGTCCATTCCCCATGAGTGATTCTTACCATCTTGTCCCTTACATACTTTTCTCATTTTTTCCCATATTTCATATTTAAAGTTCATATAATAATAATCATTAAACTTAATCTGAACCTTATGTCGTGTTCCTTTATTCCCAATTAAGGGTTTCTCATATGAGGCCCCAAAGTTGGATCTCAGAAATCAATTCTAACTGATTCTTAGCTATTCTAATCTTTCCCATATGTTTCAACATCTTAGTGTATATACATTCTCACTATGATGTGGGTCTAATTTATCCAGAGTCTACTCTTATTATTTTTTCAATAGGAGTCATTAGATCCTAGTAACACACCCTGCCAGCCAGACTAGGCCAAACCTGTAGTCCTGAAGCGAAGAGCTGCTTAGGATTAAATAACTCCTATTAATCTCAAATATGTGGAAAGAATATCCACTTAGGGAAAACTCATTTAAACATAACTTCTGGTCTACTTGATACAAAGAATATAAACAATAATTGAATCACTTCATGATACACAACAATAATAAAGAACCATATATATTCTACAAACTGGTAATTTGAATTCATATATAAGAGCATTTCTATTGATCTCTAACCAAAGAAGCAATATAAAGCAAGAGTTGTAGCACATTTTATCTTTAAGATCTTACTCCTTCGTTACTTTTCGGTCTCCTAACCCTAAGATTTCTAGGGTTTCTCTCTATCCCATCCTTCCTCTACACACCTGGCCAGGGCATCTAAAGAAGAATAGACAGAGTAGCTTGATACTGGTCAATCTAAGTATTTAGATACCGAGCCAGGATATCTAAATACTCAGACCTCCCAGAGCTATTCACACATCACCTCTAAATTTCCACACTTATAACTCTGACTTTCTATCCTAATGGTCCCTAACGACTCAGCCTAAACTCTGGTACCAAACTTGTCACACCCACATCCCAAGATTTCCACTGATAAAGAGATTAGGGGTGTAAGTTTGAGGATTATACTTAATACAAAGTGCACTCCCTTTTTTTCATTTCAAACTCTTTGTTTTCTCGCATCCAATCACATTAAAAACTTTACAAGAGAATTAAACTTTTATTTTTCTAATATGTTCTCAACATTAATGATATACATCCATACATTCATTATGTTTCTCACACTTCCATGTACAGACTACATGACAATCATTTGCATTCTCTCTTATTAAGGAAACAAACATACAAAACATCATTTACAACTCTCTCACTAGAGTGACAAGGAGTGACTGAACTTAACTGATCTCATACTTAACTCATGTGGTAGATCTACTCGGATGCTTTAACCTTCTTCAAGTCCATATGGTTTCCCTAAAAATTGTGAGTAGAGGGATGAGCCTACTCGATCAGTGAATGAGTACTTCAAAGAAACAATCTAAAGCACTGATATAGTTACATATATACTTTAGAGAAACTGATAGCAATTATAACAACAGTAAGCTTTAAAGAGTCTAATCATTGACAATCATAAATATGGAAGAATACTCTAGATATCTATAAGTGTGAATCAATATATGAAATTCTTGATTGATCATAAAGAGAACTAATAATTCAAAAACATACAAAGAGTAATTGAATAACTGCACACACTTGTTTAACCTCTCATTCATCTTATTATGCCCTAAACCCACATGAGGTGTACCACAATGTGTGAAAGAATCACAACAAGATACGATCTCACTGTACAAGGCTTGGAAGCATGCCTGGGTTCCTAAGCCTATCTCTTGAGTAAGACTTCATCTACAGCGGGCCTCAGTATGTCTGCCTCTAGATGGCTAATGGGAGCTGCCGAATATCTCAGACTCCACCTCTCAACCTGGGTACTCAGGTGGTGAGTCAAAGCCCTCAGGCTTACTGTGCATCAGTTGACCTACTGACAACTGATCACTACAACATGTAACACATGTACCACCGGAATCCCTTGTTGGTGTTGGGTACCACACAATTGTAAGGAGTCTACCCTACTGGTCAAGACCCCCACTCCCTACTGGTGCGCTTCGGCTTACCTCAATCTAGACTACCTCCAGTCGGGAAATTGTTTCCTCCTCACAACGCAGGCCTCATCATGTGAGGATTCTATAGTGTTCAGGGAATTTACATGTCAAATTCACTCTTTGCATTCATAATTCAATCATCACATCAACATATCTTAATTTAGCTCTGTAAACCATTCGTTTCATAGACCATCTGATAACATTTACCACAACTAAACTGTTAAGCATCACCACATCTCATACTAAGAACATTGATATCACAATACTTGATTCATTGAACACCCTACCCTTAGGGTTTCATTTACCTCATTCACTTATCACATGGCTCTGATAAGGATTTCACGTGACATAAACATTCACTGAATAAAGATTGCTATCAACAAATCATATAAAATCAATATATGTGTGAAATCTTGGAACTGAGCTGAATTTTGGTTTCCATGCCATTAACTGAGATATCATGCATCAATAATAACATTGAATAAATAAAGTCTATGTCAAGAAAATCCCTTCATATTTCACTATATCTATTCATAAATATCCAACTTTCCTCGCATCTAGGGTTTCACCCTCTTTACTGAGATATCAAACAAACACTATTCACCTTAAATGAAATCCAAGATAGTATCTGACATATATGTACTATGAATTCAGATATGAAATCATCTATAACCAAGGGGAACCAGATAAAAAAATTTCTCTATTTAATTATACAACAATTTCAGTCATAGACAAATTCCCTATATTTTAGTTTACTCTTATAATCTCTGCCAAATCTTAGGGAATTCTCATTAGGATGTATTATATACATTTCTAATATGATTTTATCATCTGAAATTCATCCAAATAGAGGAAGATTCCATTTCATATCATTTTGCAACAACTTAGATCAAACAGACAATTCAAGGTTTGTAGTCGCATACTAACCAATTAAAGATTATGGATGATTTAACTAATTTTCATGCAATACATTGTTTAAAGGAAGTTCCCACTCACCCTAAGGTGTCAAAACACCTTAAAAACATAGCTCATCCCTGAAAATCTCGATCTCATATCAAATCCCTAGCAATTCACCCAATTCTTCTTCCTTTCAACTCGGAAACCCTAAAAATGCGGGATAATGAAGAAAGAGTGAGAAAAAGGGAAATTTTGATACCATTTTGGATCAAATAAGTGGAGGGACGAAATCTTGACATGTGAGATAAGATTCACCATTAAATTCTATGCAAAGAAGCTAAACTTACTTGATTTCATCATATCTTAGATAGAGAAACCCTAGGTCAACATCTCCACCACTTTCTCTTCTCAAAACCCTAGCTCTCCTCTCTCTCTAGAATTTCATTTCTTTGATAGGAAGGACGAGTTATGAGATCTCCTTGTGTGTTATGTTAGTGATATATATGGATTTAGGTGCTTAGAACATTTGCAAACAAGCCCCTCAATGTATTTTCATTTTGCTCAGACTGGTTGGTCGACTGAGTTATAAACTCGAACAAAACCACACGTTTTAGAACTTAAACCTCATACAAAAATTACGAAACTTTAATCCAATGTCTTAAATTTATTTTTTAAGATAAATTAAAAATTTTAGATCATTTGAAGTTACCAATAAATAATTAAAAATCAAATACTAAACTTCGATATTGCAGTCAGCAGCATGGTCGGTCGAGTTTGTCCTTCACAGAACTCGACCGACACCCCTCTCTGTAGGGATAAAAAATAATACAAAAATTACGAAAATTTAATATAGTATCTATAATGGACTTTAATAACTACAGTTAAAATTTGAGATCAATTGGATATACTAATAAAAAGATAAAATTCAATTACTCCACTGCTATTTCAATCTAAAAATACGGTTGGTCGAGTTTGAAACTCGACAGACAAACATGTCAGAGCATTCTTCAAGAATTCTGATATTTTTTTAAGAGTTTTCAGCTTTGATATATACAAATCATATCCAAATTTTAATTAAATCATATTTACACATAAAAAACTAAAAATCATTTAATGAGACACTATACTTATCAAATTCTATTTTCATATGTCATCAAAAACCCCACACGACCCACCACGGCCGTGCTACCCACCACGTCCGTACTATCCTAGCCTTTAACTACCATTTTCATTCTCATTTGCATACCTATATCATTCCTCCCCAACGTGAGCCTATTTGGTGAAAACCCTAATTTCAGCCGACTAGGGTTTATATTTTCTCAAACCCTAATTATACAAAGAGATAGCATACTTGGGGTTCTCATTAGGTTTAACATATCATGATTGAGATGTCGTAATTAATCATGTTTAATTAATTATAAATTTAGTAAAGCATGTAATCATCCACATAAATGCTAACTTACTGATTAAGCTCAAATACGGTCATAACAATTCTCCCCCCTCTAAAAAGGTTTTGCCCCCAAAACTTGAAAATGCAAGCCAAGTACTTTCAAGGTTCATTTTAAGATTTTGATATCTTACATGTCATTATATTCTTGTATTTCATACTTGAATGCAGTTTACAACATGAAGTCCTTTATTTCTTTTCTAATCACAACAAGTTTAAATCATGACTGCTCAATGATAACAAACAAATTCTCTATGCCACAATCAATCATAGGATAGAGAGAGAAACAACCATTTCAATATTTTTATACTCTTGAAGTTTTACCTCAACATTGATAATCTGATCCAACTATCTCAATTCATTCGGCTCAATATGTACTATTTTTTTGTATTTCCTCTAAGTCACAAAAGAGAGTTCACCATGTTGTTTTGAATTTTACTATTGTGCTACTCAAATAGCAAAATAGTCTTGAGTTGGAAGACTAGTTTCAACAACAATTGTACAATACTACTCACGACTTCCCCATTGTATCATGGATGCATAAGGTGAAGCATTACCATCACATTCCATACTATTCTCAAGTATGAATCCACACATAATTCAAGGTGTAACCATCGGGTTATAGCATTCTAGGGTTTCAACAACAGTAACATAGTACTCCATGATTATATTAGACATTCAAGGACTATTCATACCCAATTACCATCACTTAGTTATATTAAAGCTAGATATAACAAGCTATACCTCTTTAGGGTTACATATCAATACAATTTGGTTATCATCCCTTCTATTCATATCCGTGAATAGGTAAGACTACCTTATTCAGGGTAACCCTTCATTTGTTCCATCATTATTTAACCCATATCACCATACCACAATTGTATAATACTAAATTGGATTATTGGTATGAATGACTACAACTATCAAACACCTTTAATTAACATATTGATTACACATGTATACTGAAATCATATGTAGAACCAATTTATATCCCTCATTATACCTTCAATAAACTACACTTCTAAAAACAAATTCACATATTACTGAAAGCCATTGTTTTCTCTTATTTCTCTCCTCATTCATTACTACTTACATTGTTGCTACTTATCCTTCTCATTTTAAACATGTAAAATAAACATCCCTAAAATTGAAACATACAAGGTACAAGTAGATTATTCATCATTCTTGCTATCACTGCAAGAATTTATTCCATATCGCACTTCACTCATATTGTATTTCTCCTTTTGTTCAAAACAACTTGTTACATTTAAAATTTATATCTTACTCTTTTCTCCGAATCATTTTCATATTGTTTATCTACCTTTAAGATTAGCTACCTTTATACCCCGAATTACTATCAGTGCTAGTTTACTTTTCATAGTGCAAATCTCATGATGTTGTTTAATAGAGATGCTAGTATTCAAGGTCAAATCACTAGTTACATCCCTTGAACTACTACAACTCTAAACATTCTAGGGTTTGGTTCTTATCAGTAGCATGACATTATTGTTCAATAAGGATACTTGACTAATTAGCACTTTCTTGAATGTTGCAATCTCTTTCTTTTATAATCTATATTACTCCATCATGCTTCAAACCCTTCCTTACTATCCGTAATCCTATTACCATATACTATTCTTCCATCTGTCATCTTTAACTTCTAGTTTTCTCTTATGATCATGTTGCTTCTTTTATGTGTATGATCATGTATACCATGTTGCATATATTTCTTTGTATCCTTCTACTAAAGTGAAGTTGGAATTCTAAATCAATAATCGCTCTACTAGTTTCACCTCATGTTTAATACATTACATATCCTCCATTTTAAATCAAACGTCTCATGCATGGGTCAAACTTAGTATCTCTTTTAATCAAGTTTTTCCCTCCTAAATATAGTCTACCTTTGTATGACTTATTCATTGGTTAAGCTACACTTTTGTTCTTCTTTTAGAAACTAGTTTGTTGTTCTATAGAGACTTGGAATCCAAAGGTAGTAAGGATGAATGTATTAACTTCACAATAAAGGTATATATTTCATGCTCTCAATTATATCATAAACCTCATTCCTTAATCAAGCTCATCATTTCCAACATTTATCTTTGTTTTAACTTAGTTTCTCATCCTAGTCTTATAATTTACATGTTCATCTAATTCTCTTTACTTTAACTCTTCTGAAGACTCTTCACTTATATTTACTTATTGTCTACTTAACTCTTTTCTTCTATTTTCCCTTTGCTTTGGAGTACATAAAAACATTTTACTCGATTATATATTTCATTCCTCATGATTGATTCTTACTATCTTGGCCCTTACATACTTTTCTCATTTTTTTTCCATATTTCATATTTATAGTTCATACAATACTAATCATTAAACTTAATTTGAACCTTATGTCGTGTTCCTTTATTCCCAATTAAGCACTTCTCATATGAGGCCCCAAAGTTGGATCTCAGATATCAGTTCTAACTGATTTATAGCTATTCTAATATTTCCCATATGTTTCAACATCTTAGTGTATGTACATTCTCACTATGATGTGGGTCAAATTTATCCAGAGTCTACTCTTATTATATTTTCAATAGGAGTCATTATATCCTAGTAGCGCACCCTGCCAACCGAACCAGGCCAAACCTACAGTCCTAAATCCAAGAGCTGCTCATGATTAACTAACTCCTATTAATATCAAATATGTAGAAATAATATCCACTTAGGGCAAACTCATTTAAACATAAGTTCTGTTCTACTTGATACAAAGAATATAAACAATAACTGTATCACTTCATGATACACAACAATAATAAAGAACCATATATATTCTACAAACTGATAATTTGAATTCATATATAAGAGCATTTCTATTGATCTCCAATCAAAGAAGAAATATAACGTAAGAGTTGTAGAACATTCTAACTTAAAGATCTTACTCCTTCATTACTTTTCGGTCTCCTAACCTTAATATTTGTAGGGTTTCTCTCTAGGCCATCCTTCCTCTGCATACCTGGCCATGGCATCTAGAGAAGAATATAAATAGTAGCTTGATACTAGTCAATCTAAGTATTCAGATACCGAGCTAAGATATCTAAATACTCAGACCTCCCAGAGTTGTTCACACATCACCTCTAAACTGCCACACTTATAACATCCTAATGGTCCCTGACGACTCAGCCAAAGATCTGATACCAAACTCGTCATGCCCACATCCCAAGATTTCCACTAATCATGAGATTAGGGCGTTAGTTTGAGGATTATACTTAATACAAAGTGCACTCCCTTTTTTCATTTCAAACTCTTTGTTTTCTCGCATCCAATCACATAAACAAACTTTACAAGAGAATTAAACTTTTATTTTTCTAATATGCTCTCAACATTAATGATACACATCCATACATTCATTATGTTTCTCACACTTCTATGTACATATGACATGACAATCATTTGCATTCTCTCTTATTAAGGAAACGAACATACAAAACATCATTTACAACTCTCTCACATCTATACAAGGACCTAGAGTGACATGGACCGACTGAACTTAATTGATCTCATACTTAACTCATGTGGTAGATCTACTTTGATGCTTTGACCATCTTCAAGTCCACATGCTTTCCCTAAAAATTGTGAGTAGAGGGGTGAGCCTACTCGCTCAGTGAATCAGTACTTCAAAGAACATTCTAAAGCACTAATATAATTACAGATATACTTTTGAGCAACTGATATCAATTATAACAACAGTAAGCTTTAAAAAGTTTATCATTGACAATCATAAATATGGTAGAATACTCTAGATATCTACAAGAGTGAATCAATATATGAAATTATTGATTGATCATAAAGAGAACTAATAATTCAAAAACATACAAAGAGTAATTGAATAACAACATACACTTGTTTAACCTCGCATTCATCTTATTATGCCCTAAACCCACATGAGGTGTACCACAACATTTGAAAGAATCACAACAAGCTATGATCTCACTGTATAAGGCTTAGAAGCATGCCTGGGTTCCTAAGCCATCTCTCAAGTAAGACCCTATCTACAGCGGGCCTCGGCACGTCTGCCTCTCGAAGGCTAATGGGAGCTGTCGGATATCTCAGACTCCACCTCTCTACCTGGGTACTCAGGCGGTGAGTCAAAACCCTCAAGCTTACTGTGCATCAGTGGACCTACTGACAACATATCACTACAACATGTAACACAGGTACCACCGGCATCCTCGGTTGGTGTTGGGTACCACACAATTGTTAGGAGTCTGCTCTACTCGTCAAGACCCCCACACCCTACTGGTGCACTCCGGCTTACCTCGATCGGGACTGCCTACAGTCGGGAAACCATTTCTTCCTCACAGTGCATGCCTCATCATGTGAGGATTCTATAGTTTTCAGGCCATCTACATGTCTAATTCACTCTTTAGATTCACAAATCATATAAAATCTATATATGTATGAAACCTTAGAACTGAGCTGAATTTCAGTTTCCATGCCATTCAATGAGATATCATGCATCAATAATAATATTTAATAAATAAAGTCTATCATGTCAAGAAAATCCCTTCAAATGGATTTCACAATATCTATTCGCAAATATCCAACTTTCCTCACATCTAGGGTTTCACCCTCTTTACTAATATATCAAACAAACACTATTCACCTTAAACGAAATCTAAGATAGTATCTGACATATATGTGCTATGAATTTAGATAAACAATCATTCATAACCAAGGGGATCTAGATAAACAAATTTCTCTATTTAATTATACAACAATTTCAGTCATAGACAAATTCCTTATATTTTAGTTTACTCTTAAAACATATGCGACTTTGGGAATTCTCATTAGGATGTATTGTATACATTTCTAATATGATTTTATCATCTGAAATTCATCCAAACCGAGGAAGATTCCATTTCATATCATTTTGCAACAACTTAGATCAAACAAAGAATTCAGAGTTTGTAGTTCCCACTAAGCAACAACTAAGCAATTAAAGATTATGGATGATTTAACCAATTTTCATGCAATATACTATTTAAAGGTAGTTCCCACTCACCCTAAGGTGTGAAAACACCTTAAAAATGCAGCTCATCCCTGAAAATCTCGATCTCATATCAAATCCCTAGCAATTCACCTGATTCTTCTTCCTTTCAACTCAGAAACACTAGAAATGAGGGATTATGAAGAAAGAGTGAGAAAAGGGGAAGTTTTGATACCATTTTGGATCAAATAAGTGGAGGGATGAAATCTTGACATGTGAGAGAAGCTTCACTATTAAAGTCTATGCAAAGAAGCTAAGCTTACTTGATTTCATCATATCTCAGATAGAGAAACCCTAGGTCAACATCTCCACCACTTTCTCTTCTCAAAACCCTAGTTCTCCTCTCTCTCAAGAATTTCGTTTCTTTGAAAGGAAGGACGAGTTATGAGAACTCCTTGTGTGTTAGGTTAGTGATATAGATGGATTGAGGTGCTTAGAACATTTGTAAACAAGCCCCTCAATGTATTTTTATTTTGCTCAGACGGGTTGGTCGGCGGAGTTATAATCTCGATCGAAACCACACGTTACAGAACTTGAACCTCATCCAAAAATTATGAAACTTTAACCCAATGTCTTAAATTGTTCTTTTAAGACACAACACAAATTTTATATCATTTAGAGTTACCAATAAATAATTAAAAATCAAATACTACACTACTATATTGCAATCAGCAGCATGGTCGGTCGAGTTTGTCCTTCACAGAATTTGACCGACACCCCTTTCTGTAGGGATAAAAAATAATAGAAAAATTACACTAATTTAATAAAGTGTCTATAATGGAGTTTAAAAATTATAGTTAAAATTTGAGATCAGTTGGATATACCAATAAAAGATAAAATTCAATTACCACACTGCTATTTCAATCTAAAAATATGGTCGGTCGAGTTTGAAACTCGACCAACAAACATGTCAGAACATTCTTCAAGAATTATGATATTTTTCTGGACCTACCCCATAGGTATCCATATACTAGGTCAGTCTATCAAGCTACATAGGGGACTAGGATATGAGTTAGTAGGCACATATCTTAGGTGCTAGTCATATCCACATTATAGTTTGCATGAATTAAATTCATCCAATAGTTTAATTCAAGCCACGATAGAAGCATTGATTAAATCCTCGGAAAACTAATTCGGAGTAGTCATAAGCGTAACCACATACCTGTAATGGTAGTTTTGATGACAAAATCAATTAAGCAGGGAAACCCAATCAAGCAAGCAAAGATGAACAGAAATCGTGAAATAAACATATAAACTTCCTTTTATCATTATTTATCCAAAGACATCTTATTTCTAAGGATTTCTATTCTAATTTTAGGGTTTCCTTTGAAATGAGGGTTTTGTCTCTATTTTTAACATTATGAATCCTTATTTAGCAAAACTATATAAAAACCCTAAATTAACCACCTTACTACTCCTAATTCAAACTTAGGATCATTATTTAACAACCTTTTTCCATAATTCGAAATCAACAAGGTTTTTCTCTTCTTTTACCCTAAATTAGGGTTTCTATATGCATTATCCTTCATTAACAAATTAAAACCCTAAATTAACCAACTTTGTTTTCAAAATGGATGAAAACTCTATCTTAATAATCAACATGTTAATACTTTTTGAATTAACCTATTAATTCACAAAGATTTACCTTTTACACACAATTAGGGTTTCTATTTACATTTTAATACATTTTCTATCAAATTAAGGTACTTTCGTAAAACGAGATAGAATCAGGTTATCAAACCATTTTTATCCTATTTCTTGTATTTTTCTAAGCAACTTTTATATATAAAGTTTTTCCATCGGAGATTCCTAGCTATCTATGATTTTAGCAAGGAAAAACCTTTTTCTGTAATTTCAATTAGAAATAGAGAATTACCAAATTTCCACCGTCGTTCGATCAGTAGTCCGCTTGGACTACACAGGAACATACGATCCTTGATACATGCCTCCACTAACGCGATCGTGCGCGCGCCCCCTCTGCCGATCCATTGGATCCTTCTCAGGTCCACGATGGGCCCTAATCCAAGGGTCCCTCTGCTATCATCTTCCTCCCTTTCTTCTCAAAACGATGAAGCATTGCTGCGGTGGTACTTTTCCAGAGAACTAGAAATAGAGAGAGGGAGAGGTTGTGAGGACCTAGGGAGCTTCCGCCAGGGTTTGTGAGGGTGAGAGCGACCACATGAGGGTCTATTTATATGTTATGGGGGGTCTCTCTTAGGGTTCCTGATCCCTGCCATAAACTGTCTTCTAGCCCAATTGGGTGTTTTGTGAAGCCTCGATGAAAGTTCATCAACCCAGGGTTGAGAACCTTCATCTCTCTCTCCCAAACACAATGGGACACCTCCCATGAGTGCACATGCACTGAATCGATCGGAAATCCAAGGGGAAAGTTCCCCTATTACACGACTAGAGCCTGAGTCCCGCTAGGACTTGACGATAAGAAGTGCCGGTTGGATCAAGATCCAATGGCCATCATCTTCCGCGCTCATCCAAAAAAAGAAATGATTTCCTAATTTCCAAGATAATTCAAAAATTTGAGGGTAATTTGAAAAAGCAATAACTCCCAAATTTGAACTCCTTTTTAATTCAAATTTTAAGGGAACCTTGTTTATTAATTTATCTTTCATCCTACAAAATTTGGGATTATTATCTAAAGAAAACAAGTCCTTTTCTTCAGTTGCAAGTTAACACTTATTTATTTTTATTTTCCACATATTTTCTATTTCCTTTGCCATTATATTATTATCCTGAGTTCCTTGAACCTCAAAGAACCTTAATATCTCGAAATTCTATGTTGGAAAATATTTCTTAGCCTTTTATTCTTCTTTTATCTATTTTCTTATTTATTCCTTTATCCAATTGAATTCCTTTTCCTTTTCTTTTTCTTTTTCTTCCAATTGGGCTTAATAGCCAATAAGGCCCATTAAGAAAACATACAAGGCTATCATACATGAAATTCATTCAAATCAAACCATTAAATCAACCATTCATTTCATTTATTTCTTAAAAGAGGATTTACAAATCTCATTACATGAATTAAGAAAAATGGGGTTATAACATCCTCCCCTCCTTACAAGAATTTTGCCCTCATAATTCAACAATCAAAGAAACAATTCAGGATATTCTTTTTCCTTGTCTGTCTTCAGCTCCCATGTGGCTTCATCCTCTCCATGGTGCTTACAAAGAACCTTTACCATCTCTATATTCTTATTTCTGAGCTCTTTTACCTTGGTATCTAGAACCTGCAAAGGTAACTCAGGATAAGTTAGCTTCCCTTAAAGCTCAATGGGTTCAATGCTCAGCACATGGCTCGGATCTTGCACATATCGCTTCAGATTGGACACGTGAAACACATCATGCATCATATTATATTGAGGGGGTAATGCCAAATGATATGCAACTTCACCAATATGTTCTAACACTTCAAATGGACCCACATATCAGGGACTCATCTTTCCTCTGTTCTTAGCTATAGATCGGAGCGGTTGGATTTTTAGAAAAACATGTTCTCCCACAGCAAAATGCACATCAGTCCACTTCACATTAGCATACGACTTCTGTTGAACCTGGGCTCTCTTTAGCCTTTACCTGATCAAAGCGACTTTATCAGCATACACTTGGAGTTCATCTGACCTCAACAAGGTTTTTTCACCAACATCATCCCAGTGAAGTGGTGACCGACACGGTCTCCCATATAGAGCTTCATACAGAGGCATCTCAATACTGGCTTGGTAACTGTTATTATAGGCAAACTCAGCTAACGGTAAGTACTACTCCCATGATCCCCCCCAATCTAGCACACAAGCTCTCAGTAGATCCTCTAAAGTCTGGATTGTCCTTTCTGACTGTCCATCAGTTTGGGGGTGATAAGCGATATTGAACCTCAAATTTGTACCAAGTTCCTCTTGAACTTGCTTCCATAGCTTGGAAGTAAACTTTGGGTCTCTATCGGAGATAATGGAACCAGGTACACCACGCAAAAGCACTATCTCTCTGATATACAACTCAGCCAAGTCTGACACTTTGGCATTGGTCTTTAGGGCAAGGAAGTGTGTTGACTTGGTAAGGTGGTCTACCACAACCCATATCACATCATGACCCCTCTTGGTTCGGGGTAAACCCACCACGAAATCCATGGTGATCTGTTCCAATTTCCATTATGGAATCTCTATAGACTGTAAAAGTTTGCTGGGTCGTTGGTGTTCAGCCTTCACCATTTGGCACATAAGACAGCTGGCCACATATGCTGCAATATCTCTTTTCATTCCTGGCCACCAGAAAAACCTTTGTAGGTCCTTAAACATCTTGGTTGTTCCCAGGTGCACCGTGTACTTAGAGCCATGAGCCTCTTGTAGGATACGTCCCTTCAACGATGAGTTTTCAAGAACCCATATGTGATTCTCAAATCTAATCCCTTTGTCTATACCCAATGAAAGACGAGTCTGAGGCTTCTTCATCAACCCTTTCATCTTGTCAAGTTCTCCACTGGCTAACTGTGCTGCTACAATCTCACCCAACAATTTCGATTGTATCTAGATGTTGGCCAAACGAACTCGATCATCAAATGGTTGGGGAGACCATTCTACCAGCTCTTCTAAACTCTTCCACTAACTGGACAAAACAACTGCACACCTGAGCTATTTCTGACTCAAAGCATCTGCTACAACATTCGCCTTTCCTGGATGATAAGTGATGGTGAAGTCATAGTCCTGCATGTACTCCATCCATCGTCATTGTCGTAGGTTCAGGTCTTTCTGTGTCAGGAGGTACTTCAGGCTCTTATGGTCAGTGAGGATCTCAAAAGTAGCACGATACAGGTAATGCCGCCAAATCTTCAATGCATGGATGATCATAGCTAGCTCTAAGTCATGCGTCGGGTAATTCACCTCGTTGGGCTTGAGCTGTCGAGAGGCATATGCAACCACATGCCGATTCTGTTCTAACACACAACCAACTCCCATCTTTGATGCATCGGTGAAAATCATGAAACCCTCATTGACTGATGGTAGAGTCAAAACTGGTGCAGTGGTCAGCTTCTCTTTCAGTTCCTGGAAATGAGCTTCACACACATCAGACCATACGAACTTCACATCTTTTTTAGTCAACATGGTCAAAGGCAAGGTAGTCTTTGAGAAATCCTTGATGAAATGCCGATAGTAACCTACTAACCCCAAGAAGCTTTGGATCTCGGAGGGGTTCTTTGGTGCAGGCCAGTCTCGTACTGCCGACACTTTAGCTGGGTCTACTAAGATCGTTCCTCCTGAGATGATGTGCTCAAGGAACATGACTCGTTCTATCCAAAACTCACATTTAGAGAATTTCCCATAAAACTTTTGCTTTCTCAAGATATCAAGGACTTTACTTAGGTGGTCTCGGTGTTGATATAAGTTATCTGAATAAACTAGTATGTCATCTATGAAAACTATGACAAACAAGTCAAGGAAGGTTTGAAACACACTATTCATAAGGTTCATGAATACACTGGGTTCATTGGACAATCCAAAAGGCATAACCCCAAACTCATAGTGGCCATAATGTGTTCTAAAAGCGGTCTTCGGGATGTGCTCACTCTTGACTCTCAACTGGTGGTATCCTGATCTCAAGTCGATCTTGGAAAAGACTCGAGCTGACTTCAACTGGTCAAACAAATCATCTATCCGGGGTAAAGGATATTTGTTCTTAATGGTAGCCTGGTTGATCATCTGGTAGTCTATGCACATTTAGAGTGAACCATCCTTTTTCTTTACAAAAAGAAATGGTGCTCCCCATGGTGATGTGCTAGGGTGGATAAAACCCTTGTCTAGCAATTCCTATAATTGTTTCTTCAACTCGAGCAACTCTGTAGGGGCCATTCTATAAGGTGCTCGGGAAATAGGGCTTGCCCCAAGAGCTAGCTCTATGGTGAACTCTACATCTCTCTCGGGAGGAATCCCAGGTAGATCATCTGGAAAAACATCTGCATAGCTCATAACTACCTCTATTTCCTCTAATGGTTGTACCTTGGATTTTCTCTTGGTAACTACTACCAAGAAAACTCGACATCCTTTACTCATCATCCGCTCTGCTTTCAAGGCTGAAACATACAGACTGGCTGTGGCATCTTTCCTACCCCTAATGACAAAAGGTGGGTGACATGGTTTCTTAATGATCACTTTCTTCTCCCTACAGTCAATCTTGGCCCTATAGGTATATAGCCAATCCATACCAATGATCACATCAAAGTCATTCATATCAAGAAGGATAAAGTCCGTAGGAAACTCATGATCTTGATATTTCACAGGTATCATCGGAGTTTTCAAAAGAGATGTAAAGATCCGACCACTCGGGGATCTAACATCTAAGACATACCCTAAATCCTTGATATCCAAACAAAGCATAGTTGCAAGATTTCTCAAAATGAAAGTATTAGTAGATCCAGAGTCAAACAAAGCTTTTACATTGTGTCCCATGACTTCAAGCATGCCTACATTGTTTTTCACCATACATTAGACCATTACATGCTTATCTTTAAAACATAAAAGAAAACACTAAGGGTTATTACCCTTGATCAACCGATTAGCATTAGCTCGAGCTTCCTCATTATCAATAGCAAACACTCGAGCTTATCTTCTTTCTCCCACAGACAAGCAACTTGGATATGTCCATCTTGTTGACAATGGTAGAAGACTCTCTTCTTGTGGCGGTACTCACCGGTATGCCATTTCCCTTAGGCACAGCATCGAGGTCGATTGTTCTCTTGATGGGGTTTCCCTTTCCCTCCATGTCTTCCTTTGGCCTGGTGATGCCCGTGACCTTTCTTGTGATTGTTCTTCTGACCTTGAGTTCCTTCAGTGAAACCTAGATACCCCATGGGTGGAAGTTGAGCAGGCATCACAGTCCTCTCCATGTCTAAAGTAGTGTTGTAAGATTTGGCGAAGGTTTTGGGTTTACTTGCCATCACATGGGGCTTGATGGCAGGGTGAAGATGCTCTATGAAGTGATCCACCCTTCTTTCCTCATCCATCATATGTCCAAAATGCTCCAGGATTCGAAACTTGTGCCCAACGTATGCCACAGATGAGTTTCCTTGAGTTATGTTGGTGAACTCCCTTTCCTTTTCCTTCTTAGCTGAAATAGGGATGAATCTGGCGGTGAAGATTGTCTTGAAGTTAGCCCATGTCGTTGGTTCCTCAATTAGATATCAGCCTAAGATGTGAGTCTCCCACCATATCTTGGCTGCTCCTTCCAGGAGGTGAGAAGCAAAGAGGAACCTTCTTGCTCGGCTGTACCTCAAGCATGCAGAATCCATTCTCGACTACAAGCAGCCAAGCTTCTGCCTTATCGGCTACCTCAGATTTGTCTTCTCCCCAAAACTTCTCAATGTTCAGCTTGACGAAGTCCAAGATGGTACCTCCCAGTCAAGGACGAATAGGAAGTGGCTCGCCATTTTCACCTCTAGCTAAGTCTCGAAGATCCAAGACACTTATGGTCTCTGTCAGCTTCTTTTGTTGTTCCATCCACAAAGCATCAGGGGTGTGGATTATCACAGTTGGTTCGGGACCACCAGCTTGATCTTCTTCCATTCGGGCCACCTCCTCATACTCATGTTTCTCCTCGTAACCTTGTTCTTCTTCTTGATCAAGGTTTTTGAAGGGTATCAGGTCAGGGTTAGGGACCTCATGAGTGGTTTCTTCGGGTCTCTTCCTCTTCTTAGAGGATTCCCCATCATGGTTCCTCTTTCCCTTCTCTGAAGACCCCTTTCCCTTACGGGGAGGCCAACCACTTCTAGCTGGGTTCCCAGTGCCCTCGGGAATACCAACAGTCTTTGTACGAGCCATCTACATAAGCATAACAAACATACCTTTAGTTTATATTTGAACTAATTATACTTATGTCAATGATGTCTCATTATGTATCTTTTATTAATTTTATGGAGGATTCCTTAATCCTTAACTTACTTACCCATACCACATGAGGGTGAGGAAGAGAGAGAAAAACCCTAACTCTTAAAATCCTTAATAGAATGTGTGATGAGAAGGGATGAATAAGAGGAGAGAGTCCTAAGGGTATCTTATTTCGAATCATACCCTAAGACTTTTGCCAGGAAGTCACACAGATCTGGGAGTCCTCATATTCTAACTATTGGTGCGGAGGAAAATATTGCCAGCCCCCGGTCGTGATCCTTTTCTAGACACCTCGATCTTTCAGATAATCCTCTAATAACTCCCTTGGGTTCTATAGAGTTTGTAAATTTAATAATTATTAATGGTTAAGTGAGGAACCTTGGCTCTGATACCAAATGTAACGACCCCGCCTTCCACTAACCCCCAATTAAGGGAGACCAGGAGGTCAGAGTCGTTATTCCAATTTCCAGATCAAAGTTCGACAAATAAACATTAATAATTATAAAACTTTACCAGACGATACTGAAAAGATATAATAAATAAAATTTTACATACCTTTGAAAAATTGGATTTCTACAGTTCGATCCACATATGAATTCCACTCTAACTAATCCTCCTTGAACTTTAATTCACGTATTCATAATGTGACAATTTACTATTTGTCCTTTTGGGGTTTGTACCTAAAATGCCGAAAAACAAATACGCGGTCAGCATAAAGCTGGTATGTGGGGAATTACAAAAATTGTGCAACCATGATAGCAATGTAATCAACCAATTATCATTTAACATCAAAGATTACGTTTTAAGCAATACTACTCAATCATTACCTATCCCCTATCTCTGTGATGTCCCTACAGTGGACATGGATACTACCACTCTCATATGGTAGATCCTTACCCCCATGGTCCTACCTTACATGTAGCCAATACTTAGGGTTATGGAGTCGCATGGCCCTACCCAAAGGTAGCCCAATCCCTGACTCATGGTGACTTGATGGTCCTACCCCATTGGTAGACATGTATTAAGTCATTCAATGGCCTGATGGACCTACCCCATAGGTAGCCATATACTAGGTCAGTCTATCAAGCTATAGAGGGGACTAGGATCTGAGTTAGTAGGCACATATCTTAGGTGATAGTCATATCCACATTATAGTTTGCATGAATTAAATTTATCCAACAGTTTAATTCAAGCCACGATAGAAACATCGATTAAATCCTCGGAAAACTAATTCAGAGTAGTCATAAGTGTAACCACATACATGTAATGGTAGTTTTGATGACATAATAAATTAAGCAGGGAAACCCAACCAAGCAAGCAAAGATGAACAAAAATCCGGAAATAAACATATAAACTTCCTTTTATCAGTATTTATCCAAACTCATCTTATTTCTTAGGATTTCTATTCCAATTTTAGGGTTTCCTTTGAAATTAGGGTTTTGTCTCTACTTTTATCATTAAGAAAAACTATATAAAAACCCTAAATTAACAACCTTACTACTCCTAATTCATACTTAGGATCATTATTTAACAACTTTTTTTCATAGTTCGAAATCAACAAGGTTTTTCTCTTCTTTTACCCTAAATTAGGGTTTCTATATGTATTATCCTTCATTAACAAATTAAAACCCTAAATTAACCAACTTTGTATTCAAAATAGATGAAAACTCTATCTTAATAATCAACAGGTTAATACTTTTCAAATTAACCTATTAATTCACAAAGATTCACCTTTTACACACAATTAGGGTTTCTATTTGCCTTTTAATACACTTTTCTACCAAATTAAGGTACTTTTGTAAAACAAAATAGAATCAGGTTATCAAACCATTTTTATCCTATTCCTCGTATTTTTCTAAGCAACTTTCATATATAAAGTTTTTCCATCGGAGATTCCTAGCTATTTCTATGATTTTAGCAAGGAAAAACCTTTTTATGTAATTTCAATTAGAGATAGAGAATTACCAAATTTCTGCCACCGTTCGATCAGTAGTCCACTTGCACTACACAAGATCAGACAATCCATGATACGCGCCTCCACTAATGTGATCGTGTGCGCACCCCCTCTGCCGATCTGTTGGATCCTTCTCAGGTCCATGATGGGCCCTAATCCAATGGTCCCTGTACTCTCCTCTTCCTCCATTTCTTCTCAAAACGACGTGGTGGTGCCGCAGTGGTTCTTTGCTGGAGAACTAGCAATAGAGAGAGGGAGAGGTTGCGAGGACCTAGGGAGCTGCCGCCAGGGTTTGTGAGGGTGAGAATGACCACATGAGGGTCTATTTATAGGCTATGGGGGGTCTCTCTTAGGGTTCTTGATCCCCGCCATAAACTGTCTCCTAGCCTGATTCAGCATTTTGTGAAGCCTCATTGAAAGGTCATCAACCCAGGGTTGAGAACCTTTGTCTCTCTCTCCCGAACACAATGGGACACCTCCCATGAGTGCACATGCACTGAATCGATCGGAAATCTAAGGGGAAAGTTCCCTTGTTACACGGCTAGAGCCTGAGTCCTATTGGGACTTGATGATAAGCAGTGCCAGTTGGATCAAGATACAACGACCATCATCTTCTGTGCTCTTCCAAAAAAAGAAACGATTTCCTAATTTCCAAGATAATTCAAAATTTTGAGGGTAGTTTGAAAAAGCAATAACTCCCAAATTTGAACTCCTTTTTAATTCAAATTTTAAGGGAACCTTGCTTATTATTTTATCTTTCATCCTACAAAATTGGGATTATTATCTAAAGAAAACGAGTCCTTTTCTTTAGTTGCAAGTTAACACATATTTATTTATATTTTCCACATATATTCTATTTCCTTTGCCATTATATTATTATCCTGAGTTCCTTGAATCTCAAGGAACCTTAATATGTCAAAATTCTATGTTGGAAAATATTCCTTAGCCTTTTATTTTTCTTTTATCTATTTTCTTATTTATTCCTTTATCCAATTGAATTCCTTTTCCTTTTCTTTTTCTTTTTCTTTCAACTTGGCTTAATAGACAATAAGGCCCATTAAGAAAACATATAAGGCTATCATACACGAAATTCATTCAAATCAAACCATTAAATCAACCATTCATTTCATTTATTTCTTAAAAGAGGATTTACAAATCTCATTACATGAATAAAGAAAAATGGGGTTATAACAGGCACTCCCATGGTACATATCAACATACTCCCACTTGCACTTAGAGCCAATCACCCATGAACCTAATCCCAAGTGATCTAACATGACCTTCATGCTTCTGATGGGAAAGTGATTTTGTCAAGGTATCAACCACATTGCTTTTAGTTGATACTCTACAAATCTTCACATCCCCTCATTTGATGATTTCTCATATGAGTTGGAATCGCCTTTGTATATGTTTGGAACGATGATGCAATCTAGGTTCCTTAGCTTGTGAAATATCTCAATAGCATTGTTGATGTTTGGAACCACCCCAAGATAAGAAATATATTCTTGATCCAAACAACATCCTTTGTTGAATTGGATGCAACAATATACTCGTCATCAGTTGTAGAATATACAACTATCTCTTGCTTGGAACTCTTCCAGTTTACAACTCTATCATTGAGGCTAAATATAAATCCAGACTGCGATCTATAGTCATCTTTTTTAGTTTGGAAGCTTGTATCAGTGTAACCCTTTACTACCAAATCTTCCTCACCACCGTAGACAAGGAATTGATCCTTAGTTCTCCCAAGTAATTAAGGATCTTTTTCATGGAAGTTTAGTGAATTTCACCAGGATCTGAGTGATATCTCCTCATCATGCTCAAGGCATATGAGACATCTGGATGAGTACATAGCATTGTGCACATGATAAATCCAATTGCAGATGCAAATGGAATCTTACTCATGTGTTTCTATTCTTCAAAAGAATTGGGACATTGAGCTCTAGAGATAGTAACACCATGAGACATGAGTAGGTTTCCTCTCTTTGAGTTCTCCATGTTAATCTTCTTTAACACTTTGTCAATGTATGCGCTCTAGATTAGGCTAAGAAGCCTTCTAGATCCATCTCTATATATTGATTCCTAGAATATAGGATGCTTCACCTAAGTCTTTCATAGAGAATGTATTTCCTATCCAGGTATTTACCATCTGTAAAGTAGGGATGCCATTCCCTATCAATAGAATGTCATCCACATACAATATAAGGAATACAATCATGCTCCCACTAACCTTCTTATAAACACGAGGTTCATCTTCATTTTGACTAAAGACAAACTCTTTGAATGTTTTGTCAAATCAAAGATTCTAGCTCCGAGATGCTTGGTTCAATCCATATATTAACCTTTGTAGTTTACAGACTTTATCTACATCCTTTGGATTTATAAAACCCTCAGGTTGTGTCATGTGCACATCATCAAGAATATTCTTGTTAAGGAATGTGGTTTTAACATCCATCTGCTAAATCTCATATATAGTCATGATAAGTTGCAATGGAAAGCATGATCTTGGTGGACTTAACCATGGCACTTGGAGAAAATGTTTCATCATAGATAACACCATGAACTTGTCTAAAACCCTTTGCAACCAATCTACCTTTGTAAGTTTGTACATTGCTATCCATGTAAGTCTTCTTCTTGAAGATCCACTTGACTCTATGGGTTTTACCCCTTCAAGTGGATCAACCAAGCTCCATATCTTGTTTTTGTACATGGATTCCATCTCAAATACCATGGTCTCACTTAACAACTTTTGGTAAGGTTGCTGGCTCATCATCAATGACCAATTCATTGCCTTCTTGAGTCAGTAGAAAACCAAATCTATTTGTCTCAAGAAGTTTCCTACTAGATCTACTAGGTTCCTATGTCTCATGAACAATTTGAAATTCCACAATGGTTTTTGACTCTCTATGTTCCTCTTATACCTCTATAGGTTCTATATTCTTCTATTGGTCTCAAACCACTTCCAGTTCTACTTTCCTCCCATTGGTTCCTTTGGAAATGAATTCCTTTCCTAGGAATGCAACATGTCTAGTAACAAACACTTTGTTGTCAGATGGGTTATACAAGTAGTATCCCCTAGTTTCTTTGGGATATCCTACAAAAAAACATTTATCGATCTAGGGCCAAGTTTTTTCAGAAACATTTTCTTGACATAAGCTTCACACCCCCAAATACTCATAAAAGACATTTTTGGATGCTTCCCAATCCATATCTCATATGGTGTCTTTTGAACCAATTTAGATGGTACATGGTTTAATGTAAACACTATGGAGTTTAGAGCATAACCCCAAAAGGAAGTTTGAAAAATAGAAAAACTTATCATTGATTGCATCATATCTAGCAATGTACAATTCCTTCTTTTTGTTACACCATTATGTTGTGGTGTTCCAGGTGGAGTCCATTGTGATATGTTACCAAGGTCTCGCAAAAGGTTCTCAAACTCTTGTATCAAGTATTCTCCACCTCGATCAAGTGGTACTTTTACTGAGTTGGTTTTGTACTTCATTCATAAAATCCTTGGACTTTTCAAGAATAATTGAATTATGTTTCATTAGGTAAACATAACCATACGTATTGAATTCATCAATAAAATTAATGAAGTATTAATAACCACCTCTAGCATTTGTTCTAAAAGGGCCACATATATCAATATATATGAGTCTTAATAGATCACTAGCCCTGTCACTATTTCCAGTGTAAGGATTCTTTATCATCTTACCCAACAAACAAGACTCACATGTCTCTTCAAAATCAAAAGAGTCTAGATAACCATCTTTATGGAATCTAGAGATGCAATTCTCATTGATGTTCCCTAGATGAGAATGCCAAATATATTGTTTGAGTTAGCCAATTTTAATATTTTTTTATTCACATTATAAACATTTGTCTTAAGATCCAGCAAATAAAGACCATAAGACATTGGAGCACAACTATAAAATATCTCATCTTTTGAAATAGAACATTGACCATTCTGTATATGAAATCCATATCCATCCTTGTCCATACAGGATACAAAAATAATGTCTACAGTTATGGCAGGTACAAAATAGTAGTTCTTTAACTCTATTACAAGCCCAGTGGGTTGAGATAAATTATAGGTTCCAACTACAATGACATAATTCCTTACTTCATTTGCAAATCATATTTCAACCTCACCCATTTGTAATAGTTTACTTATTTTCAGATCTTGTATATTTTAGCATATGTTAGATTAGATCTGTTATCTAGTACTCAAGATGAAGAAGTAGATAAATTTATCTCAATAGCATATATACCTAATGTGGAGATCTATCCCCTCCTTCTTATTCCAAAATTCATCTAGGTAGAGATGGCAATTCCTCTTCCAATGTCTAGGATGGTAACAGTGGTGACAATTGCCTCCCTTGTTCAACCCTCACTTTGCTTTGAGTGCATAAGACTTGGGTTTCTGATTAGCTTTAGAACTTTTCTTAACTTTTGTTTTTCCCTTTGACTTCCTTTTTTTGTAGATCATCATAACATTTTTGGGCTTGTCTTTCTTCATTTACTCTATAGTTGTTCTCAACATGCTAAGTAATTCTAACAACGTCTTGTCAAATCATTCATGTTGTAGTTCATGATAAACTTACTATATGACTCTAGCAGTGATTGCAGAATCACATTAGTGGCCAACTCTTGACCCAAGAGAAATCCAAGTCTAGAAAGGTTTTCCAAATACCCAATAAGCTTGAGCATATGGGGCCCTACTGGATCTCCTTCTTTCATGTGGTACATGAATTGTGCCTTGGAAATGTCATATCTCTCCTATATTTCTTGAACTTGGTACATGTGCTTAAGATGTGTTACCACTTCAGTCACATCTATGTTCTCATGCTATCTTTGTAACTCATAGTTAACTGATCACAACATTAGGCACTTCACATAAACAACATCTTCAAAGTGCTTCTTATAAGCATCCCTTTCAACCTTAGGCATAGTGGGAGAAAATTCATCTGGGTCTAGTGTCTCAAAGACATAGAGCTTACACTCCACTGTAAGAACAATTCTCAAAATCCTAAACTAGTCATGAAAATTATTCCCATTCAACTTTTCCTTTCATCTGAAGGACTCATCGCAAACAAAATGTGTTATTCGTTGCCATTTGATTCTATGAAAAATTTGCAATTTGTCAAGACACTTTTAATTTGATTTGATTAAAACAAAATTTGATGATGTTTAATTAGGCCTTTAATTAATCGTCACTCCCATGATTTTGTTCACATTGATAGTTATCACATATCAATTTGTAAGATTATAACATACAACCTTTTAGTCAGCCAAGACTCAAAACAATTGAGTTATTACCCAACCAACACCAACATCCATAATCAATCATTAAGGCAGGAAACTTAGGTTAATTACATCTTAGTGCTATTCTTGGATAGATGGTATGCCCAACTCTTTGTCGTAGTCATATGTATGCTTCTTGGCACTTAATCTCATTAAGGTTACCTAGTTAAGTCTGGCCCAAAAGCCAACAGAATGGTAATGCACCCTTCTTGATAGGACCACATAAATACCATCACACTTCCATAAAATGGATAGTGCACCACACTTGACGTGCCCACACTTAGTCAATAAAGCATTTTGTGTTTTTTGTTTATGGAAATCATCTAAGATTTAATATGTTGGATTGAGGCATTCTATATTTACGTAAATATGTATTCATGTCCAACACCACCTACTTATAGTATGTATCATACACATGCTATGTCACAAAAACAAAAATATGCAATTATAAAATACGAGCGATGGTTATGACCATATCTGTTGTAATTCCTTGATCCAGAAGGAATTACTACCACCTAAGATCTACATCATATGTAGAACCTATTGTTGATGAAGATCTATGCTGGAACCAATCTGAGTTGATTTATTCAACCCTTGAACTAGTCAGTTCACCTCCTGGTCAGTCAGTTGGTCGATCGAAATGGTCGTCTGGTCTATGGTCCAAGTGACTTTTGGACACCTCCATTAACTTAGTTGGGTTCCCAACCCATCAATTTGGCTCCTCCTATCATCCAACCTCTTTATTCCTCTAGGTGAATGGTTTGCCTACTGAAATGGGAAGTTCGTCTGGTGCAAAATGTCTTCTTTGCCATAAAAGGAATTAAAAATATCCTAATCCTATTTAACATATTACATTGTAATATGGAGACCTCGATTTACATTCCAGGGGAGCATAGGAAGGAAAGAATTAATACTTTTACATATGGAAGAGAAGATGGAGGCTCTGTATGCAAACTAAGATAAGATAGGAACAACAACCATCCAACCAAGCACAAAAATATAGGAGTTATTGTCCATAACCATGTTCAACATCCACCATATAAACCAATTTTAGGGCGACACATAAATTTCATATATATCATATCATATATATATATATACACATATATACAAATATATATATTAGTTGGTATTGTGTGTGGTATTGAATTAGATATGCACCTTAATAATTTTAAGTATTTGAATCATATGTAGTAAATAAATGATAGAATAGAAATCTAATCATGTGGATTACATCCCAAATCATAGTAAATTGAAGGGAATCTGATACCACTTTTAGAAAATATGGCATCAAATACGACAACAAAAACAAAAATTTAACTGCCATATTTCTCTTAGATAGTATATCGCATCAACAACTATGTAATGTGAAATAGGGTTGTAAGGTATATACCCGGTCCTAGATCAATTCTAGCGACAATCCCTTGCAGTAGTGTGCACCTTTCTTCAAGTTGTACTTGGACAGATGACAGTGACGGCCTCCTAGTTTATCACCATGGGCGGTGGTTGACTACGTCCTCCTAGTGGGTGGCAACGACCTCCTCGCCTCTATGGTAGTCCACACGGACCATCATGAAATCTTGTCATTCTTGATGAATAGAGAGGAAGGAGTTGTCTCTTCTAGTGGATGTGCCAGCGTCAACTTGCTCTTCCACAATTGTCTCTCCCTTCTTGTCCCTCCCTTTGATGGGTAGGACTTGCTTGGATTCTCACATTACCACCACTATGAGAAGACAAAAATGGTCAAATATTATTTTTGTATCTCTAGAAAACCTCCACTACCCCTATATTTATAGGAGGGTTAGGGTCAGGAGTTCTATTTTGAGCGGGAGTTAGAGAGACAAAATTTCATGAATTTTTTGGAACATGTGAATGTTGAATAGGTCGGTTCATCGATGAACTGATCAGTTCACATGTGAGTCGATTGGTTCAACCTATGAACCAGTCATTTCACTATGTTTCCCAATCACAATTGTCATGGAAATTAATATTTGATTAATGCACAACATGACATTAGAATCAATCCTTTATCCAATAGTATTGTTCAAGCAAGCGGTTGGTTCACAACCTAAACCAATTAGTTCAGTCATCTGAGTCGATCTGTACAATTGTTGAACCGGTTGTTTCATATGCCTGATTGCCAATCTTGGTTCAAATTGATGTGATACTTGAACCAATTGGTTCAACACTTGAAATGATTGGTTCACATTCTGGTCAGTCAACTTTCAACCGCTGTTGTTTAAATTGAATACCTAAACACTTTAGTAATCAAGTTAAGTATCATTTGTTAATAAGATCCTATTCTAAGTGTATCCTATGTGTGGCACAATTGGATCCAAGTTACATTGGAAGTAAATGTCCATAACCAACTTATGACACCATAAGCAATGAATTCATTGCTACCCAAGTAATTAAAAAGTTGGAGAACAACTTCAACCTATAATATGTGAGTGGTGTTACAATGATTATATAGTTCCTTTGTCTCCAACATCTAGATTGAACTTTAGGCATGTAATTGTCATCCTATTTAATATTGAATCCATGTTCCTTGAACTAGAGTTGATTTCTTGAGATATATGTAAGCCCAATATGACATATTGACTCATAAGAGCATGGCCATGCATTTTGCAGTATCACTTATCAAGTAACAAGGATATCATACTCTTGTAGAAGGGACAAATCCCATCAACATCACTCACAGTCATCCCCGTGTGTCAGAATGCACCCCAGCACCATCTTTATGGCAACCCTTAGTCAAGGTCTTGCTGGATGATGTCAAAGTATACCAAACAATATGTCATGAGTGTAGTGATTTTAGGTCTAAGAACTATAATCACCTCCATCACTATGATAGATGATTTTGAGTACCAATCATGGTTTCCATGCATCACTCTCAAGGTGGTTCTGTCTGATACAATATTATCTAACAACCATGTATGTGTTTGGTTTGATATCACATATCATGACTAATGAGATTTTGTCATCAATCAACACACACTCTAGTCTTATGTGTTATTTTTGTCTTTCAGTCTTCCACAATAACATCCAACTTTGGACATAAGAGGAATGAATCTACTCTTGACATATATATGATCTCATTGTCTAGGTCCTCAACCCAAAGACATAAGTCATTATTTAATATAATTCTTTAAATATTTGTTATGTTACATCCTTATTGTTGGCTAAATTGGACATCATTTAAATCCTTTTGTTTTGATAATGACAAACATTTCATTCTTGTCGATCTAACGTGATACTTGAGTGTTGCAGGAATAAGGTGGATGAAAAATACTTGGAAGATCTATATGCTAAAATCGCCTTAAGTCATGATTGTAATCCAATGTAAACACTTGTACAAGATATATAATGTACAAGTACTTACACATCATGTAAATCAAGCATTAGATCTTCCCTAGCCATTCACAACACTTAGGTAGGTCATCCCCTACAATAGTGTCACAAATGACACTCATACACACTTATTACTTGGTTGAAAAACATTGAAACATGGTTAATCTCAGTCGACAAAATCCTTGACATAGACACTCTCGGTCGACAAACTCTTCGACCGAGAATGACCTAGGTAGCCGTTAGACACAACAGACAAGGTAGTTGGTAGTTGGAGTAGAACATTATACACACTTGCTCCAGACAGTCCCTCGGTCGACAAGACCTCGAATGAGAAGGACTCTTGGTCGACAATTCTTCGACTAAGAAGAGTTCTATCTGTAGCATTTAGAACCCCCTAGACAGTGTCTAGAACGTCCTTAAGCACTTATAGGCCATTCCTATAAATAGGACACCCCAACACACACTTGTGCAATACTTGAGCTTACATACTTGCAATGCAATCTGTTTTGAGCAATTGAGCAACACTAGCACTTGCTATTCATTTCCCTTGCTCCAAATTCATGTCCTATAGGCTAGCATCTCCTATCCATTAAACCTACACTTCTATATGTATTGGTTAGGAGATCAAAATGCTTGATATAGGAAATCAAGCCTTGGGCTTCAAGTGGTAATTGTAATTTCCATTTCCTTTCTTATTCTTTCTTATTTTAGCAATTAGGCATTCTTTATGCACTTTTTCCTTCTTTGACCTCCATGGACAGCTATGTGTAGTGTTCCTTGTTCCTAAGCACCAATTGCAACTTGTTGAAGATTGGTCCATGCTTTTCCTTTGCTTGCAATTGTAGACACCACCACCCTTCATTCTTCAAGACTCGATTAGAGATCCTTGAAGCCTGCTCTGATACCAATTGAAAAACCACTAGAGGGGGGGTGAATAGGGTTTTATGATTATTTTAAATTAATTTAACTCAAAAACCACAATTGAAATAATAAGGAGACAAGGTGTTTAGAGTGGTTCCAACCTTAGCAAATACTAAGGCGGTCAATCCACTACCCGGTTGCATACCCAACCGGGATTTTGAAAGTATTAACTTTTATTACCTCGCAAGGATATTACATAAAATTACAATAATTTCTACACCCTTTGGATAGCCTTCACCTTGAAGTAGTCTCACCTACCTTGAAGCAGCCTTCTTGAAGTAACTCCAAGCTCCCCCTTGAAGTAGCCTTCCTCTTGAAGTAGTTTCCCATTGAGACAACCTTCTAGAAGTAGTCCAAAGATCTCCTTCTTCACCAAGAAGATTAAAACCTCTCCAATCCATAGCCTCCAACCCTAGGAGTAGCAAGGAGAGTACAAAAATAAGAAAGAATAAGAAAGGAAATGGAAATTAAATTACCACTTGAAGCCCAAGGCCTAATTTCCTATATCAAGCGTTTTGATCTCCTAACCAATAAGTTTAGAAGTGTAGTTTTAATGGATAGGAGATGCTAGCCTATAGGACACCAATTTAGAGCAATGGAAATGAATAGCAAGTGCTAGTGTTGCTCAATTACTCAATACATATTGCCAATTGCAAGTATGTAAGCTCAAGTATTGCACAAGTGTGTGTTGGGGTGTCCTAAGGCTTGTCCAATTTATAGGACTGGCCTATAAGTGCTTAAGGATGTTCTAGACACTTTCTAGGGGGTTCTAAGTGCTTAACTAGTTGTTAGGTATACATTATTTGCTTTAGCAACGAATAGTTAATTAACTCTGAAAATTGCAGACAGAACTCTTCTCGGTCGAAGAATTGTCGATCGAGAGTCCTTCTCGGTCGAGGTCTTATCAACCGAGGGACTGTCTGGAGAAAGTGTGTATAACGTTCTACTCCAACTGCCAACTACCTTGTCTGTTGTGTCTAATGGATACCTGGGTCATTCTCGGTCGAAGAGTTTGTCGATCGAGAGCGTCTCGGTCGAGGATTCTATCGATCGAGATTAACCCTGTTTCAATGTTTTTCAACCAAGTAACAAGTGTGTGTATGAGTGTGCATTTGTGACACTATTGTAAGGGATGGCCTATCTAAGTGTTGTGAATGGCTAGGGAAGATCTAACGCTTGATTTACATGATGTCTAAGTACTTGTACATTATATATATTGTACAAGTGTTTACATTTATTTACAATCATGACTTAAGGCGATTTTAGCATATAGATCTTCCAAGTATTTGTCATCCATCTTATTCCTGCAACACTCAAGTATCACGTTAGATCAACAAGAATGAAATGTTTGTCATTATCAAAACAAAGGGATTTAAATGATGTCCAATTTAGCCAACAATCTCCCCCTTTTTGAAGATGACAAACATTTCCTAAATATAAAATAAGGAAATATAAATCATGTGAGTTTCATACTTGAAGTTTACCTTTTGTATCCATTCTTGTTTTGCAAGTGGATGCTGGCCGAGATATTATGAAACTCATTTTATTTTATGTTTTTGATTTTATATTATTTCTCCCCCTTTGTCATTTCAAAAGGATATCCAATATAATTATTTAGTATGACTCTTTATTTCTCCCCCTTAATTTTATGTTATGCTCCCCCTTAAAGAGATATTCAATTTTAAAAAAAAGTGATGCATTGTCGAATTTAGCCATAATTTATTTTTCAATCATTTGCAAAAAATTGGATCCTTTTTGGTTGATTGTATATATCACTCCCCCTTATTTTTATGCACTACTATAATATTCTTATATAACATGTGTATGTCCAAATGAAGCCATAGAGAAACACTTTTATTCATAACAATTTAGTTCTCATACAATTTATAAGATGACCCATAAAGCATGACATACTTGCTTATAAAAAGATATACATTACAATCATTACAAAGATAGCCATTATATTACAAAGATATCTCATAATCTCACTGAAAATACCAAAGGATTACATCAATTTCTGGGTCTTTTCCAAGAAAGGGATCAACTCCATAATATTTGACCAGTGTATGCCACTCCAAGGCACATGTCTTGGTTAAAGTATAAGCCTTCAAGAAGATGGGAACATGATCGAAGCGAAAGTGGGCAGAAATGTCTTGGAGTTGGATTGGGGAAAACTGAGTATGAGTGAGATCAGGAGATGGTGGAGGTGGAATTTGATAGTAGTTGTAGGAAGGAGTGTATGGGTTTAGCATGTAAGGATTAAGGGAATAAGGATATTCATCAGGTTGGTTAGGAGATAGGGCTTGCATCCTTTGATTCAAGTAAGTCATGGCATGGTGAGTGTAATCAAATTGCCTACTTAGGTGATATTGAGATCCAACTAAGTATGTCAAGGTGTTTGTCATAGGATCATGTGGTAGGTTGGTAGGAGGAGGTGGTGGAGGTATGTCTTGGGTGGGTGTCTCTCCTTCAGTTCTAGCCCTTTTGTGGCCAAAGTCGATTCCCATCTTCTCTGCTGTATTTTTGCTTATCTTTTGAGGTTTCCTATTTCATGTATAACCTAGGTCCTCAATATTCTTCTTAAGAAAATGTTGAGTAATTTGGCAAATAAAGTCGGCATAAGGTGGATTTCCAGAGAACTCAAGCATATTCTTAAGGATGATACGAATGAAATTTATGGGGATACCTTTTAGAATGGCATAGATAAGGTACATACGAAAAGTGGGTACTTCTAATTTATTTGCCCTAGGATGGATATTGGTGGCAACAATGAGATTTATGATCCTAGCTTCAGGATTTAAGTTTATGGCATAATAGGTACCCCTATCTTCATGGCAAGTGGTATTGGATAAAAAGATGGCTCTTTTGATGTCACTTAAGCTAGTGGTAGTGTCATCTTGAGAGAGTTTATTTAGTGGATTTCCGGTGGTGAGATCAATAAAATATTTATAGTCTTCTATGTCTATGTTAAGCATGCTAAGAATACCCTCCTCAGTAAAATGGAATCCATACCCATTAACCATAGAAGAGAAGGAATCATGGTCAGTATGTGGGGTTAAATTGGCATAGAATTCGTTAACTACTTTTGAGGAGTAGGAATGGTACGAGGGTTTCAGAAAATTAGTCAAATGTTGCACCTCAAAGTGTTCCTCCAGATCAACAATGTTGTGGAAGTCTATGACTTCGACTGGATGTCATGGAAGAGGAGTTCTTGAGGATAGCCTGAGGTAGCGATCGCCTGTAGCTGTGTCGTTGAATGGAATGTCGTTGATGAACGAAAGCGCTGGAGAGACCGTCCTTCCTTTCCTAGCTGCAACTTGCTTCATTCCACGTGTTGATGAGGAAGCCATCTTGTTGCTTTGAAGTAGAGAAGTAGCAAGGCAAGACTTGGATGTAGAGAACCTAAAACGTTGCACAAGAATGCACTAGAGAGGAGCTAGAGAAGTGAGAATGTGAAGTTGTGAAGAAATGGGTCGTTTTGGGCGCTATTTATAGCAAAACAAAACCCATTTTGGTCGACAATATGTCGATCGACGACCACAATGGTCATTTCTATAAACGCTCCTCTCGGTCGTCCAACTGTCGATCAAAAACTAGCTGTTACGATATTTTTTTATTTTATATTTTAATCAGAATATTGCCTTTTAATTCACACAAATGGAGTTTCACAAGGTCGCCCTCGGTCGAGCATTTTGTCGACCGATGTTGGCTCGGTCGAACATTTTGTCAACCGGAAATATATCTGAGTTCAACTATAAAGTATTGACTTGGTGAGTATCGGTCGAGAAGGATAGCCAACCGAGATGTTTTCGGTCGACAAATTCGTCGACCGAGTTTGTCTCGGTCGAACATTTTTGCTGACCAACGAAGTTGTTGTGAATAAAACTTTGAGCTAGTTTTTAATGCAAGTGAGATACTAGATTTGTAGAGCATATATATATATATATATATATATATATATATATCTTCTAGGGGAGTAAATTCTAAGGTCATAACTAGTTTTTAAGATTTGATTTTGACCTTTTATCAAAAGCACATTTTGAATAAAGATACTAAGATTAAGTATAGTAAGATGATGTACAAATAATCATTTTGTCAAGCTTATTTTAGGTCAACCTTGACTACGACCATAGCGCCCCTTGGTCAAACTTAATTTTACCAAGAGGCAATTTCTGCAGATTTCCAATTTGAGCACTTATATGTGAAGTATAATTTCTGTAGATTTTCAATTTAAAGTACATGTGTGCCATGAAGTTTATACAAAATGGCATCTTCATATCAGCTCAATCAAGATGATTACAAACAATATCCATTCATGGTTTGTATATAGATCAAAGATTATTTTAGACAAACCAGTAAAACATAATAATCATGGCACAATTTTTTTTGATAGAGTAGTAGAAGCATTTTCACAATTACAATGATCAAGATAGAAGCATGAAATATAATGATTATTAACCTAATAGTTTATAACTAAATAAAATAGAATAAATTGGAAGATTGTGTTTATTATTAACCTAATAGTTTATAAGATATTCCATTACAATCATCATATTATTAGGTCTCTGGGCATACATACCAATATTTCATGGTTCGGCCATAAGACTAATTATAGTGTTAACAATGAAACCAACTATTGATGATGGTGTATATATTTAATGCGATCTCATACATATTGTGTGGGGGAAATGTGTTGGTATTGACAAGGTTTCTTTGGAATGTTGAATATGAGTTTTTCCTACAAATATAAGTGTAACCTTCATCTATTCACCACAAGTAATCTCTCACATTTTGGGGTCATGGGAGAGAAGGAAGTCCAAGAGATCCTACTTTTTTGGCGTCTTCCCATTAACTTGTTGTTGCTGCATTATTGCATCACTAATCATTTGTTAACTGAAGAAGTCAAGTTGGCAAGCATTGGCATGAATCGTCATCTAGTGTACATCCTTGTGGAAAGGTATTTTATGTATGGGGCAATCCACTTCTGGGATACTTTGACTCATACTTTCCATTTTAGTGATGTCGTTCTGATTTCTATCTTGGAGGGTGTGGCTAAGATCACTCAACTTCCTCTTCATGACTGATGGCATGTGGTACCGAGGTAGTCAAGTTGGGGCACTAAACTAGGGAATCTTCTTGGTATGAAGAAATCCCCAGTAGTTTTATGGTTTCTTGGTTCTGATAACTTTATTCATATTGGCTCCCTATAGGAGTCGTTCAAGAGTGAAGCGCGTCGTTGCATTGCTTCTCCTTATATGCCTCGCCTATGAGTGTATACTTTGATAATCCTAGCAAAGCTGTTCTTTGGATAAATCGTTGGACAAGTGAAAACTATTGCTTTAGGAGTCATGGCCGTTCTTTGGAGAAAGGAAGCCATTGTTCCTTGGGTACCCGTATAGTTGTATAAATGCTTGGATGAAGCACAACATACTGGAGATAAGGAAACCCTTACATGTTCTACAAATTTATGTAGGAATTTGCATATGTCTTACCAAGTTGACAAGCTATAAGAATCATCATTATAGCATGGTAAAGTATTTTCTTTTGTGACACATTCAGATAGGAAAGCCTCTACTATCTCATTGGGTTGTTGGATTGAAGGTTGCATATGTGCATTGGGGAAGGATGGATTGTGCCTTGATAACTCGACATATGGAGTGCCCATTCTTTCTTTTTAGTGGCTGATCATATTGCCTAGTTTGGAGGGTTGCATTTCATATTACCCTGTGTTAGTGGTGCAGTAGTTCAATTGTTGGCCGTGTATGTATCAAGTTGAATCTCTTCCTCATTTCTTCAAGAAATTGGTACTAAATTCTCAAAAGATTCATGAGAAGGTTACTGAGATGTGGTTGAAATGGAAGAGGTTGACCCGAGACTTCTTCCTAGTGGATTTAATCATAGGGGAACTGTCAATTGTTGAAATAGCTTCTTGAGGTTGGTGAGGTGGTCATCATGACTTCTAGATTTAGCAATCATGTCATCCACATAGACCTTAACCTCTTTACGCATAATATTATGAAAGAGGGAAACCATCACCCTTTGATATGTATATTTGGTGTTATTGAGACTGACAGGCATGACTTAGTAATAGAAAACCCCCATTATGTGATGAAGGAAATGTTTTCTTATTCCATATATATTTGATTGTATCTGGAAAATCTATCCATGAAGTTGAGCTGTGTTATTAATGAGTACAACTATGTGTGGAAGTGAGAAGTCATCCTTCAAAGATTCCTTTTTGTGGTCACGATAGTCGACACACATTTTTACCTTATCATCTTTCATTGGAACCGATACAATGTTGGTGAGCCATGTAGGATAGTTGACTGTCTCTGAGAAACCAACATTGTATTTCTTTTGAACTTCCTTCATGATCTTGAGGCTCGAGTTTGGCCACATCCAGCTAGCCTTCTATTTGATGGGGCAAGCATCAAGGGTGATGTGTAGTTAATAGATAGTGATTGTTTCATCCAGTGTTTCAAAAAAAGGTCGCACGGGCCACATAAGCGGCCCGCATATACTTAGCCACTTATAAGGCCGATTAGTCGGAGTTTTTTAGATAGACATTTATTATCTTAGCCCAAACTAGATTATAATTTTATTAATAACATTCTCTTAATGTACTATTTTGTTGATGGTTTGTACATGAGTTACATGCTCCTTTAATGTTTGTTGTTTTGGACCTTTGGGACATGTAGGCATCTTTTTGTATGATTTGGCTAGTCTTCATTGTTATGTACATGTGTTAAACCATTTTGTGCATGCTTCATTGAATTTTATGCTTAAATAACTCTAGAATGCATTCTAAATGGTGCTTCACTTTTCATTTAAACTATATATTTAATCTATCTCAAATTTTTGAGTCCAAATATGTAATTGTACATATTAAATATGCAATTGTGTGATTAATTGATATAGAATAATTAAATTATTTATAAAATCTAAAACCACATATACTTCTGCATATACTCCCGCATACCACATATACTCTACAAGGTGACCTCTCTGTACACATAACGCATACCTCTTTCTAAAACACTGGTTTCATCTAACCCAAACATATCTGTGTAGCTCTAGGAAAACATGTTGATGTAGTGGTATAGAAGCTCTATCAGTTGTGGTGTGAGACCTAAGTTGAGGTTGATCATCTTTGTCTCCTCTTCAATAAGAAAAGGTTGGTGCTCCTTTTTCATATATTCTAGGATAGGGACATATTTGAATTTTACATATTCATTATGGTAGATATGTGCCACCTCTGTGAAGTAGATAGAAAACTCTTAGACAACCATCTCGTCTTTGTTTATTTTTGGATTTTCTGAACTCATACAAAATTTGGATTTTTGTATATTTTGCATTTTTTATTTTGTGATGATGACTGGGGGTGTCGAAAAGTGTGACGAAACAATCCATTTGGTTCTCTAACACACCAATGTGTCGTTCTTCTAATGGAATTTTTTTGGGTGCGAGGGGAGACCTAGTCCTTAGGACATCACGGTCATCCACACACTAGTTCTAGAATTCCTCTCTTCTCTAGAGAGGACCGATGAGCATTTGTGGATCTTCCACAGACTCAGAATCAAAGAGAGTGTTGACACCCCATCATTCAATCATCTCGTAGGCATTGTCATAGTTGTCCCAAGTGACATAATAGTCTTCTTCTGTGACATCAACTTCTTTAGTGTCAGTGTCTTCTTCGCTGGGTCATCCAGGGCAGACCAAGAGAGAATTGTAGCCATCTACTTTAGGTGATCTCTCCACCCAATCTGGTGTTGGTTTGATTATTTTTGTCTGTCCAACATGCTCATCTTGATGGTGTGTGATGCTTCTAATGATGTTTGAGTGCTCAGGGCACAACTTACTAACAACAGGAGTAGGCATCCTATTGATTGTGTCCTCGTTTGGAGGGATGACTTTGGTCTCAAAATGTTGATCGTTCTGGGCGGTTCAGATACCCTAGTCTTTGTCGATCATAAGGGCAATCTCCCTAATGTTGGTAGTGATCTAGAGATAGTACTCTTGCTCATCGTTGTCAATCTCTTGCATGAAGTAAGGTGACGCCACAAGAATGATTGCCTTAGTTTATATGAATGGTCTCTAGTGATGGTCAGCCTATAAGGGAAGTATAGATTGGTATCTTTTCACTCATGGCCTAGGTCCCACCCATACAACACCCTGAGTTGGTGCTCGTCTTCTAGTTGGAGGTGTTGGGATTCATGGATCAGATCTTGTCTCATTGGTAGGTTGTTCAGCAAACCTTTTTGGGTTAAGTCCCTTATAATGGGAAACAATGTTGCATGCTTCCAATATGGTATACACATGGTGAACCAAGGTCATCTGTGGAATGGCCTTAGAATTTGAGGCCCACCCTTTTCTTTATGGGAGTCACCTAGATGATCTTTGTGTGTCCTTGTCATCATGCTCCCAGTCCTCTGTCTGGATGGATATTCATCTCCCACAACCCTTGTGTGGATTGTATGGGGTTGTAGGGAAGATGAAGTATCCCCTTGTGTTGGGGCACCTAGCTAATGTAAGTGATGTGTAGCATCTCAAAATGAAGCTGAGAAACATATTCTATGATGCATGTTATGGTACCAGGATTTACAAACTAAACAGTGATGATGGCATAGACTAATCAATACTTTAACTTCTGATGTAGTGATGAGGGAACTACCTAGTTTTGATAAATCCATCATCTCCCCAAGAGGATATTGAAGGAGGGAATCAACTCCATGATGACGAATGGGGCGATGAATGTTTGGGGTCCAATTTTAAGCTCCAACATGATTTCTCCCAGTGCTTCCTTGATTACTCTATTGAAGGAGGTTTCTTTCTTTGTTGTCGACTAGATTTTGGAAGGATCCTTCCTCAGGTTGATTGGCATCTTTAAGGACACACATTGAGGCATCTTTAAGGTTTTTGTATAATTTAGTAATCAATGGGGGCTTATTTTGATTCCCACCTGTCCGAAGATCATTCTCAAAAACTGAGATCAAGTGTGGGGTCATAACAAACCTAATGGTGGTTGCAAGAGATTCTTGTGGTACATCCCTGGAGATGTAGTCTCCTTCAGGATCCACATGATAGAATCTTGATGTGCCAGAGAGTTTTGCATCACTTTTTCCAAAAATACTTCCCCCCTTTGATTTTTTGAGGAATTGGATGATGTTTGAATCTCTAGAAATAATGTGTCAACCTGACCATTCTCTCTATTAGTGACCTAAATCACTAAATAAGGTCAATTTCATAGTTGTATGTGTCCTGATGTTCCCATTGGAGTCACGTTGACTTCATATTACAAGATATGACTTTATTTTGCATGCTTTACTTAGGTTGCATGCTTTAATATATCATTCTTTTGCTTTCAATTTTGACCCTCATTACAATATCATTTTGTCCTTAAAATGTGCTTCAAGATGTAGGGGATTCAATTTTGAATCCAACGCCTCAAGAATTACCTCAAACGTAGCCATTGAATCTCAAGTTAGGGCATTTCGAATATCCCTACAAATTACTTGATTTAAATGAATTTCATCCTTTTTGGCAGTGTTGGGTCGTCCTTTCTGTTGAGCCTAAAAGCCTGGTGCACCCGCGTGGCCCAACTGAGGTTTGGCACCTTTTATTTGTGCGACCCCCTATCTCAGGCCCCTCACCCAATCGCAGTCATCAGTTTGAGTCCCACGAATCCCCCTTCTGAAATCCAATGGCCAAGATCTTATCTTCAACCTTCGTACAATCTCCAACGGAGGAGGCGCAAAGCCCAACCAATCTGTTCCAATGCCCCTCCTTCTTGGTGATTTTTCACAAATTAAGCCCTTGAATCACTCCATTTCACCTATGTAAGGACCCGATCTTTACGATCAAATATTTAAAAAATAATATCACAATCATAAATAATCTTTATTATAATTATACTTGTACACCAGAGTCGCGGAAGCTTACAAATATGATTACAAGTTTAAGAAATAGAATTCATTCTATCTAGTCTTCAACGGAGGACTACTCAGTCCATGTCTCTTCAAGCTCTTCCATCTATTACCTGCCCATGAGTTCCCAGAAGGAACGAAACCACACATGGACCCCATTGAAGGGAAAAAAAGGGTCAACAAAGCTAGTACTAAATCCAATCATTGAACTATGTATGAAATAGGTTTAGATGTATAATAAAAGTTAGGAAAGGACTATTTGGTGGACTAAAGGCTAACAAAAAGAAATTCCATTATCAACTTCAAGATAGCAAATCTTTCACAAGAATATCATTAAGCAAGATTCAATAATTCAAGTATGAAAAATTTATCCAAGCTATCCACAAGGTATATCAATTTCAAGATATTCTATATGGAAAGTTTTGGCACCTTCCTATCATACCTTTTCTAGGGCTAAGTGTCTTGTCTTCTCACACTCTAGGAGAGAACGACACTAGTGCCTTATTAGTTATTCCAGTTAACTGGGGGACAACTAATCTCTATCCTCTGCGCAGGGTTGTGGGGTACTTGGACCACTCAAGTGAGCCAAAGCTCTATAGGGCCAAAGCCCAAGGGACCAAAGTCCACAGGGAGTCAAAACTCCAAATAGATCAAGTCTAGTGCCAAAATAAACATTTCATCAATTGCAAAATGAGAGTGGTGAACTTTCAAGAATAAATAAAGGTTTCAAAACTATATGAAATTCACCGCGAATCAAGATATATGTATGTCCATCAAGAGGGAAAATATTTAAACAATGAAATAGAAGATTTAGTACCTGAATTATTCATGGCTCCAAGGATTGTATAATCATAATGTGTCTCCAAGAATTTATGAAGAGGTGGCTACAAAGAACAATAATCTTGTCACCGTATGACTTAGAGTCAATGTTGTTCAATCTTTTTCTATTTTTGGTTTTTATTTCCCACTTAGGATTGTTACTATTTCACAGTCCTTCTATTCTTTCTCTTGTTAGGGTTTCTAGTTGAGTTGAGTATATAATAAATTTACTAGTCCATTTACCTTATATTATAGATAACCACCACATTGTATTATTATTAACCTCATTCTATTCTTTCTCAAGGTTTGTCATGTTATTACGTGGGTATAAAGTATATTTATGTCCTTTCTAAGGTAGAGTCGTGATCACATATACATATCACTATTTGGTTAGAGACTATAATATTAGGTGTATATGTCATCCTCACAATTACCTATTCAATTACCAAAATTCATATTTTTTACTTTGATCTAATGTCCTACATTCTCTTTCTATTTCTAAAGTCCTCCATAGTGTTATAGCTATTGGCATTAATACGTCAGTTTACCTTCATAATATACATACTAGTCGGATTATTACTTGGAAACAGTCCATTGAACTATATTAATATTATAATATGTTATATACATAACAGGTTGCGTTATCTAATTAATTACTATGAATATTGTATACTCACTGAGATTACAAACATCTATCTTGCTAATAAGATATATGGGTACATGTATATAGTGCAGTAAAACGATTAAGAATTGAACCTGTTTACTAGGAATAGCCATTACCCAACAACTATTATCTAAATCTTTCTTATTCATCAATCATGTAGCAGCTAGTTGGAAAGCAGAGTGGATGTACGTGCACAGATTGCCGAATGACAACATCAGGCTGTACTAGATTTATGTCATCTAATATATTAACATGATTCAGTCTCATATCCATGAATGTTGTGATTATGATTTAACTATTAGTTATTCATCTTAATCTGAATGAAAAAGTAGAACACAGACTTACAGGTCGGCTGTTTATTGTTGATCATCTTGTAGATTCACTTTTTAGTAGTATTTAGTAGTGTACCTATATATATACACACTGGTTTCATACGTAGCTGTATAGATGGGCTTATTGTTTATACCTTCAAGTTTGCATTCAATATATCACATTTATACCTCTTCTTAATACCATAAACTGAATGCAATGAAATACTAACCTATGCATGGTTGAGGTAGTGATGATCTTTGTTGATGATTCTTCATAGCAGACCTTGTGAAAAGATTCTAATTGATTGATCAGTAGATGCTCCATGTGCAGGTACCATGATCTGAGGCACTCCATAAACAACAGCAGAACCGATAGGCAGGTTTCGAGGCTGAGAGCAATGGCCTCGTGAAATTTTGATCATGGTGTCTCCTAGATCGAGGGATGAACCTTCATCGTGTGAGTCACTTCGATGGCCATGGTCAGAGGAAGATCGACGCCCATGAGCAGATGCGTCAGAAGACATTAGACTCGACCTTGACGTAGGTTGGAGATTGACGATCAGTGGTTGCAAATCTGCATATTCATACTATTACGGCCATGAGGTTTCAAGTTTGTGGTGGCAAGATTTGAGGATAGTAGACTTACGGTGAGGAGGTTCAAGATCTTAATATTGAATTTCCTGATCTGTGGGCCGGCGAGTTGGCATGCAGGTTTGCTTCGAGTGGCAGGTTGGTCGGAGGAGAAAAGTTAGATGACGATCCGACTTCGCAGAGTTGAACAGGGCGACGCCTGCGCAATGGTGGTGCTTGGGTGATCGAGGAGGTGACCGGTGATTGTGGCGACGACCTCTCCTATGAAGACGGTAGGGCCATGTGGTTCATTGCGACAACACCTGTCGATGGTGCAGGCACTTGTGGCTGTAACCAGTGCACCGCAGCTCGAAGGGGAAGAGGCTGGAGGGGGCGTGATGGTAGGGATCTATAGGCGGGTGTGAGGCAGTGCTCTACAGACCGTAGTGGGGAGGAAAGGAGACCGAGGAAGTTCGAAGGTCAGGAGCAGCGCATCGTCGGGTTGTGGTTGGTTGATCGGTTAGGGAGGAGATGATGGGGTTTGTCGGGGCTTTGCATTTGCAGGTAGGGTGGCCAGGTATTTGTAGGAGTGCGACCCTAGGGTTTGCGCTCCTAGAGGCAGGCGCAGGGACAGGTAGTGAGGTGCCTTGAGGACGGCGCGTCGGCCGTTACGTCTTTCATGGACGGGCCATTTCTTCCTTCGGTTACCCTCAACGGAGAGACCAGTGGTAGAGGGAAGACTAGTGAGTCGAAACGGGGCTGAAGCGGGGGCAGCGCTTTACTTGGGGTTCCGTTGCCTCAGGGAATCGACGTTTGAGGGGCGCCCTTGCCGCTCTGAGGGGGAAAACGGAAGACGTAACCTGCGGGGGATGGGGCCAGTTCATTCAAGGCCCAACCTTTCTTGCTAAATTGGCAATATAACTTCCCTTTTTAATTAGTTCTATATCTCTCAATTTATATGTCCGTTTCTTCTGAAATTCCACCTAACTTCAGTGATAAATCTTCTCCTTTGTACTAGTATTAAATCTCTCATTGGTAACTCTAGGGTGGTTCAACATGTTGATTTCATATCTTCTAAACAAGAAACTCAATTCCATTATGGTGTTAACGGTCAAACAACTTTCTATAAAACTACATATAGAAAATACTAGATCAATTATTTGTAAAAAGACAAACCTATCTCTATTATTCTCTTATTTATTTCTAAAATAAATTTATTATAACATGATTAATAATTTCCATCAATTCCAAGCCATTGGTGTGAAAATCAAGAGGATTCCAAGAATGAGTGGGAAAATCATGGTATCTCAGGCTCAAAAATGCAAACTGACATTACAATGATTATTGAAGTGAAATTGAGGGACTACTTTGTAAATACTTTTCAATTGACAAGATTCAACTCATTTTTATAAAAGAACACGACTGAAGACTAAATATGAAGGAATATTATGATTGATCCAAATAGTTAAATGAGACTTTAGATTGAAGGACCGATCTGTAAAGGGGCACAAGTTTAGGGAGAAATTTGGAATTTTAGCTCAGAGTAGATTTAGTTCCAAATTTTAGTATGTTACAACTCTCCACCCCTTAAAATGATTTCATCCATGAAATCAAATATTTCTTAGTGGTGATATCCTACTATAGTTTGATCCACAAAATATTCCAGCACAATAATTTTGCTAGCTGAAGTATCAACTTAAACAAAATGAAATCTCAAATTTTCTTCTACTATTGTAGGTCCTATTTATGATGATCCAACAATCCTCTTACTATCTTATAGGGTCACTAAATCGGTTTAGTGATAGGGTCACTAAATCGGTTTAGGTTTGATTTCTACTTTGAAAAATATACCCATCAGTCTTCCAACATCATATTCCAATATGAGAGTTGAAATATTCAATTTGTTAGTCTTGGCCATCATTATCATAAGTTTGAGTTAAAACCCAAGCTTATTGGTCAATATATGGTACATCAATTTTAATCCCACATATTTGTCACTAATGTTACAATGATGTTTATATTGTGTTAATTTTTTTTAACCTTCTATTTCTTATGTGTATGTATATAATATTGTATTTGTGACCTTTTATCTCTAACTAACAAAACTTCCAAGGTCATGACCATAGAATTTTTTTTTCATTATTCTTTTTTTTACCTATTTTGTCACATATATTTGTGTGATGATCTATGGGTCAAGAGTTTTTGACATATTTCTATTTTTAAATTTTAAGGTAGGTTTTATTTCTCTAAGATGTCTATATTGTATTAATTATCTATTATTATGTACATATATATTAAAAGTTCACAAAAATAAATGAGTTAATCATTTTATCTTAATTCCACATAATATTCACTATGTCTTATCCAATTGTTCCTTTTTCTCAATTTTCTACTTATATGAGTATATTGTTATTTTAATTTCCATTTCTATAGCTTTCCTAGTCATTTCTTTTCTCAATAGATGTGATCGCATATTTGAAGGGAAATATATGTTTCATATTTTGTATTATCAACATTTTTCATTCAATTAAATATTTATAACGAGGGCATACAAGTCAAATGTATGGTCAAACAAACATTCACATTCTTTTAAGTAAACATATTTATATTTTTTTCTTTCTTCCTTTTGAGCTTTTTTTAGTGAGATTTTTTTCCCATAACTCTTAGCATATTATATTTTATTTTCTCTCTATTGAAGGTGATTATATATACTTTTTTTGTTAGTGCCTTTATTCAACATTAGGGTTTTCCCAAGTACTGAAATTCACTTTGGCGAGGTCGGCATGTATAGTGAGGAAACCCCACCACAACCTAAAAGGATTGGGAGTTTTTATGCCAGAACCTTCACTATACATCCTTCCTTAGACACCTCAGCTCATTCCATTTACATGGTGATGAATTATTATAATTTATTAGGTATATTTTTTTTTCTTTTTATCAAATTTTAATCATGTTCATGATTGAGGTTGAAATTTTCATATGTTCATATGATTTTAGGGGTATATCATATATCCATTATATATTTCTATTTTTTTCATATTTGTGAGTGTTAGAATCTAAAGAGAAACCATTCGTATACCAATATTATTTCTTTTTACGTCTTAATAATCTAAATGTGAGATTACACACATGTATCTCAAACACTTCTTTCTCAACAACATCTTCATGCAAATCCATGCCTATAGAAGTTCAAAATCTAGTAGTTTAACTAGGTATGTCTCATAAATTTCTAGTTTAGGGTATATGTCTCACATCCTAGGATAGTGTGTTTTCTACTTGTATCCCATGTACTTCCTAATAACAAGGTCAATGATACCAGGATTCATGGTCTAACTATTTTTTCTATGTTCTACTACTGCCTTTGTGTTCCTACTTAACCCTAATTGCCATGAGACATGCATGAGTGCCGACCGTTTACGGCTCTGATACCATCTTGTAAAGACCTGATATTTACGATCAAATATTTACAAAATAATATCACAATCATAAACAATCTTTATTACAATCATGCTTGTACAAAAGAGTCGCGGAAGCTTACAAATATGATTACAAGTTTAAGAAATAGAATTCATTCTATCTAGTCTTCAACAGAGGACTACCCAGTGCATCTCTCTTCAAGCTCTTCCATCTATTACCTTCCCATGAGTTCCCAGAGGGAATGAAACCACACATGGACCCCATTGAAGGGAAAAAAGGGTCAGCAAAGCCGGTACTAAATCCAATCATTGAACTATGAAGATGTATAATAAAAGTTAGGAAAGGACTATTTGGTGGACTAAAGGCTAACAAAAAGAAATTCCATTATCAACTTCAAGATAGCAAATCTTTCACAAGAATATCATTAAGCAAGATTCAATAATTCAAGTATGTAAAATTTTATCAAGCTATCCACAAGGTATATCAATTTCAAGATATTCTATTTGGCAAGTTTTGGCACCTTCCTATCATATCTTTTCTAGGGCTAAGTGCCTTGTGTCCTCACACTCTAGGATAGAACGACACTAGTGCCTTATTACCTATTCCAGTTAACTGGGGGACAACTAATCCCTATCCTCTACGCAGGGTTGTGGGGTAGTTGGCCCACTCAATTGAGCCAAAGCTCTATAGAGTCAAAGCCTAAGGGACCAAAGTTCACAGGGAGTTAAAACTCCAAATAGATCAAGTCTAGTGCCAAAATAATTATCAACAATATTTCATCAATTACAAAATGAGAGTGGTGAACTTTCAAGAATAAATAAAGGTTTCAAAACTATATGGAATTCACCACGAATCAAGATATATGTATGTCCATAAAGAGGGAAAATATTTCAACAATGAAATAGAAGATTTAGTACATCAATTATTCAGGGCTCCAAGGATTGTATAATCATAATGTGTCTCCAAGAATTTATGAAGAGGTGGCTACAAAGAACAATAATCTTGTCACCATATGACTTAAAATCAATGTTGTTCAATCTTTTTCTATTTTTGGTTTTTATTTCCCACTTAGGATTGTTACTATTTCACAGTCCTTCTATTCTTTCTCTTGTTAGGGTTTCTAGTTGAGTTGAGTATATAATAAATTTACTAGTCCATTTACCTTATATTACAGATAACCACCACATCGTATTATTATTAACCTCATTCTATTCTTTCTCAAGGTTTGTCATGGTATTACGTGGGCATAAAGTTATAAGTATATTTACGTCCTTTCTAAGGTAGGGTCGTGATCACATATACATATCACTATTTGGTTAGAGATTATAATATTAATTGTATATGTCATCCTCACAATTACCTATTCAATTACCAAAATTCGTATTTTAGACTTTGATCTGATGTCCAACATTCTCTTTCTATTTCTAAAGTCCTCCATAGTGTTATAGCTATTGGCATTAATACACCAGTTTACCTTCATAATATACATACTAGTCGGATTATTACTTGGAAACAGTCCATTGAACTATATTAATATTATAATTTGTTATATACATAACACGTTGCGTTATCTAATTAATTACTATGAATATTGTATACTCACTGTGATTACAAACATCTATCTTGCTAATAAGATATATGGTTACATGTATATAGTGCAGTAAAACGATTAAGAATTGAACCTGTTTACTTGGAATAGCCCTATTACCCAACAACTATTATCTAAATCTTTCTTATTCATCAATCATGTAGAAGCTAGTTGGAAAGCAGAGTGGATGTACGTGCACGGATTGCTGAATGCCAACATCAAGCTGTACTAGATTTATGTCAACTAATATATTAACGTGATTCAGTCTCATATCCATGAATGTTGTGATTACGATTTAACTATTAGTTATTCATCTTAATATGAATGCAAAAGTAGAACACAGACTTACAGGTCGGCTGTTTATTGTTGACCATCTTGTAGATTTACTTTTTAGTAGTATTTAGTAGTGTACCTATATATATACACACTGGCTTCATACGTAGCTGTATAGATGGGCTTATTATTTATACCTTCAAGTTTGCATTCAATATATCACATTTATACCTCTTCTTAATACCATAAACTGAATGCAATGAAATACTAACCTACGCATGGTTGAGGTAGCGATGATCTTTGTTGATGATTCTTCATAGCAGACCTTGTGACAAGATTCTAATTGATTAATCAGTAGATGCTCCATGTGTAGGTACCACGATCTGAGGCACTCCATAAGTAACAGCAGAACTGATAGGCAGGCTTTGGGGCTGAGAGCAATGGCCTCGTGAAATTTTAATCATTGTGTCTCCTAGAACGAGGTATGAACCTTCATCGTGTGAGTCACTTCGATGGCCATGGTCAGAGGAAGATCGACGCCCATGAGCAGATGCGTCGGAAGACATTAGACTCGACCTTGACGCAGGTTGGAGATTGATGATCAGTGGTTGCAGATCTGCATATTCATACTATTACGGCCATGAGGTTTCAAGTTTGTGGTGGCAAGGTTTGAGGATAGTAGACTTATGGCGAGGAGGTTCAAGATCTGAATCTTGAATTTCCTGATCCGTGGGGCGGCAAGTTGGCGTGCAGGTTTGCGTCGAGTGGCAGGTTGGTCGGAGGAGAAAAGGTAGATGACGATCCGACTTGGCAGAGTTGAACAGGGCAACGCCTGCGCGATGGTGGTGCTTGGGTGATCGAGGAGGTGCACTAGTACAAAATCAGGAAAACGCGACAGGGTCCTAAGTCAATTTCTGGTCTAGATGGACAAACATAGGTGGTGAATTTGCAACCAGTGACACTTTTGGTGTGTCTGAAGGTTGAGAGTCAATTTCAGAATATAAAGCGACAGACTTAGTTAAAATGATCAACTACCAATGTCACTTTAGAATTAGCCCCAACTACCACTAACTGCTACTATAAAATAGCATATTTAGGTGTCAGTTTACATAGCCACGATGGCACACCTAATTGACTCCTCAAATCTCATCGTTCTTAGGAAGATTGTATGATAAATTAAACAGAATCTTGTAATATCTAATTATGCATCGGTATGATAGACACAAAGAAAACAAATATTTTTTATTAGATGAATATCTTGTTTACATTAGGGAGGACTAAACCTTGCCCTTTATGAATAATACAAATTCTGAACCACATACAAGTGAATTTTGGACACTATTCTAACATTACAGAAAAGTGACTTATGTGGAATTGCTGGACTTTGTACGAGCAAACATGAGACTTCATGCTCCAGGAAGAATCTTCATGGCCAATGACGTGTGCAACATATTTATTCCTGTTAAAAACATCTACTAACGTGTGAGTATTTCAGTGCTTTACTTACAGCCAAAATCATGATCGCAAGGGATAAAACAAATTAGAAACGAAAAGAATGTGTCACGTACAAGACAAATACACCAACATTTCTTTCATTAGTTTAAAATATAATTTGGATCAACAAGATCATTCTCAGCAAGATAGATCTCATTTCGGCTCTTAGTAAAGTAAAAACTAAATGAAGACTACACTAGACATCCCACTAGAGGGGCAGTATAGCTGCTTAACAGAATCAATCATATGACAAAGATGTGGCACTAGAAGAACCCATCTCCAGATCAACTTTTATTCTAATATCATCATTATCATGTCCTACAAAGTGAAAATAATCACAATACAAAATCATTTGGCAGTCAAATAAGTGCTCTAGCAGAGAAAGCCCATCACATAAATAAACTAAGGAATAAGATGCTTCTATGAGTTAATTAAAGCATGTGCACAAAGAAGGATACAAATCAAAAGATAATGGGATTACTTACTGATAAAAAAGTTACAGTTGCCTCAAATTGGAGCGCTTGCCATTCCATGCTAAATATGTCTGAGACACAAACTGGAGCCATCCATATACAAAAAAGCTAAAAGATCATGTGTGCTTTGGACAACATCTCAGAAGATGGAATCATATATTTGCGAAGTTGTATTAGAAGGTACACGGTCTAGATTGTATGATGAGTAAATGTTTTTACTTGAAGCTTATAAATAGCAAGATTACCGCACTATTCATTGTAATAACTGAAGGAATATAACAGTTCACGGTGAACACCTGTCAGAAAAGAAATTCCTCACACTAAGCATACACATCTGACCAGTTGCAAGCAGAGCATAGGAAGTGTCTAATGTAAGAACAACAGGATATGGATCAAAGCCAACAACCAAAATCTCAGTAGACGAGTTCATCCAACAACTAGGAATCAATTGATGAAGATACGCAACTGTATAGATGCTCAAGGCTAACAAAAAAGTGGTGTTTCTAGAAATGTTGGTCTGATGGAGTGGAATCCGAAAGAATACGAGTAAAATGATAAATTAAAAATGCAAGTGGAAAAATATGAAACAACTATCCCTTAATCTAGGTGAGTTCCCAAGCTATTGAATATAAAAATGTTCATTGATGCTTCACAACTAAATAATAAAATACCATTTGAAAGTAGGCACATGAACTATTGCTCTTCCTATAGGTCATAGTGAGAAAATAACTGAAATACAATATACATTAGTTATTTCAAATATATATTTGATATTAAAATACAAACAAGAACCACATTTTCTTTCCTTGAATACAGGGCCCTAAACTTCAGTAAGTCAATTACTCTGTGCTCCTTTGACTTGACAAGGGTGGACGTCCAATCTCATTTCGAAGAGAGATGGTAAGGTTTATTGATAGGAACTACTAATCAGTCCATGCTAATTGATCTAAGCACAATGGCAATGGAAATGGCATTGAGGAGAAGATCGAAGAACTCATTCGAATACTTAGAGATTAGGATGTGACATAAAGAGAATCATTGGTGTAAGAAATGGAGTGTGGGAAGTTTTTAGTTGTCTTGTTGCAAGACTATTATGATAGTTTCCATGACAAAGTTCCAAGTAAGAATAGAGAAATGACATGAATTTGTTGTTGACAACTTCACTCTTTATGTAATTGAGATAAGAGGTATGTCATCTTCTTGAAAGATATTGATACCCCACTTTGTCCCTGGTTAGTTCTGACCAATCTAAACAAAGTGGTGTAAGATGCAGATATAGTCATCAATGGTTAGTCATCTACTAAGTCTTAAGCTATCTAATATACTCTATAGAGAGAATAAATGTTAGTATAATCCCTTATGAAAACTATTCTAACTGCAAGCATAATCTTTTACGATGGAGTTCACGGCTTCTGGCTCTGGCGACGGGGGATGGCGGCGCGACAATGGAGTTCCCGACGGTAGGGCTCCCTCTCCATTTCAGAGGAGCGAGTCTCTCCCTGCTGGGTCTCTTTCTGTTGAATCATCCCAAGGTCTTAACGATACATCTGTTGGTTCTTTTTCCATGTCCTAGGCGGATCTTATGAAACCAAGGTTGTATGATACTTCATTGGAAAAGATGGAGATTGCAATCCAAGGTCAGAAGCTCATCTACCCAGAGGAGGTGGTTAGGAATAAGGAGAGATGGAAAAAATGCCTCGCATGCTACATCGTGGGGTTTAAGCCTTTCATTCCAACTCTTGAGAAGTATCTATAGCAAATCAGGATACTGAAGGGGTCGATTGAGGTTATGAACCATGGGCAGGGCTTTTTCTTGATTAAGTTCTCTGAAGAAGTGGATCTGGGAAATGTTTTGGATGGAGGGTTGTATTTTGTTAGAAACAAGCCAATGGTTCTTATGAAATGGAAGCCAGGTGATGCTCTGCACATGTTTAAACTCACTGACATGCCTATTTGGGTTCGCATACATAATCTGCCATTGGAGCTTTGGGACATGAAGATGTTTTTGAGGATAGGTTCGTTCCTCAGTAATCCATTGAGAGCTGATAAAGCAACATTTGAGTTGAGGAATTTGGAGTTCACAAGGCTACAGATCTTAATAGCGGCAGACTCGTCGTTCCCAGATGAGTTAGAAGTGGAAAGTGATAAAGGTGTCTCATGTTATTAACTTTGAATATGAATGGCGCCCTAATGTTTGCTATGTTTGCAAGTTGTTCAGACATAGCGATTGTGTTGGGAATGCTCTTGTCCAAAAGATGGTATGGGTACAGAAGGTTCCGCAGGCTGGTGTTGTGAAGGCGACTGATGTTATTCCTGTGTCAGAGACCCCTATGAACACTTTGACTGCAGCTACTGATGTTGAGCAGGTTATTATGAATCCAACTTCTGTTGAATCCTCAATGCCTCAAGCTCCTAAACCTATTGTTCATGGTGGTACTTCTGTAATTGCTGCTGGAGAGGAGGAGGAGTTCCATGTTCCTAACGATTCTTTTGAAGAAACCTTTAACTCAAATTCGGATTCTTCTGAGACTGATAGTATTGTTATTGGATTTGTTGTTGACCTGTCCACTCCACCTCTATCTGAACAGGTTACTGAAGATGCTCCTTTGATGATTGCTCAATCTAATGAGGATGATGGGTTTGAGATACAGAAGCTTAATAGAAGGAAGAAAGGCAAAGCCAAAGGAAGGAAGTTTCCTATTGGTGCTAAGGAGGTTGTTCAGGGTACCTGACTCAAGTTCGGGAGTTTGAATGTATCCACTGGTAGAAATGAGCTACACACCAGTGAAGTATTGGTTTCAAATGGTTTATATGGATAGCTTCATTAATCTACTTTCATGGAATGTTAGAGGCCTGAACCTCAAGGCTTCTACAGTCCACAATAAAATAAGAGACATGAAACCTCATTTGGTTATGCTGAATGAAACTAAAGTTCTTGAAAGGAAAATTGATAAGCTCATTAAGAAATACTTTCCTGGTTATAGTTGGATCTCTAATCATGACTCCCATGTTCTTGGGAGAGTGGTTGTTCTTTGGAAGGATAATGAATGTTATGTGAGAAAGATTCATGAAACTGATCAGTCTATTCATATGGAGTTCTCTTGTGCTAATAGGATTTTCCATGTTACTTCTGTGTATGGGCACAAGCCTGATGTTGATAGAGTTCTTCTTTGGAATGAAATTGATAGTATATATGCCACCATGGAGTATCCCTGGGTGATTCTAGGTGACTTTAACACTATTAGGAAGGTGTATGAAAGGTTGGGGAAGGATCCTCCCTCTTCCAAGTCCATGGAGGACTTTAACAACTGAATGTTGTCTACTGGACTGTTCGAGTTAAGTCTCAAGGGTCCCTTATTCTCCTTGGATAGTCATCTAAGTGGAGATGGGTTTGTTACTTCCTATATCGATAGAATCCTTTATAATGATAGATTTATGAATGAGTTTTCTGAGTTCAAAGGAATTTTACATTCCAACATTATAAGTGACCACATGATTCTGACTTTGGACATTGGTAAAAGACCTAAGGTTGTTACTCCCTTTAGGTTTATTAATGCGTGGGCTGAGAAAACAGATTTCTTGAATGTTGTCAAGAGTAGTTGGAGTAGTGATGTCTCTGGGTATCCTATTTTCAAGCTCTATTACAAATTCAGGAAGTGAAGGCATGGTCTGTCTGTGTGGAATAAATATTATGTTGGGAATTTCTCAAAGGTTGCTAGAAGATTGGATTCTCTTACTGTTGAGGCTCAACTTAAACTCGATCATGATCCTTCAAATGTCCTACTTCAAAATGAGGCTATAGAGAAAAGGAAAGAAGCACTTATTGCCAGAAATCATAAGGAATCTATGTGGAGACAAAAGTCTAGAATCACTTGGCTTAGAGAAGGTGATACTAATTCTAAATTATTTTATTCTTCTAGGAAGGTGAGGTGTAATCTCAATCATATTAAAGCTCTTATGATCGATGGGGTCATTTCTTCGGATGCTGCCAGCATTAAGGACCATATTCAAAATTACTATCGTAGTCTCTTCAATAGTGGGTTTGTTCCTGATCTTAGCATCCTGAGCAAGATCGACTTTCCTAAATTGAATGATGTAGATAAGATGCGTTTGGATAGGATGTTATCAATCAAGGAGATCATTGAAGTCATCAAAAATCTAAATCCAGATAAATGCCCTGGACCCGATGGTCTGAATGGCAAATTCTATAAATCAGCTTGGAGTATCATCTGCACTAATGTAGTGGAAGCTATTCATGGTTTCTTTAATTCTGGTCATCTTCTCAAAGAGGCTAACCGTACCTTCATTACTCTGATCCCCAAAGTAAAAGATTCCAATGAACTTAAGAATTTAAGACCTTTTACTTTGTGTAATGTCTTTTTTAAGATAATTTCAAAGCTTCTCACTAATAGGCTGAGATTTACTTTACCATCTCTCATTAGTTGGAATCAGTGCGCCTTTGTTCCTGGTAGAAGCATCAAAGATGACGTTCTTCTTTCTAATGAGCTGATTCATGACTTCAATAGGAGAGGTGGGGTTCCTAAAATGTGCTTAAAGTTTGATATTTCTAAAGCTTACGACACGATTTCCGGGGATTCTATCTTCTGTATTCTTCGTTTAATGAATTTCCCTCATTGTTGGATTATATGGTTGAAAGAGATCTTTGATACTATATCTTATGAGATTTTGATCAATGGAGTAGCTCATGAATCCTTCAAACCCCGCAATGGAGTTCGGTAGGGTGATCCTTTAGCTCGATACATTTTTGTTATTGTCATGCAGATGGTCACTCTCCTTCTGGACAGTGAAGTCAAGTTGGGCAATCTTACACCTCTGAGAGCCTCTTCCTCTTCCTCTTTCTCTGTATCCCATTTAATCTTTGGAGATGACTTATTAGTCTTTTCTGAAGCTAACATTCAAAGTGCTTACGCCATCAAAAGGGTCATAGATCAATTGCATAGGACCACTGGTCTTAAGATCAATCTTGAGAAAAGTGCAATCATCTTTAGTTCTGGAGCTTGATAAGAGTTTGATCGGGGAAATTCTTGGGATCTCTGAAGGAAGCTTACCTATGAGGTATCTAGGTGTTCCTCTGTTCACAGGTAAACTCTCAAAGAATCATTGTTTTCCTCTTCTGGATAAAATTAAAAGGAGATTGGAGGGCTGGCCATTACATGGCTCCACCACCATGTAGGGAATGTAACTACCTATGCCATTACATGGCTCCACCACCAATATTGATAGAATGGATTAAGCTTTCATGAATTTTGATGATGGTGACCTAAATCCAGCAACATCAATGACAATCATAGCAAGAAAAGGGAAAAAATATATATTTGAGCACCCTCCTAGCAAACATCCCCTTTCCATATTAAATATCATGTCACCAAAGAAGATTTAGACAGAGAAAGATGAGGCCTAGGTTATAGATGAAATATTCAAATTTATTTGAGTTTGGATATATTCAAGATTCCACTAAGCCTACTACAACCACCAAGCACCAATGAGTAAGTTGTCATGTCTGAAGTCTAGTTTTAGGTCATATGTGAAATTCCTAAAACATCAATTCAACCTAGTTTTCAATATCTAGGAAGACAATGAGTCATCACCACCACCTAATAGTTGTACCAAAAATTGACTATAAGTGTAGCAATATTAAACTAAGAATATGAGACACTTATTTGTCCAATAGTCCCTCTTCTTCTTGTTCCATGTCCCAATGACCCTTTCCTCCAACTTGTGTCCATGTCCAACCACCCTTTCTTCCTTCCCACTGTGTTTCCATTCCCTCCCTTGAACCCTTCATCGCATGACCGCTCTCCCAAATGTTACTTCCTCCTCCATCTCAATTGACCCTAACCTTCAATCCCTAATCTTCATACCACCTCCGTTGAATGTCTAATTCCTTGCTCATCCTCTTCCTATTAAACTTGTACCCCCCCAAGCAACAACATGAACCACGCCCTTCCACCTGCCCTATCTCCGCATCTCATTGACATGATGTCATTCCCTCCCTTTCCTTCATTAGTTGTCTTATAACACTACACCCACCACTAGTCTTCTTTCACTCTCATTGTTTCCTTGATTTCATACTTTCACAAGTTTTGAATGGTTGGATTACACTAGACAATTTTATTTTACTTTGATATCAGATGAGGATACTTGTATTATAGGATAATCTAAAATTTCATAGTCCTACTATTATTTGTGTACGGTGTTGGTATTTAAAAATATTCAAATTTGTCGTGTTGATATACTGACTTTGTATCCTATCTCCTCCCATTTTTTAAACTTATTAATACTTGAAACATAATGTTTGGTAGGTATTGTTTGTTTGCATGGTTCTCAAAATGTAAAGTGTGAGATGTCAAAATAACAAGTTGCAAATGCAAGTAAAATAAAAACAAAATAGAATGTTTTTAGCATTTATACAAAAAAATAATTCACATTTCTAGTCAATTCACTAAATAATTTCTATATATGTAGATCTTTCCTATAATAGACTATTTAACTTCCCACCTTTATATGATCCAATTCAGGCCTTTATTAATCTGATTTAGTACCAAAATGATTTGAAATCGGGTCCATATCTCCCTAGGAACCCACTTGAGTACCTAGGCACCTAGCTTTGACTCTATATCCATAGTTTAGCAACCCTCAACGTGCATAGGCAACACCTAAGTTGAAACCTTGATAGTTCTGGAACAAATACACATGTGAGACATAGCAACAACTTTTATCATCCCTCTTTTGTCTACAATGAAGGCACTAATACACATGTAAGATTTAGAAACAACAAATCTCATTTTGAAGCAACAGAACGATATACTAAGCTGGTAGTGTATTGTGTCCTCTCTAGTGATGGAACACTAAGAGTATGCATGATAGAAACTTTAAGAAACATAACGAAGCATGAAACTCTAGATGTACCTCAAAAACTAATTATACAATCCTAACAAGCAATCTGAAAGTAAAAGAAAATTAATTTGGTATGATGTTTAGTATTAACTGTATGCCATTTCTTGCCCCTCTTGACATGGACATCTTTTTGGTGATGCATAAGTTCACTTATTCTCCTGATATTAATTTCCAACATATAAACAAGCTAACACGTACACATTTATATCAATGTAGAGAAAATAATGGGTAGCTAGGATTTATTAGGCCATATTATGGAAGACGACATTTTATTTAAGCCAAAATCATGTTAAATTTTGACAGATTTGGTTTGATTTGGGAAAATAAATATAATTTGGGGGAATAGGTCTAATACTATACCTTATTTATATCAATATAGGAAAATTTTAGAAAGTTAGGTATGATCAAGTCATGTTATACAAAATTAAGTATGATTTAGGCCTTATGTATGACTTAAGGATTGAAATCTGGTTTGGGGGAAAAAATAAGAGTCAAATTTTGAGAGACTAGGTATAATTCAACCACATTAGGTCTCGTTTAGATCAATATAGGGGGGGATTCCCGAAAGTTATGTTTAATTAGGTCATGCGATAGCAGGTCTAGTTTAGGCCAAAATTGGGCAAACTATATCAGATTTCAATCAAGTTTGTTCAAATTATGGCCAATGAAGTCTAGTTTAGGTCATGTTAGATATGATTTAGCATTGATACTATGTAAAATAATGTCATTATTGCATATTTACAAAATTTACAATCACTAATGTATATATCCAAATATTCATATGATTTAAAAACAAAGTAATTATTGTGGATGGTCGCCTACCTAGGTGCCCCCTAAGAAACACCTACTGCCTAGTCGACTTAACAACCATGTTTATGAATTTTTTTAATTATTATGAAACCATTAGTTTGCTTTCTTATTAACAAATGTTTGACTTTATGTGGTGTCATAGATATGGTTTCATTCTGATATCAATAGGTTAACCAAGTCAATATGACGATTAAACAGGAGACCAATGTCCCAAAAGCCTTGTCAAGTCAACCTTCAAAATGGATCTAATAGCCTTAGAGGCTAAGCATATTACTATCTCCACAATCTCCATGTGATCATGGCTAGAAGAAGAAGTTTTGTTGCAACATCTAGTTTTGTAAATAAGTTGAAAATGCATATATTGCAAAACCTGATATAAATTAAGATAAAATCATATGTAAGGTTATTTTGTATAAAACTAAATCCCTTTTCTTTCTTTTTTGAATTATTTTACGACCTTTAAGGAAACTAAATCACATAGAACAAGGAAAAATTATTTTTTTGTAATAAGTTGAAAAATGATCTAAGGAATATTGAAGAATGTTGAGAAATTTGAAAGGTATTCAACATAATATTGTTCATAAACCTTGCCTTAGCACTTGCAATGGCAAATTTAAAATGATATACTGTGCAGAGCAACATATAAATAAAATGTGGAACCTTACTCGTCTGAAAGAAAAAATCACATGGTTAATGGTTAACATTCATGACAATGCTATTTGAAACAACAATAAATTTATGTTAGGACACAAATCAGATAAAAAGAAACCATTATGGTTTCATATATAAATGAGCCATTGATTCTCCTGTGAATTTTATGGATAATTTTAGCATGTACTCTTCTTTACATGGATGTGTAGTATATGTACCCTAAATAGATGCCCAAGTCCTATGTTGGTAATTCTAGCAATAAAGAAAAAAACCTTGCTTAATTAGAAACATTAATAAAATAGAAGAGTGGTGATGAAAACCTTAAAAGGCAAAACTGTATTATGATTTGTTTGATACAAAAACAAAACACTTACAAACCTAAGGAGGAATTAAATAGCTCAATTTGTAATTTGCTCTATGCAATCTATATGATTTAAAGAACTGCATACAACTCCATATGAAGCTAGTTGTCCCCATATATTAATTGGCAATTTGCTATGTCAAATTTCACTTGTAAATAATTACTTATAGACTAAGGAACTATTTTTTATCAAAGTATTTTATTCAAAGGGGGGCATGTACATCACATTAAACAAGAATCATGATGAGCATGGTGTTGGTTAAACATCCTGTTTTCTCAAACTACATTTGTTATGTGCTTCTTGGCAAACCACTGGTGTTACCGAGTTGAATTGAGAAGACTGAGAGGGCAAATGATCCAAATAGTTTAAATAAAAAAAGGAAGATCGTGTTAAAAATCATACCTTTTCATGTCCATCGGTAGGAAAGATATGATATTTTACCCTTTCCTCTGCCTCCAGCTCTGCATGTTCGGTTCCCTTCTCCCATGTCTATTGCATCCTAGGACCAGAGGAAGGGATAAGATGCGGAGTTAGAACAACGACTCAAATCGAGTAAGACATGTTTTAATGATTTAAAGGGCTTTTTTCTGGACAGATCGATCTAGCTGAAGATGAGTATACTAAGTTGATTTTCTGGGTGGATCAAACAAAAAACGAGTTATATAAAAGAGACAGTCGAAACCTACCCATGATCTAGCCTCCTCAATGACTCCATCCCTGGCCTTGATCTGGACATTCAAGTGATTGTCCTCCACATCTGCTCCATACCCTATCGGCAAGATCTTGCAGACGGGTCTCGTACAACCAGCTTCGGCCGCCGCGCGTCCGACCTCCACCGCACGTGTGGCCTTTGATGTGGTCGACTACAAACTCTACTCGATCACCTCTCTGTAGGATGCTATCGGCGCCGTTCCGGAAACCGCACCGCCGTCTTGAGGAAATTTGAGAAAAGGGGCGAGTCGAGAATGAAACGTGAACCGGGGTGTTTTGCCCTTTCGAAAAACTATCGTGACGCTTCACTTTTTAGAAGGTCTTGTGGACCGTGCGATTAGAATTGAGATTTGCCAGGAGCGTAAATTGCTTTTGGCTGTAGTGGGCTTGGCGCGCGATGGTGGCGGGAATGAATGGGTGGGCAATTCAGTATTTCAGTGTGGTTGGAAGAAGAGGGATAGATTGATATATTATAATGTCATTTTCTCTCTCGTGTCGTTTTATTTCCGAATAGGTGTCTGTTTAGAACCCACCATCTACTAGTGGTGACCGGTGATTGTGGCGACGACCTCTCATATGAAGACGGTAGGGCCATGTGGTTCATTGCGACAACACCTGTCGATGGTGCAGGTGCTTGTGGCTGTAACCAGTGCACTGCAGCTCGAAGGGGAAGAGGCTGGAGGGGGCGTGATGGTAGGGATCTATTGGCGGGTGTGAGGCAGTGCTCTACAGACCGTAGCGGGGAGGAAAGGAGACCGAGGAAGTTCGGAGGTCAGGAGTTGCGCATCGTCGTGGCTGTAGTTGGTTGATCGGTTAGGGAGGAGATGATGGGGTTTCCCGGTGCTTTGCATTTACAGGTAGGGTGGCCAGGTATTTGTAGGAGTGCGACCCTAGGGTTTGTGCTCATAGAGGCAGGCACAAGGTCAGGTAGTGAGGTGCCTGGAGGACGGCGCACCGGCCGTTACGCCTACAGTTCCTGGTCTTTCATGGCCAGGCCGTTTCGTCCTTTGGTTACCCTCAACGGAGAGACCAGTGGCAGAGGGAAGAATAGTGGAGTCGAAACGGGGCTGAAGCGGGGGCGACACTTTACTTGAGGTTCTGTTGCCTCAGGGAACCGGCGTGTGAGGGGCGCCCTTGCCGCACTGAGGGGGAAAACGGAAGACGTAACCTGCGGGGCATGGGGCCAGTTCATTCAAGGCCCAACCTTGCTTGATAAATTGGCAATATAACTTTCCTTTTTAATTAGTTCTATATCTCTCAATTTATATGTCTGTTTCTTTTGAAATTCCACCTAACTTCAGTGATAAATCTTCTCCTTTATACTAGTATAAAATCTCTCATTGGTAACTCTAGGGTGGTTCAACATGTTGATTTCATATCTTCTAAACAAGAAACTCAATTCCATTATGGTGTTAACGGTCAAACAACTTTCTATAAAACTACATATAAAAAATACTAGATCAATTATTTGTAAAAAAGACAAACCTAACTCTATTATTCTCTTATTTATTTCTAAAATAAATTTATTATAATATGATTAATAATTTCCATCAATTCCAAGCCATTGGTGTGAAAATCAAGAGGATTCTAAGAATGAGTGCGAAAATCATGGTATCTCAGGCTCAAAAATGCAAACTGACATTACAATGATTATTGAAGTGAAATTGAGGGACTACTTTGTAAATACTTTTCAATTGACAAGATTCAACTCATTTTAATAAAAGAACACGACTGAAGGCTAAATATCAAGGAATATGATGATTGATCCAAATAGTTATATGGGACTTTAGATTGAAGGACCAATCTGTAAAGGGGCACAAGTTCAGGGGGAAATTTGAAATTTTAGCTCAGAGTAGATTTAGTTTCCAATTTTAGTATGTTACAACTCTCCACCCCTTAAAATGATTTTATCCACGAAATCAAATATTTCTTAGTGGTGATATCCTACTATAGTTTGATCCACAAAATATTCCAGCACAATAATTTTTCTAGCTGAAGTATCAACTTAAACAAAATGCAATCTCAATTTTTCTTCTACTATTGTAGGTCCTATTTATGATGATCCAACAATCCTCTTACTATCTTATAGGGTCACTAAATTGGTTTAGTGATAGGGTCACTAAATCGGTTTAGGTTTGATTTCTACTTTGAAAAATATACCCATCCGTCTTCCAACATCATATTCCAATATGAGATTTGAAATATTCAATTTGTTAGTTTAGGCCATATTTATCACAAGTTTGAGTTAAAACCCAAGCTTATTGGTCAATATATGGTACATCAATTTTAATCCCACATATTTGTCACTAATGTTACAATGATGTTTATATTGTCTATAACTTTTTTTAACCTTCTATTTCTTATGTGTATGTATATAATATTGTATTTGTGACCTTTTATCTCTAATTAACAAAATTTCCAAGGTCAAGACCATAGAAAATATATTTTTTTTCATTATTCTTTTTTCCAACTTGATGAGCCCTACACAATCAACATACTTTCAGACTCTGAATATGCTTCTAACTCTTCTCTTTTTATAAAAATGAAAATTTTGAGTATGTTGAGCAAATTTGATACATGTTGTTGATAAAGACTGGTTCTCGGCTACTCAATGTACTTTCTTGACCTCAGAACAATGAGTGATATGAATCTTGAGCATTATGGGAACCCTAATCACCCTTCTTACACTTTGATGTCGTAAATGTATAATTGTGACTTATTTGGACCTTAATGAGGTATCTTGTCCTATTAATGACTAATATTGCTTCATAATGACACCCAAATACTTATCTGCCTTGGAAATCAGAAACACATTACTACCCATGTCCCAAATAACAATCCCCTAATCCCCTTGTGCCATGGTTATTTCATATGACACATAATGCATGAATGTGAATTATATATTGCAAGGAACATATGGGGTCTTGGACCTATTTGATGAATAAAACCCAAACTTGATCGCTAAAATCAGTAATTTTTAATGCATTATGAATTCAATGACTAAGATCTACCCCCCTTCTATGTTGTGATGGTACTTGCGACACTACATACATCAATAATCCTAAAGTGGCAGTCTTGTTGTACCCCAAATGTGATATGGATCTTAATGTCTTCTCTTTCCTCTTCTAAATCATAGATGTCCTATACTTCATGATCCCCATGGTATGGATGTCCCATATATCCCATGTGTTTGAACCTTATGACTTATGTCTTTAAGTGTTGGCTTTTGGAATGCATGTTGACAATATGGAATCCTATGATGCCCAAAATTGGGGACATCCACCTAATCTTGAATATGATCCTTTTGTCTGTATCTTGCATATCTAAACTATATTTTATGCTAATCTCTCATATTTGATGACACTCGACCTTGGTTTCCATATTGTGAGTCTTTGACCGTAAATGTGCATATGGGATGTGAATCTTGTATTGATCTTCTAAAATGAATGGAACCTCGAAATGACTTAAAACTTGAGCCACACCTTAATGATGATGTCTATGTTAGTAAAAGACCATGAAATGTAGTAATAAGCAACTTGAATCCTAACTTGGCCAAAACCCCAAAAATTAACCTAGTTAGGGTTAATGATGAGAATCTAATGCATATATGTAATCTTGTGCTTAACTAGGTGTTTCTTGAGAACTAGATGGTCAAGGATAGGTTATGAAATCATTGAATCCATTATGGGATAAATTGTTATATGACTATGCATTTCTTACTTGCAAACACATATGCATGTAAGCTTGCTTACTTGCTCAAATATTGCCATGTAGTATGCTAGTATTGTACGTGAATGCTTATCTCATCTCGTAGTTTTATAACTTGCACACATAATATGGAACTCAGTTATACAAATTTTGAAACATGGTTATACTCAATGACTTTGGTCATTGAGGTCCCTCATGTATAAAGGGGTTAGCTTATCTTGAGTACCCGTACACCTTCTGATGGGAAGTTCATCAAAGGCATTATGATATATGCTATTGATGATATAACTAGAGTAAAATGACATAAAATATGGGATCTCATTTTGCAAAGAACTTAACTTATTTATTTTTGTTTTTTTACTTCTGCAAATCTTTTCAAATTATGTGAAATCTTATATATATGTATCTTTTAGCCCTATACTCTCACCTCATTTGCTTGACCAGCCTTGTTTCACGTATTTCATAGGTTCAGATATGACTAGAAGTGATGGGTTTGTGAGCTATGTTAGGTGTACTTGTTGTAAGATCCATAGTGTACATGAGCATACTTGAATATGTAATTGTATTCATGTATTAAAACAATGTTTCTTAACACATCTTGTGGATTATTGAGATTAGGTTGGTTCTTGTATCTTGTTATACGTTCATGTATGCTAATCTGTACACTTTCAAATTCACACTTTGATAATACCATGCTAGGGACGCACGCCTAGGTCCTACCGCCATTGACTTTATTGTCATATGGAGTTAGGATTAAGTTAACAAATAGTTTCGTGATATATGGTATCAGACCATGAACAATAACTATGTCACACATTGCTCAAATGAAACACAAACTGAACTCACCTTACATCTAAACCTTAGAAACTTAATAAGTTGTTCTTTATGGACTATGTTGACTTCACCTCTAGGTTAGAACCTAGATGTTCTAGAACTAGGTGTAGACTTGTGTAATCCAGAGAACCTTTCTCTTATCCTCCTTCTATCCTATAGTATGTGATGTAGGTTTAGGAGGGAGAGAAAAGGGAGTTCTTATTGCAACCCTAGTCATATGTTCTGTGCATATTCTTAGGGTAGCTACACATGTCTGCACCATGTTCTTGCTAGTTCTCTAGGTGTCATGGTACTAGACTTCCCAATGATTGTGGTAACTCACTTTTGGTTTTGGTTTTATTCTAATGGATTATGGTGGTTTTCATCGCCTTTTTCAATGTTGGAAGAAAACCTATTTCAAGTATTAGTATATGTTCATATGAAAAATGTTACCATACACAAAAAGGCAGTGAGTGTCCATGTAGCCTAGGAGAAAGAAATTTAACATCAAGTCTACATGAGAGAGTTTATATGATATATGTAATCTCGAGAGTTTTCTAGAGCCATGATAAAGGTTAGGCTAGTGAGTAGCCTAGATAACCTAAGTTGATAATGATGATGATGATAAAGATAATGATGATTATGATGATGATGACCACGATGATGGTGTTGATGTGATGTTCTAAGATGTTTCAATATGATTCATGTGATGTTTGATGATATGAGAAGAGTTTGACCATGCAACCCTAGCTAGACCTAGCACCATGTATGGTACATGTGAGTTGGTTTATGTGCTAAACATAGCTAGTGGGTTGGCTTGCTTGCTTGTGTCTAGTCTTGTATGTGTCAAGATATGATATGTGATGTATGATTTGACACCAACATGAGCCTCAGTCTCTTTACAAAGTAAGACCTCTATCATGGGAGATACGAGAAGGGTGACCTCTTGACACGAGTTGACCCACAACAGGGCAAGGTCAGAGTACCTAAAATCCAAAATATTGATATGTTGAAAAATATGCACGATAAAATATATGATGATGAGTCCCTAGATAGAATACTTCTATGTATATGAGTTAAGTCACCTAGTGTGTGGCACCCTTGAAAATGTTGAACCCTATATTTCCTATGAAAAGAAATCTAACCCTAGAGAAAGAGGCAATAGAATATATGATGTTTGCTATATAGTTGAGGGATATGTCCCAAGACCCTAAGATGATGTACACAATGTGTGATCTCCATGATGAGCCTTGTACTCAGGTTAGTGGTTACATGTAAAGGATTTTAGTGGCTACCCTTTTTTTGAATGTTAGGTAGAAATCTTGTTATGAGTAGATGGTTGAGATTAGCATGTCTTGTTGGGCACATATAGTTATTACCTTGAGTAGTTTGAGCTTGTATATCTCTTTTGTGATACAAGTGAGATAATAAAAAACCTCTATGTTGATGGCAATGTTGTTCCTTAGATGGTACTTGATGCATGAAATTGTCTCACTAAAGTTGAAAATTGAATATGTACCATAAGTCACCCTTATAAGACTGGATGGAATATGAGATTGTACTATACTTGAAAGATGTAAGTCTAAAAGCATGAACTTGATACAATGATGCCTTGAGATCTTAGCTTGAATATTAATGAACATAATGTTGAATTCTAGACTCAAAATAAGAAATGGCAAACATTATTGGGGATGGTAGAATTTGGGGACAACCTTATCATGCATGAAATCTAGTATAATGATGATGTATATGTTCAATAATAATAATAATCTCATTTAAAAGTCATGATTACAAATATGTTTGTTTGTTGAATTGATAACATGGAGTGTAATAACACACCTAAATGTTTGTATAACCCACCTCAAGCTTGTATAAGAACATAAATCAGAAGCCTAATGTAATGGTAATAAGGGATGCAAAAACCCTAGTGTCTAGATGATGTTATAATGTGATGGTTTACCAAGTAATATGTATGTAATGGGGATGGGTACACCCTTGATGAAGACAACCTAAGTGTGTGACCTGTATTTATGGATGCCTTTACACAAAGTTTTGATTGTATAATCATGATGAATATGTTGGCTTTCACTCTTATCTGTGATCTTAGACAATTTTTTTAGGATGAAATTTCTTATAAGGAGGGAAGGATGTGACAAACTGATCTTTTTGTCTCTATTAGTGACCTAAATCAGTCAATGAGATCAATTTCATAGTTGGATGTGTCATGGTGTTCCATTTGAGTCACATTGACTTCATGTAACAAGATGTGACTTTATTTTGCATGTTTTACTTATGTTGCATGCCTTAATATATAATGATTTTGCTTTCAATTTTGACCCTCATTACTATATATTTTTTTCCTTATAATGTGATTCAAGATGTAGGGGATTCAATTGTAAATCCAACGCCTCAAGAATCACCTCAAACGAAGCCATCAATCTCAAGTTAGGGCGGTTTGAATATCCCTACAAATTACTTGATTTAAATGAAATGTCATATTTTTCAGATGTGTTGGGTCATCCTTTCTATAGGGCCCAAAAACATGGCACACCTGTGTAGCCCAACTGAGGGTTGGCACCCTTTTACTTGTGCACCCCCTGTCTCACACCCCTCGCCCAATCACAGTCGTCAGTTTGGGTCCACAGATCCCCTTTCTCAAATCCAATGGCAAAGATCTTATCTTCAACCCTAATACAATCTCCACAGAGGAGGTGTTAAAGCCCAACCAATCCATGTCAATGCCCCTTGTTATTGGTGACTTTTCACGAATTAAACCCTTGAATCGCTCCATTTCACCTCCAACTCTCATTTTTTCCTATTTTCCCTCTCTCCGCCTTGCCCTAGGAATCCCATTTTCCTCTACTTTTTCCTCATGGTTGCCGCCCAGTGTGGATTCCATCCCCTCCTCTGTGCTGCTTTTTCTCCAATTGAAGGCACGAGAGCACTCGATTTGATGTGGTGGAGCTATCTGGCATCCCCATGATGAGCTTTGAGGATTTTTTGGCTGCCCCATGATGGTCTCGGGCGAGCAACGGTTGTGTAGCTATCATGCTAATGTGTGTAGGCTCAAGCTTGGAGGACGTCCCACATGGATCGTCGATTCTAGGGTCATGACCTGGATAGAGAGGATCCTACCATGTCTAGATGCAAATGCCATCTCCCATGCCACCAACAGCATGCAAAGCGGCAGACAGTGAAACTTGATTGTATCTTCACGATCTGTCGCGGGCCCTGGTGACCTAGAAATGCTTGGTGCAAGGCAATGGTCGTTAGCATGGGTGGGCCATCTGAGCCACCTAACGCCGCATCAAGGGATGGTATCACCACATGAATGAAGGGTAATGCTCCCTTTTTAATTTAAGTTATATATATTTTCAAATCAAACCTAAAAATGTGCAAAACTTTTATGTTCTTTGGCCAAAATATATGAAGCAATATACCAAATTAATTAGTTTGATAAACCCTACATAATGAACATACTTTTAGACTCTAAATATGCTTCTAATTCTTCCATTTTTATGAAAACGAAAACTTTGACTATGTTGACCATATTTAATACATGTTATATGACTATGGCTTTAAATAGTTATATTAGTATGTCTTTCTTACTTTCTGATATGCATCATAAGCACACCAATTCACTAGAATAATTATCTTATAGTTTAATCCTTTTTTACTTTCTAGTTTAGGATAATATAGAAGGGTCGATCCCATAGGGTAACATTTTTAGGATTCGTTTTCTTTTAATCATAATTATTTTTGAAATTATTTTGTTTTTTGGGGTTTTTGAAAGATTGACAGAAAGTAAATCTGATTTTGACGGGGTTTATTAAACTAGTGAAAGAAATTAAAGTGCAAGAGAAATAAAAGATTACACTATAGCAAGGAAATAACATTGATTAAACTAAAGACAGAAAAGTATACGAAGAAGATGATTAGCACATAATATAAGATTATCTAAAGATGAGAACAAAATTGTAATAATTAAAAGGAAGCGATTAAAATAAACAATGGAAAAAATGATTAAAATCAGATGGGGGAAACATCGAGGCTTTAGGGTTTTTCACCACCATAGCCAAAGTGAAGACAAGATCAAATAATATAAGATAATTAAAGATAGAATTGGGGATGGGAATAATCTGTAAACAAAATGCAAAAGGCAAACTCCACATGACCCGTTGGCCCTGGCATTCACGCTTCATAGTTCATCATCCCAATGGGGATTTTTCACGGTCGCATCCAAATCCCCATGCAACTGGTTTATCCATTCTAAATTTTGGGTTCCTCGGTCGCACCCGCCATAATTAACTCACGATGAAAATGTGAGTTCACTTCATTTCAATCAACATTTTCTAAACCAAAAGCCATATGTATACAAATAATTGTATAAACTTAATTTGATCAACACAATGGCCAAGGGTCTATTCCCCTTGCCTTGATAAGGAGACAACTCATGAGTCATAGTGAGGAAGGGAGAAATGAGGAGAAAAAGAAAGAAATCCATAGACCACAAAACCAAAACCTCCAAAGAGACCAAGGTGGTGATAATTAAATGGCTTAATTGTTTTATCTCCCACTCCAAGAAGAAAAGCAAGAAGAAAAAATGAGAATAAAAGAATAAAAATGCAGAAGAAAAGAACTAACTTTATTTCTTGCATGTAAAATTACACTAATGGAAATAGACAAAGTTTCACTACAAGTCAAGTACAAAAATTGGGACCCTTTTCTTAGTCGAGTCCCCCCTCCTTTAATAGGGGAAGGAGGGGTGGAAACCCTAAAAGGGGGGAGAGAAAGAAATGAGTGATGGCTGCTGGAATGTTTTGCTCGGGTGCCGCAAAACAATCATTTTGACTAGGAGAAATGATCGTTTGGTGATGACTAGGTGCAGACCTAGAAACTTCAGAGTGAAACCCTAAGAAGGGTGTTGCGACATCATTAGAGAGCAAACTTGGGATAGAAGTAAAGTCCCAAATAGTCTTATGGGATCTATAACACGCCCATTTTGGTTGTGATGTGGCATCACTTTGGAGAAGTGGATGAACCCTAATCGAGTGGAGTGGTGACACCCTTGTTGTCTTTTCTTGGTCACAAAGTAAAACTTCGAGATGATTGTTTGGTTAAACTGGGGCACCTGTCTTGTGCCGTCATGCGCATAATCAAAGGGTTGAAAACCTAATCAAGTGGTGGCATGCTTGAGTATTGGTTCAATTCTAGGTCAAGTCGACCTAGCCATTTGGACTCGTTTGGGTGCTCGTCTGGCTCCATGGGATGACCATCTTGTTGAAGCGAGACCCACGTTTGGCGTGTAGAGTAAGCTAGTTGAGTTGAGGCCAAGGTGGCCGTTTGGCTCTGAAACAAGGGGTCTCATGGAGTGAGATGACCGTCTGGGCTCAGTGAGAAGGCCATCTCACTGGATCAGTGGGTCAATATTAATTTTAGAGAAAATCACTGCAAAAATTGAGAAACTAGATAAGTATTTGCAAAAGTAAATCAAGAAGTGGGTAAATTGCAATTTAGTATAGAAATTACTGAAAAGAGATAAAATCTAATAAAAAGATCTAAGAAGAATATGCAAAAATATGGATGAATATGCATTCATCAAAATACTCCACACTTCAATCTCTACTCGTCCTGAGCAAAATAAATTAAAATAAATTCCAATTTATACTCCCAAAATGTCATCCACACCTTTCTAACATCACTATAGTCCTTACCTCCAAATTTTGGCCAAGTGACCCAATCTCTTAGAACCACACAGCATAAAGTTATATATTCCCTATCAAAACAAATATCCCATCTTGCTTCTAAAATAAGAATTTTTGTAGAAAATATGCTTCCTCTTACTTTCATTTTGGCACTCCCAGTTTTTTCATTTCTTGTATGTTTTTTCATAAGAACATGATGAAGTAGGGGAATTTTTTGGTCCCTCCTCTATTTGAATCAGGATTTGAATCTGTAGAGTTGTGGCTACATTGGTCGAAAAAAAATTCATGTGCACATTTGGCCTCTTTTGATGGTACACCCCTTTGTGGGGTATATAATTTCATTCTGGGAAGCATGTTAGCCTGGACTTGATTTTTGTCCAATGGTGATTCTTTGATTGTTTTTTTAATAGAGGGAGGGAAGAGATATTCATGCTCTTTCAACATTATATATATATATATATATATATATATATATATATATATATATATATATATGGTCCTCTTTAATTCTCGCACGGGTAACTACCCACACACCCTTCCTGACACTTTTTTATAAAAAAATTGCAACTGTAGAGGAGAATTTTATCTAGCTCCCCAAAAAAATTCATCCAAAAATAATATCATTTGCCCCACCAAAATCAAAAAATACGTCCATATATTTACTGACTGTATATTTTCTGTGCAGTTACTTTTTTAGTCATATAGTTACTTTTTTTATCAATACAGTTACTCTTTTGATCTTAGAGTTACTTTTGTGTACCATATAGTTACACTTTTGGATGTGCGGGTAGCGAAAAATCAGGCTATTGAATGAACACCCATATATATATATATATATATATATGTATATTCTTTTTTAGAGAGTGAAATTGGTCAAGTTAGAATATTCTGATAATTCATATCATACAAGTTTTTGTAAAAAGATAATCCATTTGTTAAAAATAGGAAAAAATTATGTTTGGTTCTGATTCATTCCTTATGACTTGCCAACTATTCCAAGGAGTGATGTTATTAGGGGTCCTAGGTGCAATAGTTTCAAACATGGGAATTTGTAATAGATTTTGCAAAAAGTTTTACTCAATGCAAAGGGGTACAATGATAGATGTCTACTCAATAGGCCAACTAGATAATGACCTTTATAATAAAATAAAATAGAAAGGGATGGCTGACTAGTTAAAGGCCATAAACTAAAGCAATACATGCAAAACAAAAGAAAGGCAAAATAAAGCAGATAAGGGAAAAGATAGGGGGAGGAATATAATCGTACCACCCACCTCTACCCTAGACTTAAACTTTTGCTCATCCCAAGCAAAACCTAAATCAAATATGGAGGGAAGAAAATCACTCTGGCGGAGGAAAGTGTGAAGATCAAGGGGGGTAGTAGTAGTAGTTTCCCCAATAAGGAGAGTTGGGGTCACGGTAGGCTTTATGGGCCCCATACTCCTTGTATTGAGGTCTACTGGTGTCGTAGTGGCCCTGGTTCACGTACCAAGACTCATGGGAGCGTTGGATCAAATACACATGGTTGAGTTGATGACCTTGACACTATTGCTCGCGCTTGATCTCCTCAACTAGTCTCAAAACTCATATAAGGCATAAGGCCCCTCGGGGCCTTCCTCATTGGCCCCAAGTCTCCTTTTGCATTGTGAAGGCGGAGGCAGGGGTCCAGTCTCGTCACCATGTTCCTCCAAGGAGACAATCCTCCTATGGGTCATGGGCTCAAGGGGAGAAAGGGAAGCTTGGAGCAGGTAAATCACTCACCGTCGAGTTGCTAATTTTTATAAGCATACTAGAGATGTGAAATGACCATTTTGGATGGGCCAGACTATCTACTGGGAGTACATCAATAGATGTGAACATTTCAAGTTTCAAATCGACTTAAAACTTGAAATCACCTTTATTGCGCCCCCTGGTGGTCAAAACGATCGTCTTGCATATGTCAGACGACCGTCCTACATGAATATGGCACCCAAACAGTTTTCAAAGTTCAAACGACCACAAGTTTTGAAAGGGTCATTTTATGGATGAGACGACCGTCTCACCAAACAGCTGTCTGGCCTGGTGGGGTAACTGTCTGTCATCAAATCACCAACAGTTTAGACTACCAACCTCTTGAGTTGCCTCACAAAAAGTGCCTAGTTTTGTGTCGAAGGCCTAACAGAGCTAGGTCAAGGAGTCATTTTAGGCTTGAGAGGGGGAGATGAGGGTTCATGCAGGTCGAGGTCTTTGAGTAAGGAGAGTTGATGTGCCTCAGAAGATAGAAAGTCCTCAACAGTGATGTACATTTAAGCCTCTATTGACTAACCTTAAACTCCCCTAAAACCTTATCCTAAAGAAGAAAAGTGCCATGAGGGTAGGAACGCTTGACAATGTAGGGCCCATACCATCTAGATTTAAGTTTTCTAGAAAAAAGCCTCAACCTATAATTTTACATTAAAATGTGGTCACTCTACCTAATGTCTTTTTGCTTGATATGGCCATCATGCCATAGTTTGGATTTGTCATTGTAAATTCTTGCATTTTCATAGGTCATCATCCAAAGCGCATCTAACTCTTGCATTTGTACAAAGTGGTTTTCACTTGTAGTAGTTAAGTCAAAGTTAAGAGTTTTGATGGCCCAATGGCCTTATGCTCTAATTATATGGGTAGATAGAATGATTTCCCTATAAATCAATTTGAATGGGGTGGTGCCTATGGTGGGTTGGTAGGCATTTCTGTATGCCCACAAGGTGTCATCGAGTTTTAAATCCCAATCTGTCCTAGTGTGATTTACTATTTTCTCTAGGATGAACTTGATTTTCCTATTTGACACCTCAACTTGACCACTAGTCTGAGGGTGATAAGGCGTGGAAAGTTTATGATGGACTCCATAACATTTCAATAAGGAATCAAAACTCTTTCCTAGAAAATGGGAACCTCTATCAAAAACTTCAGTACGAGGTACCCAAATTGAGGAAAAATAATATCTTTGAATAGTTTCTTCACGAGTTTGGAATCACATGTTTTGGTGGGTATGGCTTTGACCCATTTGGAAACATAGTCAACAACCATCAAGATATATTTGTACCCACAAGAGGAAGGAAACATGCCCATATAATCTACTCCCCACATGTTGAATATTTCAATCTCTTGCCAAGAAGTCATGAGAATTTGGTCTCTCTTAGATATGTTGTCAGTCCTTTGACATTCATCACATGCAATGGCAAAATGATATGAGTCTTTGAATAGAGTAGGCCAAAAAAACACATATTGTAAGACCTTCCTAGTATTATTTTGAGAACTCATGTGCCCTTTAGTGGGGCCAATGTGGCATTGCTCAAGTATGTCATGAGCCTCTTCCTGAATGACACACATGCGATAAAGTCCGTTAGAACACAATCTAAAAAGATATGTGCATTCCAATAATATTGTTTCACATCATGTAAGAATTTAGCCTTGGAATGTCCGTTGTATTCAGGGTGCAACACACTTGTGGCTAAAAAATTCACATAATTTGCAAACCAAGGATATTGGGATTCCATTTTCAATAATTTATCATCAGGGAGGGAGTCATTTATGGGGATGCCATCATCATTGAAAAAATCAAGGCAATGAAGACAGTTGACTACAACATTCTCCCATCCCTTTTTGTCTAAGATTTCTAGGTCAAATTCCTAAAGTAAAAGGACCCAACAAAGAAGTCGGGGTTTGGCATCCTTTTTGGTCATCGAATATCTAATGGATGCATGGTCTGTGTAAACAATGACTTTGGACCCTACCAAATATGAGAGGAATTTGTCAAAGGCTTATACTATGGCTGGCATTTCCTTTTCAGTCATGGTGTAATTTTGCATTGCATCATCAAGAGTTTTGGATGCATAGTAATTTACATGGTGATTTTTATCAACACGTTGTCCAAAAATATCACCAACGCATAATCACTCGCATCACACATTAACTCAAAAGGTAAGGACCAGTCATGGGCCCTAATGATGGGAGTAGAAATGAGGACATCCTTCACATAAAGAAAACTAGCCATGCAAGATTTATCATACACAAAAGGAGTGTATTTTTGGAGGAGATTGGTCAAGGGTTTGGATATTTTAGAAAAGTCACGATGAAACACCTATAAAAAAATGTGCTCCAAAGGAATTAATGAGCGTCCTTGACAAAAGAAGGGGGCAGAAGTTTTGAGACCTCAGGCTTGGCTCTATCCACTTCAATGTCACGATTTGTCACCCTGTGGCCTAAAACAATCCCTTCATTCACCGTAAAGTGACACTTCTTCCAATTGAGGATCAAGTGTGCTTCCTCACATTTTCTCAAAACCAGAGATAAATGATGGAGTCAAGAGTCAAAACTATCTACATAGATAGATAAATAGTACATAAACACCTTCAAAATGGTATCAGTCAATCCAGTAAAGATAGCGAACATGCACCACTGAAAAGTGGCTAGAGCATTGCACAACTTGAACGACATTCTTTTGAATGCATAAGTGCCAAACGGGCAAATAAAGGTCATTTTCTCCTGGTCCTCTGGATCAATGGGAATCTGATAGAAACATGAATAGTCATCAAGATAATAGAAATATTGTTGATGGACGAGGTGTTCTAGTACTTGATCCAGAAAGGTAAGGGGAAATGATCTTTACTAGTGGCCTTATTCAATTTTCTACAGTCAATACACACCCTCCACCTAGTTACAGTGTGGGTGGGAATAATCTCATCATTGTTGTTTATCACGAAAGTGATACCCCCTTCTTGGGGATGACCTTGACAAGACCAATCCAGGGGGAATTAGATATGGGGTAGATGATTCCTAAAATCAAAAGCTTGATAACCTCTAGATGCAGAACCTCTTTTATGTTAGGATTCCATTTCATTTGAGGGTCTCTAGAAGGTTTATACTCTTCTACATAAAAACTTTATGCATGCAAATGACTTGATATATTCCTTTCAAGTCAGCCATTATGTATCCTAAGGCATATTTCCTCTTTTTAAGGTCAGTCATTAGCTTGGTTTCATATTCATGGGTGAGATTAGAGTTAACTATAACAAGATAAAGTTTCCGCTCTCAAGATACTTGATACCTTTAGGGAGGGTTTTCATATCAGGTGCCTTGAGAGTTTCAAGTTTTGCATCTACAACAAAAACCATTTTTAGATCTTCAAACTCTTCACCATGGATCTCCTCAAAGGTGTCGAGATGATGTGTAAATTTCTCCAATTGTTCATATTCAAATAATAGAATTAAATGTTCGATTTCGATGTCGTGTCTGATGGTCCAGAAATAGAAAATTTTCAAAATTTTGACTGAAATTTTGATATATACGACCCTAACGATTTAGATGACCAAATAAGCAAATTGAATCATGAAAATTTACGAGGACGTTCTAATCACCAAGATACACTAAAATATGCAATAATATTTCATATTGGATATGTGGGGGTGGGGGTCTCCCACATTTGTAAGTGAAGGAAGCTGAACAATTTTGACAGAATTTCGATGGCAATTTCGATGACAAAATGAAGGAATTAAGTTATGGAATTTTGTAAACACAATGTTTAAACATAGAAAAACTAGATTGTATAACAAATTTATATGTTTAGAGGTTAGGGTGGGATCCATGTCTTGATGAGTGAGTGCACAAATGAACAAAAAATTCAAGTCTTTTAGACAGTTAGACTGTTACAAACTTGCAATCTTCAAGTTAAAACAACTAGAGTAATAGACTTCATAACTTAGAGTTATAACTTACAAGTTACAATATTGTAGGTTAGTGTATTTATTATATAAATCTACTATTATAATATATTTAGGGTTACATAAGTGAATAATAATAATAATAATAATAATTAGGGTTATAAGTTACAACTTACACATCATTTTCTATAAGGCTACTATAATAATATATATAGGCTTACATAAGTGAAAATTACAAAAAATATAAGAACCTCCATTAAAAATCTTTTGTAGCCATTTTTGTGTATAAATAAGAAATATATTGATTAGATTCTCAAAATAAGTATAGATATACATATTTCACACTACTGTTTCTTAGATTTACAAGTTCACTTCAAGATCTTGAGAATTTTAAGAGAAATGTCACTTGGAAATTTAGGGTTTTTGGAGTATTTATTAAGATATGTTTAACATGGAGTAAAAAAAAGTAGTATTATATGGGCTAGGGAGGGGATTTACATATCTTAAATCAAGCAAAGCAGCCTTCGAGAGAAAGATATCATAAAAAATTGCTAAATGATCAAAGTACCAACAAACCAGTCGATGGAACACTATTTCAAAAAATAGGTGCTACATTTCGCACTGATTTCGCCATATCAAGGCCCAAACTTGGCTATTTTGCACTAAAATACCCCCTGTTTTGTGAAATTTTGACTGTAGTTGTGAAACTTTTGTGAAATTATTGACCAATTCATGCAAACTGATGTTTTGATGTCCAATTGAAAAAAATGAAATTTCATGCAAAATTTTGTTCCATGCTTCAAATCCACAATCCATAGGGGTCACTAGGGTATTTTGGAGGGGATACTCAACTAGTTCCCATTCTTATCTCAATTGTTGCATCTTCTCAATACAATCAAGGAGATAGACCTCTTCTTAGAGTCTTGGTCCACACATGCTTTTGAATACCCTAAAATTTAGGGTTTGTTTTCCTAGGTGCAAGAGAATGGTTTCTGCCTTGACATCAATCAAGGCATGAGCGGTGGATAAAAAGGGACTTCCAAAGATGATGGGGTACCTTAAGTCTTCCTTTATGTCCATGATGAAAAAGACACATGGGACATAAGCATCTTTGCCAACCCTTACTGGTATGTCTTCAATGATACCCATGAGTTTCTTCATGGATGAGTCATCCAATTGGATGGTCATGGAGGTAGGAAGCATGTAAACAATGCCTAACCTCCTGCAAACACTATAGGGCATAATTGAAACACTAGAGCCCAAATTTGCAAGACCCTTCCTGCAAGCATTATCACCTAGGTAGCACCCAATCCCAAAGGAACTTGGAACTTTCTTCTTCTCAGCCATTTTTCTATGGATGATATCAGAGGTGGTTCTTGCATGCGTGACTGTCTCATGTTCATTGGTGTGGTACTTCCTTGTCAATAAGGATTTCATGTACTTGGACCAAGCAGACATATCAGCTAAGGCATCAAGAAAGGGAATATCCACATGCAACTTTTTTATGGCTTCCCTAAACTTCATAAAACAAGTATCAAACCTAGTTTTGTTAAGGTACGCCGGGTAAGGTGGATAAGGTTTGTAAACATGATTTTTTGGCTTGTCAATTTCCATAGTTGGGACCACACGGGAAGGGATGGCAGGAGTGGGAATGACACAAGTGGGTGAAGGGGGAGTTTTGATGACCAAAATATTATCATCCTCAAAATCCAAAGGTACAACTACTAGATTCTCTGGGGAGGAGTATGAGTCTCACCCGAGTGGGTGGAGACAACCTTGAGTTGTTCAAGATGTTTTGGGTTGTTCTTAGGCTATCTAGCAAAGGTACCTATAGGGGGTTTTTGTTGGGCAAAGAGACGAGCAAACTATGTATCGATGGACTTCTAATGTGCAATTATGATTTGTTGTATGAAAACTATCCTATCATTGAGTGAATGAGTGGGAACATTCTATTGTGGTGGTGGTTGATGGAGGTTTTGATATTGTAGTACTTGCTAAGGTCCAGGATTTGGGATATTACCCCTATAATTCCCTTGGTTCCCAAAATTCCTTTGATTATTATTGTAGGAAAAGCCTAGTGGTGGAAGGTAGTTGTCTTGGGGTTGTAGGGGTCTTTGTGGAGGGGGAAGTTGAGTTGAATTTTCATCTCTTGAAGGGTTTCCATATTGAAATCCAGGATGGTTTCTAGCTTGGTTTGGATTGTAGTAAGCCTGGACTGGGATACTATGGATTGAGTTAAGATCATCCACTTGTTGACCAACATCATGCAACATAGGAGTGTTTTAGAGATATTGACATTATAGGGTAGCATGATCATACCCTTGGCATATCCCACATAGAGATTCAACAACCCTCACATGTTGAGGTTGTCTTTCATATGTGTTAAACGAGGACGCTAAGTGACCCTATTTCGAAGAGATAAATTTAAGGGCATCGACAATGGTATGTATGTCTGGGTTTACCTCAGCCTTAGCAACCTTGAGGACCCCACTGGCTCCTCGTCTAGCTTGGGTCTCAGAGGCTCATTGATAACACCAATTTTTGTGATGTTTTGGACCCTTATTTCGTTATCAAAACTGCCCTTTTAAACTACTTTCCTCTCTTTTTATATGTACTTTTGCAATAACAGGCCAAACGACGCTCTTAACTCTAAATTTCCATCTTTTGCAGAGTTTTCCTCCATTTTTGATACATTTATCATCAATAAGGCCGTCCCGCCCCACAAACATGATTCCACCTGCATCGGCCTTCCAGCCGACCGATATGCACACTGCCCGACAGGGTAGCACACTACACAGACACGCGACATGAGGATGCCGTGCAAGAAGGGACTAACAGATGATACGCCTATCTACCCAACAGGGAGCCAGACTCGCCCACGACAACCAAAGCTTGTCGTGCGACACAGACCACCCACTGACAGGCGCCGCTCGTCACGTCCACCAACCGCTGACATCCTTGTGCCGGGCGATACTGACATCGGCCAACTCCGCGATAATAAGGAGGACACGTGGTGCCCTGAGCACCATAACTTCTCCAATCGCTGCCTATAAATAGAAGCTATAGGAAGCAGAAAAGATAGGTCGCAACCCTACACATGTCTTCTCAGGAAAGCTGCAAGGAGCGAGTATATCGTGCCTCAATGGTCGTGACGGGCGATTCTAGGTGAGCACTTCCCCATCCCGATAGGGAGGGAATGGTTCACTTAGTGTCGTCCCGAGCACCACTGCAGGCCGATATCGGCCGACATAGATACTCGACATAAGTGACCGACACTAGATGCATCACTCTAGTCCGGCACAATACCAAACCCCGATACTCATCGCTCGTAACAGCGAGTCACCTGAGAAGGTGACGCCCGACATGATCATATCGGGATAGGGAGTCTCGCTCGATACAGTCCGCCCATCACAGTGTGTCGCCCGAAAGGGTGTGCTTCCCGACACGGCTGTATCAGGCTAGGCTCCTGCCTGATATCGGGCTGGAGGGTCCGCTGTAGTCTGTCGCCCTTCTATATCAAGAAGGCAACATCTATCTTTATTTTAGTCATTTATTTCTTTACTTATGCAATGTAAACAAACCTTAATTTGTTTATGGAAATAGAAGAGTTTAATTGCTTGCTGCTTATTGCTTGGTACTCTTGTTGGATGATTGTTATGTTTAATATTTGAACTCTAGCTTGTATGTTGAATTGCGTTTCAATTAGCTACCGAATTGTGTTTTCCGTTGCAACAGCTTCGAGAGAGGTGTTGTGGCTCTAGTGTTTAGTCCGATTTTGGAGTACGAGAGTGCCAGGAATCGGAGTTGCTTTAGTAACCTTTCCACTCTAATTTAAGTCCAGCAACCTCGAGAGGGGTGTTGATGCTTAGTTAGAGGTACTCGCTCTGAGAGGAGGGGTACGGGATGTTTCTTCTGCCGCTTGTTTTACCGAAGTTTTCTCCTTCGTACCTTGCTTTAGCTTTAGTGTTATCTCTCTGCTTCAATTGCATGAAAACCACTAAAAACTGATAAATGCTTAAAACCTAAATCTTTCTCGTAGCTCCAGTTGGAGATAGTTTTCTTTGCTTTGATGATCTTATCTAGCTATCCCCTTCTGGGAATTTTACTACATCTTTATCCTTGCCGGAGTGTAGCATGTTGATTCCGAGTCCTCAACACTACCACCCTTATCCCTGTGTTTGACCCCGTATATCTACTTCAACCCCATAAGCAAAGTTGCTGGGGCCTAGAAGGTTTCAGGTTATAAATGTAAAAGTCCAACTACTTCAAATCCGCCTCCATTTTTGGACGCACGATTTAGGCCGGTCAACTTTTTGGCGTCGTTGCCGGGGACAAGGCAAAACGACACTGTTGACGGATCTGAATCCACTAACTACACTCTCGTGCCTCAAGCTTAGAAATGAGCTTGACAACACTCGTTTTCTTTTCCTTTTCATTATTTCTATTCTTTGCATGAAATAAATAATTCTATTTTCTGACTTTATTTTTCGTACTATTCTTAGGTACTCAGCAGAAAAGCATACTGTTCAACTGAGCACCAAATCCATCCGACATGCCTCCTCGTGTAGAACCACAACTTTCTGAAGGGGAACACCTGGGGAGACCTAGGCCTAATTCGCCTCTTCCTGAGGCAAACGACCGATACTACGGAAATGATCAACTTGTAGATCCAAAAATGGATCAGTCCGAGGAAGATCGCCGCCGTAATAGGCGTTGCCACCATAGGAATAGGAGAAATAACAATAATCAAGAACGACGCCGAGAGGACAGTGACAATGACGACTCGGAAGAAGAGGAGAAAACTCTAAGGGATCTAGCCTCCACGGAGGCCAACAACTCCCGGTGCCCGGTCATCATTCCACATTTCAACGCTACTAACTTTGAGCTCAAGCCCTCTGTGATCTCCATGATCCAGAATAAAAGCTTCAGGGGGAGCTCCAAGAGCGACAACCCTTATCATCACCTGGACGCCTTTAAGAACATATGCGACACGATTAAGATGCGAGGTGTACCCCAGGAGGTTATTTACTACAAGGGTTTCATCTTCTCTTTGGAAGATAAAGCTCTGTCATGGTACCTAGGGCTGCCTCATCAAGCTTTAAACGGATGGGGTGCACTGGATGACGCATTTGTGAATAAATTCTACCCCACTGAAAGGACTGTCAGAAACAGGCATAAGATAACCTTCTTTATGCAGAAGCCAAATGAGAGTCTCCACGATGCCTGGGAACGATTCCAGGAATACCAGAGGGACTGCCCTCACCATAACTATAAGAAGGGTTTCCTAGTCACCACCTTTTACAATGGTCTGACTCCCGATGAAAGGGTGTCACTAAATGCGGTAGCAGGAAGTGACTTCCTTGGGAAAAAGCTGAGCAAATCTGAAAGGATAATCAAAACCATGGCTGAGCTGCAAGCCGACGTTGATTATGATCGATCCAATAGAGGCCAGGCTAAAATGGTCGGTGAAGGGACCTCTCTTGAATCCAAGGCATTAGAGTCCATCACCTCGCAGATACAAAGAATCGCTACAGATGTTAATCAACTATGGGAATCTGGCGGGAAAGGAAAGAAGCCAGTCGAAAAGGTGATGAAGTGCATAACCTGTGGTGAAGGAAGGCATGGGGTAGATAACTGCATCTACACCTGACCAGACGCGACCAGTGATACTGACTCTGAAGATGAAGGGACTGAAAATGTCTTCAAAAGGCCAGATCACCCCGGTTTCAGCTACGACAACAAGGATGCGGCTGAGAACTCACATCAGCTGCATAATTCGTCTAAGCCGTCACAAGCTTTCGAGAAAAGAGGGGGGCCGAGTCAGTATACCAAGAACACCCAATTTCAGTGAGCCAAAGGAAATTTCCAGGTACAAGGTAAGTATCAAGGGTCAAACAAAGAACAAGACAAGGGCTCGAGCCAATCAGATGTGATTGGCCAGTTATTCGATTTTGTTAAGAGGCAGGACACTATCAAGAATCAACTAGCGCAAAGCGCGCTGTCGAATTCCGGCGTTTTGAACTCCTTGCAAGTACAATTGGCGGACATGCAGACGCATCAATGCCAGATTGATCAGTAGCTAGCTCAATTGGCCGAGATCGTGAAGAACCCGTCAGGGAAGATTCCGTCGAATACTGAACCAGCAAAGAAGGCATGACAATGATCAAGAGGAGCAAGGATCAAGTTGCATGAGAGGATGATGGCAGAAGCTAAGTAGTGGCGAAGCTAAAAGATGTCAAGCAGGAGACAAAGATTACAGTGCTTCTCGGGAGGCCTCCCGAGCTTTATTTTTATTCCTAGAATAGGATGCTTTTTACTTTCCAGCAAAACAAACATTATAAACATTATGGACTGTAATAAGGCTCGAGTTAGTGCATGCGCCACATGCGCTGACTCTTCTATTTTATGGGCCACCGCCTTTGTTTTATAGATCGGGATGGGTAATGCCATCTGAGGTCAGGATCTTAGCCTAAGGCCAATGATGTTTTACTCATCGACCACTTTTACCCGCCTTGCTTTAAGTTTTTCTTCCTGATTTTTACCCTGAAGGGTCGTATCGGGCAACAACCCAATCGACACCATGAATGCGCCCATATCAGGCAGTGGGATTTCGGGCATTGCAAAGGTCGTGATGGATGGCATGCCTGGGCGGCATACACTCATATCACACAGATGGAGTAATTACTCTTGTGCCAATGGATGAACTGCCCGTCTCAGGAATGAATTACCCCAACGGCCGATGCGCATCCCGGAATTACCAGTTTTACCCCCGGTTGGGATTGGTATATAAGGAACGGAGATATTACCGTGTCGGGCTACTGCCTTACTATTTTCACCTACTCGTATCGTGCAGTGTTTTCTTGAACTAGCTCCCGTGTCGTGCAACGATCCTCTGCTCTCGTGTCACGCGGAAGGTTTAAGAAAACAACAAAGGTATAGCCCGAAAGCCGTATCGTCCAGCTTGCCCGACGTGACCTTCTTATCACGCATAACGGCTTGTTATCTGTTAAACCTTGTATCGCCCGCTATGAATGTCACGCAACGACCCTTTTATTCACGTTGCCTGATACGCCATATTGGGCGCTAGCCGTGTTGCCCGTCCCTACACCGCCTCGCCTGTTTTCTTGTCGGACGACATGTTGCTTTTCTTTACAGAGAACCCTATCAGGTGTCTTATCTCTCGCGACCGTATCGCTCGACACACCCGTGTCGGGCGACATACCTGACGTGTATTTATCACCGTATCATCTTGTTCTTATCACATGTATGATCTTCCGATGTGATGGGCGATACCCATTTCTCATATCGGACACGAGACTTCACCTCTGAAAACCTCGTATTGCCCGATACGGTGGGGTGGGGTCATTTTTGTATCGGGTCAATCCCTATTGTGCATTCAGTTTCCCTTCTTAAAACATCGGTACATTTAATTGATCAAAGAATTTATTTAATGATTAACTGAAATGGCCCGCATCAAGCAGACCGTTGTCCGGGTTGACGAGCACGGCAGAAGGATCTACACCAAACCAGCAGGTGAAGCACCCACTGTCGGGCAGAAACGCCCAAATCCAGAAGCAGCTGGGCCGTCAACAGCGGAGAAGAGGATGAGGATAGGAGAGGTGACAGCTCCAACACCAACAGCTGCGGCAGGACCCCTGGAATACACGCTAGGAAGGTTCGTGCCGAGGGACGATGAGCACGCACGCCGTTATGCAGAATTGGCACCCAAGGTCTACAGGCCGAGCCGGTATTGCCACCAGGCCTCGTTCGTTGAGCTGGGAATCTTCGAAAGACTAAAGGGCATCCTCACCGTGGCGGGGCTAAAGAAGATTGGCCTTAGTAGATCTTACTCCTACACTGAACTGACGAGGGAGTTCATGTCATCTCTCCGCTGAGTAAAGAACTCTGCTGTAGGAAAAGAAGAATATGGCGGAGAAAATAGACTCCAAGCCCGGCTATACAACTCAGAGTACGCCATCTCCGAGAAGCTACTGAATGAGATCTTCTCTTCTAGTAGAGAAAAGAAGAATCTGATGAATAACGGTGAGAGAATCACCAAAGGAGACAGGTTCAATCCCGTAGAGCTCTGGAATAAGCTGGCCGGCGAATCGTCATTTAAATCGGGAAGCAAGGTGGCAGCGGTGCACTCCTGCTTTTGGAGAATAGTGTACAAGCTGGTGGCGTGCTTACTATTCAGCAAGAACGAGTCCAGCAATATCTACACAGAAGAACTCCATGTCATGTGGCACATGATGGAGGGATGAGTAATAAACCTCGGGCGGTTCTTGCTGAACAGACTGCACCCAATAAAAGATTCCACCAAAGAATACTGTATGGGTGGCATCGTCAACTTGATTGCGGCAGGGCTCAGGTACCCGAAGGAGTAGTACAGCCTTTCGAGGACAAAGGGCAATGAGCTGATCGACATCAAGTACCTGATGAGGACCATCATCATAAAGAAGGAGGGAAGGGACTACTTCTAGAAGTTTTCCAGGACAAACATCCTTCTCCCGCTCCCTCGCTACGCCACCTATGACGTAGAAAAGCTAGTCTTCACTTCCGCAGAGATTGAAGCTATAGCGGTGGACGCAGCCTACACCGCCACCACCAGAGTCCAGGAAAGGGCAGCGACGAGAGAAGAATTGATTCCTCTCAACCCAAGGCAGGAAAAAGCTTCGATGACCCGCACCGTACCAGGCATGATTCCAGAGCTACCGACGACAGCTGCTAGTAGAGCTGTCATCGCTTCTATTATACCAGCCACCACCACAACAATGACAGTGGTGGCTGAAGAAGAACTGGTGATCATTGAGGTCACTGAGACAATAACTACGCGAGCTGCCGCAGAAGAGACAGCCACAACCCCCGACACGCCTGTAGGGGTAGAGGAAGCACCTCAGCAGGACACCAGTAATGGGGTGTTCGACGAGATCCTAAGAATGGAGCTCGAAGGTGCACAGCTGACCCCTAGTAGGTGCTTGGCATGCTAGTCAACCTTTTGACATTTATTAGAAATGTTGGCTTCCATTATTAAACTAAGGTGATGATCTGGGTACTTGAGACTAGTTTTTGATTGCTTGCTCTAGTGGAAGAACCAGTTTGCTGGATGAGACCTCTAGTGATGAGATCATAGCCACTATGGTAGAGGATGACAACCCCTCTTTTGAAGTGACTGTATGTACTTCCCCAACATCTATGATATCTTGCAAGCTATGTTTGAGTGTGATGCAACAGTTGTTTTATGACCCTTTGCTCTATTTTAGTTGTAAGAGGCGTTGGCATTATAGATCCTAGGTAAGGGAAATAGTGGATCCCTTATGGCTGGAAAGTTGAGAAGATGCTTGATATATGACAAGATAGTGTTGGTAGAAGATCCCAAGGGTTTGAACTTCCTATTTGGTTCTGGGGGATCCTCGACTGATGAGGCATTTTTGGTTGCTCAACAGAAGATTTTGGGTTACTCGTTGTCGGAGGAGTGATTGTGGTTATCTATTGTAGGGTCGGCTAAAAAGGTGGCAGTGTGTACCCATAGTATCTATTTGGTGGCCACACATACTTTGGGGGTATGCACTAGGGATAACAATTGGGTGACATCACCTGATCTTGTTTTGGTTGATGGGTCATAGCCCAGGCAACTTGAATTGTTCAAGTATGTGCCAATGAAACATGTATGGTTGGTGGTTGTCATGTTCTCATCCCAGTAGGTATGAGTATTTCTCCCACTATGACATCTAATGTCTTTGTATTCACCCATATGGACTTTTGATTGGTCTTTGAGGAAGTAGACGGCGGTTGGAAAGTGAGGCATATGTTTTGATAGACCCCCATCTAGATTGAATTTTCAATCCATACACCTACTTATTTGAGATCCGAGAAGGTACTCTAACTTTATAAGGATAAGAGGAAAGTGAGAGTTGGTGTGGTCGTTCTGATCATCATGTCTAGATCCTCCTTACTCATGGGCTTGAAACTGAGCGACAAGCTCCCTCCATCATCCAACAAAATTGGAGAAGCTCTCTTCCATCCTTTGTTGTAGTGCTTCCTAGTCTTCCTTAGATTAGGCTTGGTCTAGAGTTTAGGCATACTGATCAATAAACTTTATGTCCATCTAGGCCCATGTGTTTATGGTGGTCTTATCTTGCTTGTTGAACTATTACAACATGGGACAAGTCAAGGCCCATCTCGGCCCAATGTATAGTAGTTTTTTGACATTCTGGACTTCTACCATACCTAAGCAATACACCTTGTCGTGAGCCACAAGATCCCTCTTCCCATTGTATTCACAAAAAATTGGCATGGTGATTTTTTAGGGAGATTTGTGTCTCGAAAGTGGCAAAAGATCATCAGAAGTCTTCCCACATTCCCTCTTCTGTTGTATTAGTTTGATCTTTTACATGCTCTCAAGCAATAGGGAATTTGCGATAGTAGGCTCCTGTGTGACAGCTTCTTGATGTGCATCCACTACGAGTATAACTAGAATTTGATAGTCATTGGTGATGCCATATATACTGGTGGTGAGAATCCATACCCTTTCCCCGATGTACAAATTGGACTAGGATTGGGGTGATGGTTATTTGGAGTGCAGATTGGGGACCGGTCCTTGGCCATTCATACATAGCATTTGAACCTTTATGACAATATCGGTCACTTAAGGCTCGTCCTACATGGTTGCAGCTTCTTCTTCTTTGTTCTTTCCTTTTGTTTCTCCTTCAGGTCTGAAGAAGGGCATTTTCGCCTCTACAATGTCGGGACGGACCCAACATTTGCTAAGGCCAGATTCTGATATAATCTGATTTGGAGTGTGTCTAGGTGAGGAAGATGGGAACTCTATTGGTTGTATGGATATAATAGTGTGGATTTTCCTGTATGTGTGGCTACTTGTCTAGCAAACCCCAGATAGTGCCATCCACTTGTGAAGGTTGCTTGATGGAGGCAGAAAAGCCATTTCGAAAGTCTACTTGAAATTCTTGGGCAATTGCAACTTTACGTACAATGGTGGCTTCCTTTCATTTCTCCACCTCTTTGGGTTTTTCTTTTTATTCTTTCAATGGTCTCCCTTGGAGGTACCATCAGATTTTCTATATGTACTACTTCTCCCGATCATCTCGACGAATCATTGGTGACATCAGGCAAGGTAAGGGCTCCTTGTTTCTCTTGTTATGCTCTGAAATGAACACTAACAAGATTATAAAGTAGGGTGTAACATCATTAGAAAATATATTATGCTTTGGGATGGATCCCTCTACACATACTATTTTAGATAAGAAATTGAAAAGGCTTCCCCTGGTGGGGGAGGTGTATATAAGGGATACTCCTATATTTCTTGCTCTCCTCTCATGATGAAAGGCACATGTAGTTGTTTTGTGGTTGTTCTTGTCCCTAGATCAGACTATATGAGGGAACATATCCACTTTTTATGCAACACACTTACCAATGCCATGACAGAAAGAAAAAGATTGTGGGTGTGTTGTTCCTTTGAGGATTGTTCCAAAAGAACCATTCAAAGTAGGATGGAAGATGGGGGATTAGTGGTTTTTCAAGAGTAAGATGACCTTCTCTGAGCCAGTGATTGTGCTTAATCAATTATTTCCCCCCCAGGGTGTCCTCATCCAATGAGGTCACTAAAATATAGCCCTTGGCAACATCCATGACACCCTGGTTTCCTCCTAATCAAGGGGTTTCTCTGGAGAATCCATGTGAGGAACAACTTATATGGAGGAAACCTCGGCTTGGCCTCTCAATTTCATGGTGTTCTGTGAAAGGTTGTGGTCCAATTTAGGTCATAGTCCATGACCGTATTTAAGAAGATGAAGTGTATGATTTGCCTAATTTTAGGTCATGGTCCAGGACCCAAAAAGATTTGCAAGTCAAATTTGGATTAGTTTTAGGTCATATTCTAGGACCATGTGGAGTGAACCCAACATTGGCAAACAATGTCTTGCATGATGTGGAGGAACTCCCCCTTATTCGCCTAAGTTTAGGGGATGGACCCCCCTTCCCGAATTTATAAAAAAGATTGTTTGAGTTGTTAATCTTTGAAAAAGATCATTTGAAGTCTGAATTTGGAATTGTTAATCTTTGAAAAGATTATTTGATATCTAAGTTTGAGATCGTTAATATTTGAAAAAGATTGTTTGAAATTTGACTTTGAGATTGTTAATCTTTGAAAAATATTATTCTAGATTTGAATATGGGATTGTCAATCTTTGAAAATATTTTTTGTAATTAAATTTGAAATTGTTAATCATTGAAAAAGATTGTTTGAAAATTGAATTTGAGATTGTTAATCTTTAAAAAAATATTGTTTGAAATTTGAGTTTGAGAGTGTTAATCTTTGAAAAATAATGTTTGAAATTTGAGTTTGAGATTGTTAATCTTTTAAAAAGGATTGTTCGAAATATGGACTTGAGATTGTTAATCTTTGAAAAAGGTTGTTTAAAATTTGGGTTTGAGATTGTTAATCTTTGAAAAAAGATTGTTTGAAATTTGAGTTTCAGATTGTAAGTCTTTCAAAAAGATTGTTTAAAATCTGCACAAGAAAAAGGTTATCAACAATCTCAATAAAAAGTCAAGAATGAAGACAAGACATGCACATGAAGCATGCATACCCCTTTTTAGCCCATGAGTTTAGATATGCATTACACCCTCACTCAAGCATGAGCGGTGAAGGAGGGTGGGTCCTTATCTTCTATGGATTAATAGCACTTGTTGAGGGGTAACCTTATTGCAATGGATAAAGGTATTGCTCCTAATACACCTAGTGACTACAACGACAACTGTGAGTGCAAGAAGAATGGGATGTTTTAAAGACCTTAGCACGTCCATTTTAATGTTGCACTAGTACATTTACAGGCATCCAAAATCACATCCAAGGATCGAACATGAGGTTGTCACTTGTTCCATGACATGTGGGTTTGTAGAATTATGAAGTGCAAGTGATGGGTAATTTTGAAGGCAAACCCATAATTCATGATAGTCACAAATATGCTAATAAAGAAATAAAAACAACATGTTTTAGAAAAGATTAAATTTTGTTTTTAACCTACATCTACTAGTCATGCTTTATTTTATTTTATTTTTGTTTATTTTTTCAAATGAGGGAAGAAAAAAGACCAAGCCCTATGTGGAAAGTGTAGTCGAAACCCTGATCGATAGGGGACCAAGGCATCCAAAATGGAAAATTAGGATCAGAATTAACCACCCTAAAAAAGGAAAAAGAAAACAAGGTGCCAAGAATGGTAGACCGCCTCGATCCGAGTGCCTAGAGTGGGTGGATCAGGGTGATCCGCTATCCTATTCCCAACAGATTGGACAATAAAAACAACAACTGAAAAAAACAATCATGAGGATTCTCGACCATTAAAAGAGAACAGTGGGACTTTAACTCAGATCCACTTGGCTTTACTCCCCAGTAGAGTCTCCATTCTATCACACTCTTCCCAAAAGGGGAAAAAGATCTCTATCCTTTTTCTATAGTGAAATGTCACATGAACAAATTGCAGGGAAATATGGTGAAAGAGATGGAGGCATAAACACAAATTTTCTTGCCATATTCTCATTGAACAACGGATCACGTCAAAAACTTTGGATTGGTAAATAAGGTTGAAAGGCATATACCTAATCCTGGAGCAAGTCCAACAACTATCCTTACAACATCCTGCTTCTTTTGGAAGTTGTAGATGGGCGGTTGTTAGCGGAGGCCTCCTAGGTGTAGAACCACAGACAACGGTTGACGACGTCCTCCTAATGGGTGGAAAATATCTTCTCACCTTTACATAGTCTACGTGGACCACGAGGAATTCATGTTGCTCTATTATAATGGACATGAATGAATTTTCCCTTCAAACATCAACAGGCTAGCGTTGACTTCCTCTCCCTTGTTGTCTCTCCCTTTGGTGGGTAAGACTTTCTTGGGTTCTCAAATCACCACAACTATGAGAAGACAACAATTTTCAGAGCTTATTGTTGTGTCTTCTAAAAGCCTTCATTATGCCTCTAGTACTAGGGTTTCTAGATCATTTCGTAGTAGAAGAGATGGAATTTCATAAATTTTCTAGAAGTTGGGACCATCAAACTAGTTGGTTCACTACTAAACCTATCAGTTCACATGTGAAATGATAGGTTCAACACTTGAATTTATTGGTTTAGATTATTTCCTATTCACAAACATATTGGTTTTAACGTGACGATTATTGCACAACATGATGTTAACATCAATCCTTGATCCAATTGCATTGATCTCCCAACCAATCAGTTCACAACCTGAACTGGTCAGTTCATACTTCTGAACCAGTCAGTTTACTTCCTGAACAGGTCATTTTAGATTGCTAACAACCAATCTTGTTTAGATTGAATACCTAAACACTTTAGTAATCAAGTTAAACCATATTCATCAGTAAACTGCTATTCCATGTATATCATATATGTGTGACCCTATAGGTCCCAAATTACATTGGTAGTGAATGTCCATTACTAATTTATGAAATCATAAGCAATGAGCGGTGTCTAGCAACACATCATTTCTACCCAAGTAATCGAAAAGTTAGAGAGAAACTTAAACTTACAATTTGTGATTAGTTTTACAGTGATCATATAGTTCCCTTTTCTTTGATATCCATATTGAATCTGATGCATGGAAACCTCATCCTCTCAACATTCAATCCATGTTATTTGAATTAGAGAAGACTATATCATATGCATGTGAGCTCACACATCACATATTGACTCACACGAGCATGTCGATGCATTTCTCAATCTTTCTTATCAAGTGGGCAAGATATCATACTCTTGTAGGAGGGACAAATCCCATCCACATCACTCACAATCATCCCCACGTGTCACAATGCACGCAAGCACCACCTTTATGGAAACTGTTATTCAAGGTCATAGTGGATGATGTCAAAGTACACCAAATGACATGTGATGAGTGTAATGATTTTAGTTCTAAGAGCCACAATCACCACCATGACTATGGAAGATGATTCTGAATACCATTGAATGGTTTCCATGCATCACTCTCAAGGTGTGTCTGTCTGATACACTATTATTTAGAAAGTACATATGTGCTTGCTATGATATTGTATATCATAACTAATGAGATTTTATCATCAACCAACATACACTCTAGTCTTATGTATTACTATCGTCTATTTTTCTTCCATAGTAATATCTGAGTAGGGACATAACAAGAATGCATGTACTCTTACAATACATATGATATCATTGTTTAGGTCCTCAACCTGAAGACTTTTGTTATCAAGAAACATCATTCTTTATGCATCTACTGTGTTTGTGTCATCATATCATAATTGAGATAAATATAGTAGAAAAAATTACCTTTACCATTATCAAATTAGGTATCTAATGCCCCATTATAATCATCATATGACTGGTTGTCTCTCTGGGCCTATATACCAACAAACTCCAACTTGGACTTAGAGACAGTCACCTACGAATCTTATTCCAAGTTATCTTAACATGTCCATCATGTTTCTTTTGTGCAAGCAGTTTAATAGCAGGATAGAAAGATTTTCTTCTAATTGGTATTAAGTAAGTTTTCACATCTCCTCGATATATGATTTTCATATGATATGGAAATGTCGTAGTATATTATCTAAGATTTCTAGTATGTCATCAATGGTTTGAACCTTCCACATGTTCATCTACATAAACTACTTGATCCATGCACCATCCTCTTTTGTTTTCAAAACAACACGGTGCTCAACTTCTATTATAGAATTAACTAATGTCTCTTTCTCAATACTTTTCCAGCTTACAATTTTGTTTTTAGGTCAAACACAAATTTAGATTGTGATTGTTAATTTTCTTTGTCATTTTAGAAGCTTGCATCAGTGTAACCCTTTACACCCAACTCTTCATTATTACCATAACCAACTTCTCAAGTACTTAAGGATGATCTTTATGGCAGTCTAGTGACTTTTACTAGAATGTGACAGATATCCACTCATCGTAATACATATGAGACAACAATATGAGAACAAAATATTGTGAATGTAATTGACATCATACTTATGTGTTTTTTCTTCACAAGAACTAAGACACTAGGCTCTTGAGAGACTAGTTCCATGGAACATGGACATATTTTCTCTCATTGAGTCATTCATGATGAACCCCTTCAACATCTTGCCAATGTATGTGCTCTTTCTTAGGTCAGTAATCTTTCTAGATTTATCTCTATATATCTCAATTCCTATGTATATGATGCTTTGCCTAAACCTTCATAAAGAAGGTACTTTCCTTGTCAGGTTTTAGTATTTATAGTATAATGATGTTATTCCCCATCATTATGTGGAATCAAAATATGCTCCAACCCAACTTTTGTAATCCCATACTTGATCTTCATTTCTACAAAAATCAAACTCCTTCACTATCTTGTCTAATAAAAAATTCAAACTCTAAGATGTATGCTTCAATCCATAGATTGACCTTTGTAGCTTATAGACTTTATTTGCAATAACTGGATTTGTAAGACCTTTAAGTTGCATCACACACATACTCAAAATTATTCTCATTAAGGAATGCAGTTTTAACATCCATATGCCAAATCTCATAGTCGTAATAAGCTACAATGGAAAGAATTATCCTAATGGGTTGTAACTGGTCATGTTTAACACCTTGAACTTTTTTCAAACCTTCTCAACCAATCTGTCTTTATAGGTTTGTACATTACCATCCATGTTGGTCTTCTTCCTGAAGACCCAATTGCACCCTATAGGTTTTACCCCTTCAGGTGGAGCCACTAAGGTCCTACCTTGTTGGTGTACTTGTAGTCCATCTTAGATACAATGGCTTCAAGACATTTCTCATACCCGGTTCCTTGATTTCTTCTAGGTAGGTTGTTGGCTCATCATATATGGCTAACATATCACCTTCTTGAGTAATACAATATCATAATATTTCAAACTCAAGGCATGTTCTACTACATCTATGAGGTTTTGTGTTACATAAGTTGATATTCCACAACAACTTATGATTCTCCTTGTGTAAAGAACCAGATTCCAAAATCCTACCATATTCTATTATTAGAAGGCTAGTGAGGTTAGTTCATTGGACTTGACCAAAAAGGATAAAACTAGAAACACATTTATAAAATAATTAATTATGTGCCAACATGTAATAAGATCATGTACTACGTTACATATATTTTCTTTAACTAACATAATAGATAAATAAAAATAAGTAATATGCATTGGAGTAACAAGTGATGATTCCATGTTAATAAATAATAGTAGTGTCCTATTATTATAAAAAATATGGAGTTGATGGACGTAATAGGTAAAATAAGTAATATGTGGAATTTCATGTACAATAATAATATACAAATCTTTTGTAACAATGTGAATTAATAGGACTCCATTAAGTAAGTGTTGATAATAAAAATGTGATATTTGGATAAAAACAATTGTAATGTGTCAAAAATTCTATTAGTGCCATAACTTGTAAAAGAAAATCTCAAAAGAGAAATATAATAGTGAAAATATGTTCTTTAGGTCCCAATGTCTTGGGAGCCAAGTTTCACATTATTTGAATAACCAGAACTATATCAATTCTATTTGGAAAAGAAACTAATAATAAGAGTGAAAAATGTTAAATAAATTATGAAAAGTCTACAAAAAGTGGAAATACACCTCAAAGTCGAAATCCACATACTAAAATTAGCCTATGTATGAATTTTCATCTTATTTGGACAAAGTTTCCTATCCTAGTTTAGTTTAGGAGAGAGAATGCATATTAAAGCCCAAAATATTAAATAACACATTAAATAACCCAAAATGGAAATTAATTATAAAATCATATTCCTCGTGTTTAGTTTTTCTTGTAGGGAAGTTTCACATCGTTCAGGTGTTTCTTGATGCCTCAAATTCATTAAAGAAAGAAAATGTATGATATAATCTAAAAGAGCTTAGAAAAATAGTAGACGCCTTCAAATGTGAAATATAATTCCACAATTGGAATCTAAACATCTTAATTAGACAAGGTATCAAATTTCATAATAATGGACTTTGTTTGGGTCCTCAATTTGATTGGGAATGAAATATTGTAGTTATTTATATCTCACTTAATATAAATCTTTTTCTGGCTATAGTTTCCTAATCTGATTTTTAGCTATCCATCCAGACCGCATGATGGGGATATAAGGGAACAAAACCCACCTACTACCTCAAGTAGGAAGGGGCGTACATGTGCATGGTGCACCCATAGTAGTTCGCTAGTTTTTCAAGGATTTATCCCTCCTTGGTCAATGATTTCGCGAGATTCTTTTTCCATTGTGATCCAAATCAAATTCTCCATCTAGTGATGGGTAACTCATGATCTAAACCCCCTTATTTAGGTTTTACCTAATTCTCTCTCAGATCTTCTCAAGCCAACCACTTGCAGGAGCCCTAACTGTGACTCTATCTCTCTCTCTTTGTTACAACCCCAATTTTTGGGTTCATTTGCTGAGAAATGTAATTTCTCATATAAAAGATATTTGGACAAATAATGATACAATTTGTTTTGAATAAAAGGATTTTGTTTACAATAGCCTTGATGATTGTGTTGTGGGATTTATTGGCTATTGGGACCAATAACAAGGAAAAGACAAAAGAAACTCCATTATTGAGTAAATAAGAAAATAGAGAAGAGAAAAATGTGGAAACCTCTAGAAGGAAAATCCATAGAGGGATTGCATGCCTCTTGGGTTCCTTGGGTTCCGAGGAGTCCAAAGTTGCATAGAGAGTGCAATAAGAAAAGAAAAGATCAATTAAATATTTCTTTATTAAGAAAGAAACTGAAAATAATGATAAAATATGTGCAATAAGTGAAAATAGGTATAATTGAGTTATCCTTGGTGGAATTTTGTATCCCAAGGATTCTTAATGATAAAAGGAATACCAATGAGGAAAATAAAAGAGAAATAAATAGAAACCCTCAAAAAGAGATATTTTAATAAGAAATAAACATGATAATGAGAAATCATGCATATAGATGCATCTAGAAGGATAATAGTATCCTTGAAAAGGAATTTCAAAATATTATAATTTCTTGGGGTCCAAGGAGCCCAATGAAGAAAAAGAAAGAGGGAATACCAATAATAGAAAATAAAAAGATAATGTGAATAAATAATTGTTGGATTATGTAGCATTGTTGAAAATAGAAATTCATGCACATGGATTAAAAAGCAAACATAAAGAGAATAAGAGAAAAGAATTTCGAATTCCTTAATGACCAAGGATCAAGGGGAAACAAGGAATTAATTTAGGAGAGAAAGAGACTTGATTCTCATTAAAGGAATATGATTCCTAATAGGAGAGGACTTGTTTCCACTTAGGTGGGCATCTTAGGGTGAGGATATCCTCCCCTATAAAAGGGGTAGACCCCCTGGTTCAAGTTCAAAGAAGAAAACCCACATCTTCCTCTCTCTTCCCTATCTTCTTCTTCCTTGTTTTCATCCTTAAACCCTAACCACGAGTAGCTATGTGATCTTGGGGAAATGAGGAACCCATGTGGGGTTGTGATGGTAGTTGGTCACGTGGTGATGCCAAAGCAAGGTTTAGCCAGAGCCGCCATGCCCTAAGCATCGCACCCTAGCTACAGCACGGCTGCAAGGTCGTCCATGGATGGCAGGCCCGACATACCTAAACCAGCAGTGTTGGTCAAGCACTGAGTGCATCTATAGGGGCGCGGAGGCTCAGAGGAGGTAGTGGAGGGGTCTCTGATGGCCGACGAGTCCAGGGAAGAGGAGGAAGAGACGCTCCATCACGTCTAGGGCAACACAACACGGCTACGCAAGGTGGAAGAAGATGAAAGTTGCATTGGACCGATATGCCCCTCCACAGGGTGAAGAATCACTGACTTATACGAGGGAAAATACATCATTTCAAAATGTTTTCCAAAGAGCCAGACAACATTGCATGCAATGGGCGATGTGGCGCGCTCTGATTGGTCCAAAAAGGTAATTTTTTCAAAATTCATATCTAGTTAACCGTAGCTCGGATGGATACACATAATACATGAATATTGCTCGATAAAAGGAGAGGAATACAATAAAATATATTTATAAGACAAATCGTCTTTCTGTTCAAAAAGTAGTGTAACTTATCACCTTTAATGAATTAAAGGTTAAGAAACCCTATTTTGAGATGATTAATGTGTTTAGTAGGGTTTTATAGACGATTAAAGTTGATATTAACCTATTAATTGCAAAAAGGAACATTAAGAACAAAAAGGATGAACCTTTCACGTAATTAGTTTAATTTAGAGTTTCAACGCATAAATATGCTTTAATGGGCATTGAAACCCGAATATTAGTAAAAGTGACTCTTAATGGTTTTAATTATTCAAAATCATCAGTAAAGATAAGATATGGTGATTTTAACCTATTTCAAGTATAAAAGTTCCTAATTGTGTAAAAGAGGCTTAATAAACTTAATTAATGGTTAATGGTGCCTTTAATCCGAAAATAGGGTTATATGTTGTTAAAATAACCTTAATATTGAAGAATAGATGAGATGATTATGATTTATGAGTAATGGTATAAAATTAGGGTTTAAAATAGTAAAAGATGATGGGAAACCCTAATTACAATGGAAACCCTAAAAGTGAACTAGAAACCCTAGGAAGCGAGCTAGGTTTAATGGATCTTGATGACCTGAGTAATAAAAGGAAATTGTATGATAATTTCAGGATCTTGTTAGGTGTGCTTGCTTAGATTTCTTACTTGCATGGATTATTCTGTCTCAAATCAACCTGATAGGTATGTGGTTACGCTTATGAATAATCTCTCTAGTTTCACGGCGATTCCCGAACGTTTTATCGGTTGCTTGGAAATAACTGTTGGATGCCTATTTATTTCATGCAACCATAAAGTGACTATGATTATAACTATAAATGTGCATACATGACTGGTTCAGATCCTGGTCCACCTATGTGGCTTTGCAAAGGCAAAAAAGGGGTAACCTGGAGAAAGGTCTAGGTTATCATGAGTTAGAAATTGGGCTACCCACGTGTAGTGCCATGAGACTCTTTAGCATGCCATGAGTTAAGGAGTGGGCTACCTACGGGTAGTGCCATGTGACTCAACCCTAGAAATTGGTTAACCTGTTAGGTGGGATCATGAGGGGTTTAATTGGGATCTACCATAAGGAAGGTAGCATCTAGGTCCACTATAGGGACAATGCAGAGGCTAGGGTATGTAGGGATTGAGCAATTATGCGGAAAACATTTAAATCATAATTGACTGATTACATTGTTATCATAGTTGCATGATTATTGTTTCCTCCACATACCAGCTTCATGCTGACCGACATTTTGTTTGTCGGAATTTTAGGTACAAGCCAAAAGGACACATAGTAAATCGTCATATTGTGAAATACATGAATTAAAATACAAGGAGGATTAGTTAGAGTAGAATTCATATGTGGATAGAAGTTTAGAGATCCAAGTTTTCAAAAGGTATGCAAAGTTTTTTTTTACCATATTCCAGTATAGTTCGTAGAATTTAATAACTGTTATTGATTATTTGTCGAACCTTTGATCTTGTTAATTGGGATAATGGCTCTGACCTTCTGGTCTCCCTTAATTGGGGGTTACTAGGAGGTGGGGTCATTACATTTGGTATCAGAGCATAAGTTCCTCATTTAATCCTTAATAATTATTAAATTTTACAAACTTTGTAGAACCCAAGGGAGTTATTAGAGGATTTTCCGAAAGACAGAGGTGTCTAGAAAAGGATCACGCCCGGGGGTTGGCAAGATTTTCCTCCACACCGCTAGTCGGAATATGAGGACTCCCAGATCCGTGTGACTGCCTGGCCAATGTCTTAGAATCTGACTCGAAATAAGATACCTTTAGGACTCTCTCATCTTATTCATCCCTTCTCAACTCAAATGATGTTAAGGACATTAAGGATTAGGGTTTTCTCTCTTTTCCTCACCCTCTTGAGGTATGGGTAAGGTTGATAAGGATTAAGGAATCCTCCACCAAATTAATGAAAAGCATGTAAATAAGATGTCATGGATGTAAGCTTAATAGAATAAGCTAAACTAAAGAATAAATATATGCTTAGGTCGTATGACATAAGTTGTCATGCCCTCAGGAGAGACCTAAGGCTAGACCTTCTTGTAAGGAGGATAAGTAAAGAGAGTTAGTCTTGGAGGTAGAGACCTCCATTATAAGTAGAGACTTGGCACATTCTCTAAGGATGATGGTTACCCTAACCCTAAGTGAAGGTTAGAGAGAGAGACAACATGATGAGTTAGATGTTATGGTACACCAGGCATTTGGATAGACATCCCTTGGATGCCATATGAGCCATGAGAGGTTGGATGGCCGAGTACCTTTGGAGACTCAACCCTGGGAAGGGTCGTGCATGTTAGAGAGAAGGATAGCTCCTTCTTTGATGAGGTTAGAGAAGAACCTACGAAACCTTATGAGCTTATATGAGCATGGCATAGTAGACATCCAGAGTACATTAGTAGTGCTAGCAATAGGTTGAAACCCTGGCCAGGAGAGTATGAAGGATGGCTTATGAGATAAGCATATAGAGTTATGGATAATCTTGATCAAACATAAGTTCGAGCCTAGGCTTCACTTACATAGAGGTATGCTTGTGAGTTTGATCCTTCATGGAGAGAGGACCTCTGATAGAAAGGCTGGATGTGGAGTTAGCTCTAGAGAGAGAAAGAAGGAACCAAGCAAGAAGGTTGGAAGCCAAAAACCCCGAGATATGAGGAATAGTGGGGAGTTGAGGATGATGCAACCTAAGTGGATGATAGTGGTTGCCTCATCCTTGATCCCTGCAGGTTGTTGACATCTTGGTTGCCTTTAGAGGAACCGAACCCTAGAGAGAGGATGAGGCTTCTGGTACCCATGTGCCTATGGCATAGGTTTTTACCTTCTGAGATAGGAAGAAGAGTTCCTTAGACCTAGAGAGGTTAAGTAACAGGTTGTGAGGCCTTGTACCTTGTTGTTTTTCCTTAAGAAGGTCTCAACTCTGAACTGTTGCTCGAGTAGAAGAATCATAAGAAGTACATGACATACCTTGGGCATGTTTGATTCGTGGTTAAGAGGATGAGCATGTAGTGGGTCATCAGAAAAGTGAACCTAGGGTTCCTAGGCCTAAGAGGGTAAGTGGTGTACCAAATGCTCATGATGAGATTTGAGTTTCCATAGATGCGAGCATGGTACTCCACATGGTTAGAGGAAAGGGAAACCCCTTAAGTTTAAGGTATGTTTGACGAACCCCTCACAACTAAGTTGATGACATGGGAAAGTATGATCTTGATCCAGTGTTTAGGATAGAGAACAAGTATGACCTATCATGGTTTAGTAGGTGGTCTGCTTATGCCTTAGTAGTTGCTGGGTTAAGCATGCTCATGTGTATGTAAACCCTAAGGATGGCTGTGACCTTGTTGTCAAGGGATGAAGTTTACTCCCATCCTGGGAGAGGGACCCTTTTGTAGGGTGTATACCAATTTTGTTGGTTTAAGGTAACCTAAAGAGGTCTCGCAGGATCTTGAGAAGCTAAGTGAAAAGTACATGGTATGAGGATGAACCTGTACACCCATAGATAACCATCTCTAAGTGCATGCGGATGTGTTACCATGGAGGTAACTAGTATGGGGCCTGACCAAGGTAGACAGGTCACCATGACCCCTATGAAAGGATGAAAGTTAGCCCATGAATGCAGAGAGAGATGATGAAGGCTTGGGTAAGGTTCTAAGTTGAACATGTACTATAAGAGAATCCTAATTCTAGCCTAGGGTCAGGTGGGTATAAGACCGATGGAAGTAGGAGTTGCCTAATTCCCTAGTTGCACATGACCATTGGGTCGGGAGGTAACATCTATCATTGTCTGAGGGTCATGGGTTAGGAGATTGATCACCTTCATGAAGTCATGGGACCCAAAGGGCAGATAAGTAGGGCACTCTCTGGATGCATAAGGGAAGAGGGATGACCCCTAAAATACCAGTACCCTGTAGACCTAGAGGAGATGATCAAGGAAAGTGTGTAAACCTTATTAGGTTTGAGACCAGTTTTCCATGGAAGTAACTTTGATATCAAGATGATTCTGATGTAGAGACATATGTGGCACGTTTCAACTTAGATTTAAAAGTATACTGGCAAGGTGGGATGTACCATCCCTACTCTTGGAATAGGAGGAACTCTGTATTTGGACTTCAACCAAATGCTTATTTCCTCTTGTTATGGGAGTGAGAGATAGGACAATACGCCTTCCATACACCGAGGATAAAATATGATGTAAGTTGAAACATTACTATGAGATATGTGGACAAAGATGATAACATGCCCTTATGGAGTTGATGATACATGGATGGTTTACAAACACTAAGAGTTATAAGGTAGTCATCTTATGAGGATGTTTTATCATAAGTTATGAGGTGAGTTTGAAAAACCAAGAGAAGGATCTCAGAGTTTCCTTGATAAAGATAGACTTAGAGTTTGAGATGAGATGATAAGTGGAATACACAGAGGTGTATGTCTTCAACATTACCTAACACCTAAGGATGAGAAGTGATGGATGCTATGGATGAGATGCAGTTGCCTAGTTTAGCTAGAGGCTAGAAGAGGTTGTTAGGTTAACCCTAATTTGAAAAAGAGATAATTTGGGATAACACACAGATGTGACAATATTGGTTGATCAAGTTAATGGTTGTATGGTTAGCCAGCCTAGGGCTTATCATGATGAAAGGATGGTGGTAGAACCTCAGATGCACTTCTCTGAAAAGGAAAGTTATGAAACCTCGATTAGAGTGGTTTAGGGTTTCTGAGGAATAGATCGTAAGGAATCATGACAATATAGGAGATCATGATTTAAGATTACCATATACCATGGTACTACCAAGATAATAAGTGACAATGGTTCTTTGAATGCTTAAGATGGAGTTGCATGGGATAAGTTGCCACGCAAGCTAGGAGGTGAAGGACGAACACCAGTAACCCAGTGTATCGATATGGAGGATAAAAGAGTCCCTGAGAGGGAATGGGAGTTCATCACTGTGGATGTTGTGGTAAGTCTCCCCTAGACCAAGGAAGGTCAAGATACAATATGGGTTATGGTAGATCGACGTACTTAGATGACCTAAGAGAGAAAGGGGTATTGTCAACGGATAGATCCAGTTGAACTACATATGAGAGAGATGGTTCAACTACACCATGATGCAAGTTCAAAAGTTTTTGAGTATGACCTAAAGGTTCACTTCCATAAGGTGGGAGTAGGTGCATGAAGAACTCAATGTTAGTATCGTATCACCCTAACTAATGGTTAGTGTGATCCAGACTAGAGAGTCTGATGAGAGCATGTGTGCTCGGTCAGGGTGATACATAGAGACAATTCTTGTCCTTTGTAAGATGTGATGATAACCACCATAGTCAGTATCAGGATGTAAAGAAGCTCTGCATGGGAGGTTGCATCGGTCACCACTTCATTAAGATGATGTTGGTGAAGGGACCTCGTGAAGGTCAAGAAAGGACCACAGTGTGTGTAGATGAAGTCACTTTGATCGTGCCATGGTAGAAAGGAGCCCAGGGATGACATGAGTCGTAGGTTGATGCAAAGTAGACTGACATGCAGTTCACTGTGGGGGAATATGTGACATGAAGATCTGACCCCTCTAAGTTATAGCTAAGAGAGTTGAGTCCCTGATACATGGGTTCATATGAGATGGATTGGTGGAGAAGGTTAAGTTTGACCTTACCCCTCATGATAAAGTAATGTGTGATGAGTTTCATGTGTCCAATTTAGAGCACTATGTGAGGTACCCAGATCATGTGCGGATCAATGAACCTAGTAAGCCCCAAGGGAGGCTGAAATGACCTGAGTCACCTATGAGATTTATAGATGCCAAGGTTAAAGAACTCAGAGAAAAGAATATGTGATGATAAAGGTTCTTTGGAAGCGCCATGGATAGGGAAAAGCCACATAGGGGCCAATGATGGACATGTAAAAGACTTATCCTGAATTGTTTGTTTGCTTGATGGAATTTTGAGGACAAAATTTCTATAAGAGGGGAAGGATGTTACAACCCCAATTTTTGGGCTCATTTGCTGAGAAATGTAATTTTTCATATAAAAGATATTTGGACAAATAATGATACAATTTGTTTTGAATAAATTGATTTTGTTTACAATAGACTTGGTAATTGTGTTGTGGGCTTTATTGGCTATTAGGCCCAATAACAAGGAAAAGACAAAAGAAACTCCATTATTGAGTAAATAAAAAATAGAGAAGAGAAAAATGTGGAAACCTCTAGAAGGAAAATCCAAAGAGGGATTTCGTGCCTCTTGGGTTCCTTGGGTTTCTAGGAGTCCAAAATTGCATAGAGAGTGCAATAAGAAAAGAAAAGATCAATTATATATTTCTTTATTAAGAAAGAAATTGAAAATAATGATAAATATTGGAAATAAGTGAAAAGAGGTATAATTTAGTTATCCTTGGTGGAATTTCGTATCCCAAGGATTCCTAATGATAAAAGGAATACCAATGAGGAAAATAAAAGAGAAATAAAGAGAAACCCTCAAAAAGAGATATTTTAATAAGAAATAAACATGATAATGAGAAATAATGCATATAGATGCGTCTAGAAGGATAATGAGTATCTTTGAAAAGGAATTTAGAAATATTATGATTTCTTGGGGTCCAAGGATCCCAATGAAGAAAAAGAAAGAGGGAATACCAATAATAGAAAATAAAAACATAATGTGAATACATAATTAATGGATTATGTAGCATTGTTAAAAAGGAAATATTTTCTACTAAAAGAAAATAAAAATTCATGCCCATGGATTAAAAAGCAAACATAAAAAGAATAAGAGAAAAGAATTTCGAATTCCTTAATGACCAAGGATCAAGGGGAAATAAGGAATAAATTTAAGAGAGAGAAAGAGACTTGCTTCTCATTGAAGGAATATGATTCCTAATAGGAGAGGACTTGTTTCCTCTTAGGTGGGCATCTTAGGGCGAGGATATCCTCCCCTATAAAAGGGGTAGACCCCCTGGTTCGAGCTCAAAGAAGAAAACCCACGTCTTCCTCTCTCTTCCCTATCTTCTTCTTCCTTGTTTTCATCCTTAAATCCTAACCATGAGTAGCTACGTGATCATGGAGCAATGAGGAACCCAGGTGGGGTTGCGATGGTAGCTGGTCATGAGGTGATGCCAAAGCAAGGTGTAGCCAGAGCCGCTATGCCCTAAGCGTCGCACCCTAGCTGCAGTAGAGCTGCAAGGTCGACCATGGATGGCAGGCCTGACCTACCTAAACCACCAATGCTGGTCAAGCGCTGAGTGCATCTATAGGGGCGCAGAGGTTTAGCGGAGGAAGTGGAGGGGTCTGTGATGGCCGATGAGGCCAGGGAAGAGGAGGAAGAGCTGCTCCATTGTGGCTAGGGCAGCGCAGCATGGCTGCGCAAGGTAGAAGAAGATGGAGGTCACATTGGACCGATATTCCCCTCCGCGAGGTGAAGAATCACTGACTTAAACGGGGGAAAATACGTCATTTCAAAATGTTTTCCAAAGAGCCAGACAACGTTGCATGCAATGGGCGATGTGGCACACTCTGATTGGTCCAAAAAGGTATTTTTTGCAAAATTCATATCTAGTTAACTGTAGCTCGGATGGATACACATAATACATGAATATTGCTCAGAAAAACAAGAGGAATCCAATAAAAATATGTTTAGAAGCCAATTCATCTTTATATTCGAAAAGTAGGGTAACTTATCACCTTTAATGTATTAAAGGTTAAGAAACCCTATTTTGAGATGATTAATGTGTTTAGAAGGGTTTTATTGATGATTAAAGTTGATATTAACATGTTAATTGCAAAAAGGAACAATAAGAACAAAAAGGATGAACTTTGCACATAATTAGTTTAATTTAGAGTTTGATGCGCATAAATATGCTTTAATGGGCGTTGAAACCCTAATATTAGTAAAAGTGACTCTTAATGGTTTTAATTATTCAAAATCATGAGTAAAGCTAAGATATGGTGATTTTAAGCTATTTCGAGTATAAAAGTTCCTAATTGTGGATAAATACCCTTAATGTAGTAATTAGGGTTTTTCTAATGAATAAAGGAAGAATGAATGGCAAATCGAGTTCATATGTGAATTGGATCATAATGTACTATGAATTAATGGTAAATGAGCATAATGATATTGTCATGGATTAAAGGATACAAATAGTAGCTTTAATGTAAAAGAGGCTTAATAAACTTAATTAATGGTTAATGGTGCCTTTAATCCGAAAACAGGGTTATATGTTGTTAAAATAACCTTAATATTGAAGAATAGATGAGATGATTAGGGTTTATGAGTAATGTTATAAAATTAGGGTTTAAAATAGTAAAAGATGAAAGGAAACCCTAATTTCAATGGAAAACCTAAAAGTGAACTAGAAACCTTAGGTAGCGAGCTAGGTTTAATAGATCTTGATGACCTGAGTAATAAAAGGAAATTGTATGATTATTTCAGGATCTTATTATGTGTGCTTGCTTGGATTTCTTACTTGCATGGATTATTCTATCTCAAATCGACCTGACAGGTATGTGGTTACACTTATGAATAATCACTCTTATTTCACGGTGATTCCTGAACATTTTATCAGTTTCTTGGAAATAACTATTGGATGCCTATTTATTTCATGCAACTATAAAGTGACTAAGATTATCACTATAAATGTGCATACATGACTGGATCAGATGCTGGTCCACCTCTGTGGCTTTGCAAAGGCTAAAAAGGGGTAACCTAGAGAAAGGTCTAGGTTATCATGAGTTAGAAATTGGGCTACCCACATGTAGTGCCATGAGACTCTTTATCATGCCATGAGTTAAGGAGTGGGCTACCTACGGGTAGTACCATGTGACTCAACCCTAGAAACTGGTTCACCTATTAGGTGGGATCATGAGGGTTTTAATGGGGATCTACCATAAGGAAGGTAGCATCCAAGTCCACTGCAGGGATAGCGCAGAGGCTAGGGTATGTAGGGATTGAGCAGTTATGCAGAAAACGTAAAGTTGTTTGTTTAAATCATAATTGACTGATTACATTGTTATCATAGTTGCATGATTATTGTTTCCCCCACATACCAGCTTGATGTTGACCGACGTTTTGTTTGTCGGCGTTTTAGGTACAAGCCAAAAGGACAAACAGTAAATTGTCATATTGTGAAATACATGAATTAAAATACAAGGAGGATTACTTAGAGTAGAATTCATATGTGGATAGAAGTTTAGAGATCTAAGTTTTCAAAAGGTATGCAAAGTTTTTAGTTTTTTTACCATATTCTAGTATAGTTGGTATAATTTAATAATTGTTATTGATTATTTGTCGAACCTTTGATCCTGTTAATTGGGGTAATGGCTCTAACCTTCTGGTCTCCCTTAATTGGGGGTTACCGGGAGGAAGGGTCATTACATTTGGTATCAAAGCATAGGTTCCTCATTTAATTATTAATAATTATTAAATTTTACAAACTCTATAGAACCCAAGGGAGTTATTAGAGGATTTTCCGAAAGATAGAGGTGTCTAGAAAAGGATCACGCCTGGGGGCTAGCAAGATTTTCCTCCACACCGCTAGTCAGAATATGAGGACTCCCAGATCCGTGTGACTGCCTGGCCAATGTCTTAGGATCTGACTCGAAATAAGATACCTTTAGGACTCTCTCATCTTGTTCATCCCTTATCAACTCAAATGTTGTTAAGGACCTTAAGGATTAGGGTTTTCTCTCTTTTCCTCACCCTCTTGAGGTATGGGTAAGGTTGATAAGGATTAAGGAATCCTCCACCAAATTAATGAAAAGCATGTAAATAAGATGTCATGGACGTAAACTTAATAGAATAAGCTAAACTAAAGAATAAATACATGCTTAGGTCGTATGGCATAAGTTGTCATGCCCTCAGGAGAGACCTGAGGCTAGACCTTCTTGTAAGGAGGATAAGTAAAGAGAGTTAGTCTTGGAGGTAGAGACCTCCATTATAAGTAGAGACTTGGCACATCATCTAAGGATGATGGTAACCGTAACCCTAAGTGAAGGTTAAAGAGAGAGACAACATGATGAGTTAGATGTTATGGTACACCAGGGATTTGGATAGACATGCCTTGGATGCCATATGAGCCATGAGAGGTTGGATGATCGAGTACCTTTGGTGACTCAACCCTGGGAAGGGTCGTGCATGTTAGAGCGAAGGATAGATCCTTCTTTGATGAGGTTAGAGAAGAACCTATGGAAACCTTATGAGCTTATATGAGAATGGCATAGTACACACTCAGAGTACGTTAGTAGTGCGAGTAATAGGTTGAAACCCTGGCCAGGAGAGTATGAAGGATGGCTTATGAAATAAGCATATAGAGTTATGGATAATCTTGAGCAAACATAAGTTCGAGCCTAGGCTTCACCCACATAGAGGTATGCTTGCGAGCTTGATCCTTCATGGAGAGCGGACCTCTAATAGTAAGGTTGGACGTGGAGTTAGATCTAGAGAGAGATGGAAGGAACCATGCAAGAAGGTTGGAATCCTAAAACCCCGAGATATGAGGAATAGTGGGGAGTTGAGAATGATGCGACCTAAGTGGATGATAGTGGTTGTCTCATGCTTGATCCCTGGAGGCTGTTGATATCCTGGTTGCCTTTAGAGGAACCAAATCCTAGAGAGAGGATGAGGCTTCTTGTGGCGACTGTCTTGCGAAAACAAGATTAACTTTGTGGAAGTCTGTAATTAACAGCAGAATTACTAAAAATCACTAAAAATTAAAACTTTTTGCATAGAGATCCACAAACTGTAAAACTCTATCATAAAGAACTAAAGTAAGTTATTTACATTCTGGTACATCAGTAAATCTCTGTATCATCTCATTTTGAGAATCATAACATTGACTGCTCTGTTAAACTGTACATAAGCAGGGTACAAAAATCTCAAGGCATCAAGCCAAAAATCTCATATCGGTATTAAACCATCTACTGACTCCTAGGACCTGAGAGTATAGAGACGACACATAGGACTCTCTATATACAAGACCTAACAAACAATGTCTCCACCTGAAGATCATTGTAGTCCTTGTTGTTGCTGTTGTGGCTGTTGTTGTTGCTCACTCACTGAAGGGTTTCTTCTTCCTCGGCGTCTACCTAAAAAGTTGAATCCCACGGGGGTGAGACAATTGAAAATTGTCCCAGAAAAATTATAACTGTCACGCCCCAATCTCACATTAACCACAAACCACGAGATTAGGATGCGACAGGATGGGATTTACACATAAGCCAACCACTCTTCACCTTTTAAAACATTTTAAAGACATTAATAGGGTAATCTGATTTATGCTGTAAAATGAAACTAAACAAACTGCAAAAGCATCTTTATTAAACTGAATAGAAATATAAACAGAGTCTACAGCATATTACATTGTTCGACATAAAATAAAGCATAACAGTTCATTTACATCTTTATACACATTCTCTCTCTCACTCACACCTTGTCCCAAAGATCGAGGGGAAAGGACTAAGAGACCTCTAACTACTAACCACATATTTCTTCTACACACTAGGCGTTAGGATGAAACGATCCTTCAGATTTCTTGCTGCTGATGATAACCTGAAAATGTTTTGAGTAGAGGTATGAGCCTACTCGCTCAGTGAATAGCATTTCACTTAGCTATCACTAAACAACTCATCAGGTTTATAAATTGAAATTAAACATAAATGCAGAACTAAGCAAGGCAGTTTTAATAACATAACAGATCTGCAGAATATAAACACATTTCCATGCAATAGCACATAATTTGAACAGATAATCAGATATAAAGAAATAGCACACAAGTTCGAATACTTTAATTTACTGTGATCCTATATGATTACATATTTATTTTATTATGCCCTAATCATATGCAGTGTACTCTGCATATAAAGATCCGTAGCAAGTTCATGCTACTATCCCACCGTACAAGACTTAGCGACACACCCGGGAAATGCTAAGTCTGACGCCAGCCCTGTTCTGCTACAGGACCCCCAGGCTCCACGGCCTCAATGCACAACCACGTGTGCTGCACAACCACGTGTGCTCCAGACTCCTCCTGACAAACCTGAGCACACATGTGGAGAGTCTCACAGGGTTACCTTCATGACACAAGCACGAATGGTGTTGGATAACCCCCTTTTTCCCCAGTGCCATCGTGACACAAGCACGATTGTTGTTAGACACTGCCTCTCTTTCCTCGTTTGTCCGTGACACAAGCACGGATGATGTTGCAACACGAGTTTCACCCCTAAGAAGCAGATCTGTAAAAGGGGTTCTACGGTGTTAGGGCACGTAAGTCTATTAACTGATTAACATATAAATATTTAAACAGGAATATCACATTTACTGATTTCATATCAGATCACAATACACTGTCATTCTAAACCGATAAAACAATATATTTCAAATCATTGTAATTTCTGAGAAATTCTCATACCATGCATTCAGGTAAATTAGAAATGCATAAATAACCCAACTTATTTCAATTTGGCACATACATAGCGAATTTACGCAATTGAACATCTTATTGCACAAATTAAAGAAATTTACTTCACATATGAGAATCATACTCAACAATTATCAATTCTCTAAAATTCTAAAAAAAAACGTGCACATTAACCCTAATCCTGGTTTGTGCATCACTTAACTCAATTAAGAGTTAATTACCTATCACAACACAATTTAATAACAATACTTGAGAATTTCTGATAATATTTAAGAGAAATGTGCCATTTCATGTAAATATCAATTTACACATATTAACGTCGAAAGATATATGCAATTAAGGTTTTCATGCATATTTTATTTATTCATATTAACTTTAAAATCGTACATCTGATAATTTATCAGAAATCCTTATTGTCTGGGTTCATACCCAATCCATACCATTTTCAGATATGAATCTCTAATGTTAACATTCAAATAAGCAATTTAGGTTCCAATGAACCATATAAATCTACCGATTCAATCCACACTGATCAATTGCTAAATTTAATCATATAACAGCATCTAGAAACAATTTATGAAATAAAAGTCGGGCGACGCCAAACGCCGCCCTATGCCTGATAACGCCTGTTATCAGCATAATTCACGCACAAAACAGAAAATATTCAAACGCCTGAGTTATTTAATGATAAATGAATGAAATCCTACTCACATTGATTTGGACTATCCGGATTTGTCCGGAAATGCGTCCAAGGCCTGATTCCGGGCGATTTCTGGGTCTTCTTCTACCTTTGGATTACAGAAACGACCCTCCCAAGGCCCTAGTCGGTCATCGCCGTTGTTGCTTGGTCGAGCAATATTGCTGGGCATCGCACCTGTAATAAGTCGGCCGTCACCCTTACACGTTGGGGGCAGACAGAGGCAGAGCTGGATGCCCTTCCTTGGTGGTTTCTCAGCTAGCTCGAGGGGTGCCGTGAAGCCGCCCCCTTAGATCCCTTTGCCTGCTGGTCGCGCACTTAGCCGCAGATGAGCAGTAGGTCGGCCCCTGCTGCTGCAGGTCGGGCGCCTGCTAGGGCATGGTAGAGGAAAGGAAAGATGGGGGTAGAGATAGGAAGGAGGAAGGAGAAGGTAGAGGAGGGGTGGGTGTAGCCAAATCGGGGGTCATGGCCGAGAATCACCCGCCCAAGACCTCCTTCGCGGACCAACCTACTGTGCGCCGCACTGTGGCTAATTTCTATTATGTTGATCGGGAAGGAAAAGATAAATGAAAGAGGTAACCGACCCCCAAAGGGAAAATAAAAGAAAATAAAAGATCCAATACTAGAAAAATTGCAACCAGGTCCAAGATTCTTGAAAATACCACAACTCCCTCCTCGAATGTCCGATTAAGATGATTCTTCTTGCAAAATTTTGAGCACAAGATTCTCTACATTATCAAGAAATAAAAACACAACAACTTAAACCATCTTAGCTAGGTTAATCATTTTAGGTATTTAACTTAATGATTAACATTGAAATTATCATTAATTAGTTCAGAAGAATCAATTTCAACTATTGATTCACATCATAACTTATCTTGATTAACCATGATATTTAACAGGACGCTTAATACTAATCAAGGTGTCTTATGCTAATCGAGATATTTATTGACTAACCCGAGTATGGGTTGTAACAATAACTCTCCTCCAGAAGCATTGTTATTGAAGATAATAGTTCAACAATAAGCAATAGAATTATAAATATTCAACAGTAGATAAATCATTGAATAAGATATGCAAAGCAGTATTCTCTATGCAATCATTTCAATTATAACTTGATTAAGCAGCAAGTCATTCATTTAATAAGGAATATGAAGAAGATGTATACTAATTATCCAACTAGGACATATTGAACATTGTATCATCAAACATTGATTCTCGTAGTTCAACCCTAAGCAATTATGCTACACGGCTGATTACATTTTACAAACATATTTATGCCCTGAGGAGATGAGGTATACCGCTCATACTCCAATCGACCATTGCGAAATCAAAATCGATACCATACATAGGTCATCAGAAGAGCCAGATTCCTATGACCTCATCTTCCTCAGTCATTGTGAGGAACAACATGCATGACATCTCATGTCTCTGCCATAATAGCTTTCCAGGGTAAACTGGCAACTTTGCTATTAGAGTTACAGTGGCATGCTGTACTCTCTTCGCAATCGAGGGATTTCATGTTTATCTCACATCGATTCGGCATTAACATCATCATCGGGAGATTAGTGATACATCTTCCCAACATATACATATAATGAAGGATTGAGAGATTTAATGTTTATCTCACATCAATTCCTCCATTAGGGCGTAAGGATATTTGCACCCATTACCCCCACATAATCAAAAGTATGCTCTCCAGGAGTTCCCTTAGGAAAACCTATTTCACCATCACCTAACTAATGACGATGATGGATCTATGGTTAGGGCTCTACATGATATCATTTCACTTGATTATTTAAGTACATTATAGCATTCTTTTAGCATCAGGCATGTTTTCAAACATAAACCTTTTTAACAATTACTATAACGAATGAGTACTATTTCTATCAAGTTCATTTCACAGCTTTAATAGATTTGGGATCTCAATCCCTTATCATCTCATCATCATGATTCTTGAATATGGGTGTTCAACCCTTAGATCATCAAAACACTTGCTACCACTTTAATAGGTAACTTATTGCCATCAAGACATCTAACACTGTAAACATGATAATTGCAGTGCTTGTATTTTGTATGGCTCTTACAGCCTATCAATCTCTTTTCTTACCTTTCACTAGGCAACATAGCATGTCATTGCTTACAAAGCTCATAAAGTACTTTCAATAAACAAAGCATCATAGCTCATACCTGGCTATGTTCAATATCTCATAAAACGTACATGATTAGTACAGATGATAACATATACATCAATTTCATACCAGCATAATGCAAAACAATTATAACATCACTATTCAAGGTTTACACCACTATGCCCTTGTTAGGGTTAGGGTTTCCCTTTTCAATTCAATTAGGGTTAATCATCTTCTTAGCTCAATTAGGATTACTGACTCACCATTTCATTATCCAACCATAGAGCTTCATGCTATAAGGTATAGCCCAGAATTAGGGTTTACTATTCACATTACATCACCCTAGATTAGGGTTTACTATTCACATCACATCACCCTAGATTAGGGTTTATTATTCACATTACATCACCCTAGATTAGGGTTTACTATTCACATCACATCACCCTAGATTAGGGTTTATTATTCACATTTCATCACCCTAGATTAGGGTTTACTATTCACATCACATCACCCTAGATTAGGGCTTATTATTCACATCCCAAGTAGGAGTGATCATCAAATTACCTTGAATTAAGGTTTATCATGTCATCATTATGAATTAAGTTCATACCTTCATCATGCATTAGGATTTCATCTATTAATGCCCTCCATTAGGGTTATAATTCATTAACCATCTTAGTTAGGGTTTCATGATCTCACTATGAAGAATAATACCCTAATTGGATATTCATTCATATTGGAAGCCTATTACTTGATTATTAATCATGTAGGAAATCTTCTCTTTCATCTTCTATAAGATGATGTTTGCTTCCGTCTTGATTAGGTTAAGTCAACTCACTCTTGAAGAAGAATTGACATCATGAGTTATGTCATTGTCACCATGATCATTAAGGCTTACTCATTCAAAGGGTACCAATCACCCTATCCCATTAAGGGTAAATTTATTATAATCATCTTAGATTATATCAGGTATTAATCAACTAATCACTTTGTCCTTTATCCACTTTAAGTACCCATGTAGTTTTGGTTGATTATCCACCAAACGGTCTTGGCCATATAGACCCCAAACAGTCTTGCACAAAAAGCCTCCAAATGGTCTAAGACCGTTTAGACCTCCAAACGGTCTTGCACAAACCACTGAGACTGTTTGCTAAAGCTGGGGTTGAAACCGTTTAGTAAAGTAGGTGGTGAAGACCGTTTGCCCAAAGTTGAGTTTTGAGACCGTTTGCTAAAGTAACATTTGAAAACGCATGAACTCAAACGGTTTGAGACCGTTTGGTCCCAAACGGTCTTGAGACCGTTTGGTCCCAAACGGTGTTGAGACCGTTTGGTCCCAAATGGTCTTGAGACCGTTTGGTCCAAACCTCCTCAAAACTGCATGGACAAAGTAAGGTCTCGACGAGTCAGATTGAACTAGGGTTTCCAAGATCGATTCCTTCATTGATTGTGATCATGTTATCACTCTTCAAGTGGACCTATCACCATGCTTCAATTGAGTTAATTAGGTCGACATTCAACTGATTTGACCCACAATTGAACCTCAATTGGTCATCAATTAGGGTTTGAATCAAATGGATTAGGGTTTGGAAACGTTGATCCTTCAACATTAATCAATGTCAGATTAGTTACTTTGAAACCATTGAACCATCATCCAAATTGGACATGACCTGACCCCAAATGGTCTTGAGGTCATTTGTATGATCTCCAAACGGTCTTGAGACCATTTGCCCATGTCAACATCAAAATCCAAGTCAACCGATTAGGGTTTGGTTCGTTGGATTCATCACTAAATCAGCATTTGATTACACTTCAACTTAGTATCTTTAGATCTTCAAACACCTAACCATAGTCAACCCTAGACCTCCAAACGGTCTTGGGTGACCCCCAAACGGTATTGAGACCGTTTGCTCATCACATCATCATTAACCATGTCATGCACTTAAGGTTTGGATCCTAGGATTGGTCACCAAATTAGCAATTAATTATACTTCAACTGAATATCTTTGGACCTTCAATTGCTCAACCATACCTAACCCTAGACCTCCAAATGGTATTGGGTGATCACCAAACGGTCTTGAGACCGTTTGGGTGATCCCCAAATGGTTTTGAAACCATTTGGGTCAATCAACCCAAGTTTCAAACTTAACCACTTATGAAATTAGCACTTAACCCGATTAAGGTTTAGGTGATTGATTGACCTTCAACTAGTGAACCAATTGGAGTTAATCAATAATAATTGATGGGTCATTAACCTACATTATTTGAAACAGGTCTCCAAATGGTCAACTCTTGGTCAACGCCACCAAATGGTCTTAGGACCGTTTCCCTCCATGCGGTTTGTGTGAAATCGTTTCATTCCAAACGGTTTGAAACCGTTTACTCCCAAACGGTTTGGGAAACCGTTTGAGCTAAGATTGGAGACCGTTTGATAAAGTAACTTTTTGGATAAGCATCTATGATGATGTCATCATTGTCTTCCTCTATTCAACCAATAACAACAACTATTCTTCAAGGGAGTTTCAGCATGAACTCAAGAGAGTATCAAAGAAGAAAAGTAACCAACAATTATTATAGAAAAGAGTGCAATAGCAATGGTTAAGGGTTTGAGTTATAAAACCCACCTCTAGAACTGATACCAAGATCCAAGCTCCATGGCTATAATGGTGGATGGAGTTCCAGCAGTTGTCCAAGGTCCGTCCTTCAACTTTTGGATGAACAAGATGGCTAGAATTGGAAATCGGGTGAAGAAAACCAATAATTAACCATTGCTTTAGGGTTTACACCATGAATCCGAGGTAGAAGATGATCAAATCTTACCAAACTGGTTATGATCGTCCTTCCTCTACTCTTGAGATTTTCCTTGGTCAGCCAAAGCAAGTGATGAGAAAAGAAACTAAGGAAACGTCCTTGAGTATGTTGGAAAAAGATATACATAAAGGATATGTATATGAGTTTTCAAGGAAAGAGAAAAAGAGTTGTTTTTCTTTTAATTCCAACTAATTTCCACCAAAGCCTCCTCCATTCCTTGGCCATGAAGCCATCTCCATAACCTTGCAAAACCTCTCCATTATCCAGGGACAAATGGAAAAGAAATTAAGCACCTTAAAGAGTTTTATATTAATATCCATCCTTCTAGTGGATTTTGCTTTATATTATATTAATGTGAGTGGCTTACACTCAACCAAGTTCTTCTTGTCCTCAAGCATAGAACAAGCTTGTACAAACTATTGAAAACACATCCTTCAACTTTTGGTTGAAGGGCTCCCCAATTAATTTATTTCTTTTTGCATTAATTATATTAAAGAGCCATTTATGCTTAAATCTTGATTATTTTAATATCAAGATTCTCTCTCCTCCAAGATCATTCAAATGAGGAACCCCTCTCATTTTATTTGCTATACTTGATGCCAAGAAACATGAGAGACCCTATAGAGGTGGTATTTTGCATATTGAACCCTAGATTCTGGGTAATTTGCACATTACACCAAAACTAGGTTTTAATGCATAAGGATTGCTCTACAAGCTTTATCTTGGTGCCCAAGCTTGTGGAAACCATACTAGTACATCATATTCATTCTTATGATGTCTAAACACCAGAGGAACACTTTATCATGTGAAATTTTCAAGTTAACCCCTCAACTTGGGTAATTTGCACTTTAGTCCAATATTAACAAAACAATGTTTCAACATTTTTCAAAAAGGACTGAAATAGAAATATAAGTTCCTCAAGAGCCTTAATTACTTTTCAAAAGATAAGAGCAAGCATCTAATCAACTTTATTAAGAAAAACACCTAAGGTTAATACATAACCCAGGTCAGGGATGTTACAAATTATCCACCCCTTACAAGGATTTCATCCCCGAAATCAGCAAAACATTAAGAGAAAAGAGTAGGATATTTCCTCCTCATTTCTTCTTCTAGTTCCTATGTAGCTTCTTCGATGCCACGATGATTCCAGAGGATTTTTACAAGACTAATGTCTTTCTTCTTCAACTTCTTGATTCTTCTATCGAGAATCAACATAGGTCCTTCAACATAGGATATATCATCATTTAATTCAACTTCCATAGGTTGTAGAACTGATTCTGTATCAGGGTGACATTTCCTTAGCATGGAAATGTGGAACACTAGGTGTAACGTTTGCAGCTCAGGTGGTAACTCCAGCTTATAAGCCACCTTTCCAATCCGTTCAATGATTGGATAAGGCCCCATAAATCTAGGAGCTAACTTTCCTTTCCTTCCAAATCTAAGAACTACCTTCCAAGGTGAGACCTTGAGGTACACTCTGTCTCCAACCTGGAATTCTAAAGGTCTACGACGCTTATCAGTGTAAGATTTCTATCTATCCTGTGCAGTCTTTAACTGTTGTTGTATTATTTTAATCTTCTCAGTGGTCTGCTGCACAAGATTAGGACCCAAAAGTTGATATTCACCAGTTTCATACCAACATAGGGGAGATCTACAATGTCTACCATACAAAGCTTCATAAGGTGCCATGTCAATGATGTGTTGATAGCTATTTTTGTAGGCAAACTCTATCAAACTTAAATGCAGATCCCAACTTCCTGTAAACTGAAGGACACATGCCGTAAACAAGTCCTCCAAGGTCTGTATAGTCCTTTATGATTGTCCATCTATCTGAGGATGAAAGGTTGTACTAAACCTTAACTGTGTGCCTAAAGAATTATGAAGTCGCTCCCAAAAATGACTCGTAAACTGGGGACCTCTGTCAGAAACGATGGTAACTGGGACCCCATGCAACCACACTATCTCATCTACATATAACTGTGCTAACTTCTCAGCAGAATAGGTTGTTTTGACAGGTAAGAAGTGTGCTGTCTTTGTCAACCTATCAACTATTACCCAGATGGAATCATGACCTTTGGCTATTCTGGGTAAACCAACCACATAGTCCATGGTTACATGATCCACTTCCACTGTGGTATAGGCAAAGGCTGCAGTGTTCATGTAGGCTTCTGGTGTTCAAATTTAACTTGCTGACGCACAGGACACCTCATAACAAACTCAACAACATCTTTCTTCAATCCAGGCCACCAATACATATCTTTCAAGTTATGATACATCTTGGTGCTTCCTGGATGCATAACATACATTGAAGAATGAGCTTCTTCTAGGACTAACTTCCTTAAGTTACCAACATTAGGTACTATCATCCTACCATGATAATAGGCTACTTGATCATCTGAATCATGGAAATCATCTCGTTTCTCACTGCCATACTCTAACCTAATCTGTTGAACTACAACATCAACTTGCTGTGCTTCCTTAATCTGCTATCTCAGAGTAGGTTTTATGTGCATCTCAGCTAGCAACCCAGATAACAATGATACTTTTAATTGTACATTGTTTTGCCTTAAAGAGATAAGCATATCCCTCCTAGAGCACACCAAAGAATTCAAATGTGCTCTATCTAGGGCTGGTGTTGCTGATTTCCTACTCAAAGCATCAACAACCACATTGGCCTTCCCTGGATGATAATCAATTATACAATTGTAGTCCTTGATTAGCTCCATCTAGCGGCATTGCCTCATGTTAAGCTCATGCTGGGAAAATATGTACTTCAGGTTCTTATGGTCTGTGAAAATCTGGGATGTCTCTCCATAGAGGTAATGTCTCTAGATCTTCAAAGCATGGACTACAACAACTAGTTCTAGATCATGTGTCGAATAATTCTCCTCATGTTTCTTAAGTTGTCGGGAAGCAAAAGAAATCACTCGTTTATCCTGCATTAACACACATCCTAGTCCATTCTTAGAAGCATCATAGAAAACTATATACCCTTTCCCTTGTTCAGGTAGCACAAGCACCGGTGCACTTGTCAACCTCTCCTTCAACAACTGGAATGATTGTTGACACTTGTCATTCCAGGCAAAAGGAACATCCTTCTTGGTCAACTTAGTCAAGGGTAAAGCTATAGAACTGAAGTTCTTAATGAACATCCTGTAATAGCCTGCTAACCCTAAGAAACTCCGAATATCCGTTAGTGTCTTTGGCTGCTCCCATAGAAAGACAGATTCTACCTTTTTAGGGTCAACACGTATACCTGAAGCAGATATTACATGTCCAAGAAAAGAAACTTCTGGTAACCAGAACTCACACTTACTAACCTTAGCATACAATTTATTCTCTCTTAGCAGAGTTAGAGCTTGACAAAGATGTTGATCATGCTGCTGAGCATCTCTACTATAGATCAAGATGTCATCTATGAAGACAACAACACACTAATCAAAAAAAGGTCGAAAGATTCTATTCATGAGTTCCGTAAATGCAGCTGGTGCATTATTTAGTCCAAACGACATAACTGTGAACTCATAGTGACCGTACCTTGTCCTAAAGGCAGACTTAGGTATGTCACCCTCCTTAATACGCAGCTGATGATATCCCGACCTCAAATCTATCTTTGAGAAGATAGTTGCACCACACAACTGAGCAAAGAGATCATCAATCCTTGGCAACGGGTAATTATTCTTTATTGTTACTTTATTTAACTGTCTATAGTCAATGCATAATCGCATAGACCCATCCTTTTTCTTAACAAAGAGGACCGGAGCACCCCAGGGTGAAGTGCTCAGTCAGATGAAACCCTTCTCAAGCAACTCTTGTAGTTGTTTCTTGAGTTCTACCATCTCAACAGGCACCATCCTATATGGTGTTTGTGCTATTGGCTACATGTCTGGGATTAGATTAATCTCAAAATCAATCTCTCGGGGTGGAGGTACACCTGGAAGTTCTTCAGGAAATACATCTTCAAATTCCCTGATTACAGGAACTTCAGCAGGATCATAACTCTCCCTGGTGGTATCTACCACATGGGCCAAGAATGCATAACCTCCTTGCCTCATCAGCTTCTCAGCTACCATAGCTGACACAAGATAGGTTGGAAGAATCTTTCTATCTCCCTAAAAGATCCATGTGTCACTATCATCAGTAAACACAACTTGCTTGGACTCACAATCCAAGACAACCTTATACCTTTCTAAGGTATCCATCCCAAGGATTATATCAAACCTGTTCATCTCAAGTGGTATAAGATCCACTTGAACATGATGTTTAGAAAAGAAAAGAATGCAGGGAGAACACACCTACTGCAACACAGCAGATTCCATCAAAGGAGTTTCTAACTTCAAACTCTCTGCCCTATGTCTTGTGGTCATGTTGCAGTCAAGAATCACTCTTCGAGTGATAAAGGAATGTGTAGCACCCAGATCAACTAAAATAGATACGATGCAGGATGTAGACATATTAGAATAAAACAATTTCATCTGACCTGTCACAACCTGAGGGTTAATCACTGCATCATGTGGATTCATCGCATAGAACCTCACCGTTGCCTGTGGTGGATTCGGTGCTCGATGACTCAGTGCTGATGATCCAACTTGGGACGCTTGTCCACGTCCTCTAGCGCCACCTGGAAACTGTCTCCTTTGAGATCCTTACTGACTCTGCCTTTGAGGTTGAGTCACACTCGCCTCTCTGGCTCTGCAATCCTTCATCAGATGCCCCACCTTTCCGCATATGAAAAAACTTATGATCCCTTGTTGTGGTCTAGATGGTCCTGTAACCGACACCGATGCTGAGCTACGAGCTCCTTTTGGTGGTAAGCTTCATACTCTACCCCTATTTGACGTCCACTATGTCTGGGTACTGAATCTAGGTGGTGGTGTAGGCACAGAAAACCTTGGTTTCTTGAAACCTTTGGATGAGGATCCTTGGAACTGGGGTACATCTTCTTGTTCTTGGTCTATCGCTTCTCCACCACAGACCTCTTTATCCTTCTGACAGACTCCACAAAAGTAGCAAATCTTTCCCTGTTCTCTAGAGAAGACACAGGGGTGGTCAACTTAGCGTTTAACCCCTTCTCAAAATGCCGAATCCTTTCTTCATCGGTGGTTTCCATATGCGGACAGAACCGCAGAAGCTCCATGAACTTAGCCTTGTACTCGCTAATGTTCATTGGTCCTTGCCTTAATCTCTCAAACTGAGAGATTTTCTCATCCAAGAACGCCTTAGGAAAGTATATGTTGACACATTCTCGTCGAAATACTTCCCATTTGATCACCACACCTGGCATTTTCCCCTTCTCTATGGTCCACCAGTGACCAACTCTCCCCTTAAGAAGGTACACAACATGTCTAACCTTCTCAGCTTCTGGGATGTTCAGGATTCTAAAGGCCTTCTCTAGTTCGGTTAGCTACATGTCAGCATCTGTTGGGTCAGCTGTTCTCGCATATTCTGTGGCTCCAACTCAGCGTAATCGTTCAAAAGTCTTGCCGGTTCCTTGTCCTTCTTGATGGGTAGGTTCCCTAGGTGCAGGTATGGGCATTCTATCAGTCATATGTGTCATGGAAGTCATAAACTGCCCAAACATGGTTTGGAAAGCTGGATTCCCCATGTCCTCCGGATTGAACTGGGGTGGTTCAAGCACATGTTCCTCCCTTCTTTGGTCTCTTGCACCTCCTCTGGGTGAAGCGACACTACTCTCAGCAACATGTTCATCATGTGATCCAGACATCTTTAGTTTCTTCTTCTTCTCCTATAAGAGCAGAAGACACTATTAGATAGACTGGAAGACACTAGAACAGACTCAACAACCGTAGTCTTATGTCTCTGTAGACTCAGCGAACCTAGGGCTCTGATACCACTAATTGTGGTGACCGTCTCGCAAAAACAAGATTAACTATGCAGAAGCATGTCATTAACAGCAAAATTACTGAAAATCACTAAAAATAAAAACTTTTTACATATAGTTCCACAAACTGTAAAACTCTATCATAAAGAACTAAAGTAAGTTATTTACATTCTGGTACATCAGTACATCTCTATATCATCTCATTTCGAGAATCATAACATTGACTGCCCTGTTAAACTGTACATAAGCAGGGTACAAAAATCTCAAGGCATCAAGCCAAAAATCTCATATCGATACTAAACCATCTACTGACTCCTAGGACCTGAGAGTACAGAGACGACACATAGGACTCTCTATATACAAGACCTAACAGACAATGTCTCCACCTGAAGATCATTGTTGTCCTTGTTGCTGTTGTGGTTGTTGTTGCTGTTCACTCACTGAAGGGTTTCTTATTCCTCAGCGTCTACCTAAAAAGTTGAATCCCATAGGGGTGAGACAATTGAAAATTGTCCCAACAAGATTTATAACTCTCCGCCAAAAGCATTGTTATTGCAGATAATAGAATATCACTGAGCAGTAGAATTATAAATATTCAATAGCAGATAAATCATTAAATAAGATATGAAGAGCAGTATTCTCTATGCAATCATTTCAATTATAACTTGATTAAGTAGCAAGTCATTCATTTAATAAGGAATATGAAGAACATGTATACTAATTATCCAACTAGGACATATTAAACAATATATCATCAAACATTGATTCTCGTAGTTCAACCCTAAGCAATTATGCTACCTGGCTAATTACATTTTATAAACATATTATGCCCTGAGGAGATGAGGTATACCGCTCATACTCCAATCGACCATTGCGAAATTGAAATCGGTACCATACATAGGTCATCAAAAGAGCCAGATTCCTATGACCTCATCTTCCTCAGTCAGTGTGAGGAACAACATGCAGGACATCTCGTGTCTCTTCCATAATAGCTTTCCAGGTTAAACTGGCAAATTCTCTATTAGAGTTATAGTGGCATGTTGTACTCTCTTCGCAATCGAGGGATTTCATGTTTATCTCACATCGATTTAGCATTAACATCATCATCGAGAGATTAGTGATACATCTTCCCGTCATATACATAAAATAGAGGAATTAGAGATTTAATGTTTATCTCACATCAATTCCTCCATTAGGGCATAAGGATATTCACGCCCATTACCCCCACATACTCAAAAGTATGCTCTCCAGGAGTTCCCTTAGGAAAACCTATTTCACCATCACATAAGTACTGACGATGATGGATCTATGGTCAGGGCTCTACATGATATCATTTCACTTGATTATTTAAGTACATTACATCATTCTTTTAGCATTAGGCATGTTTTCAAACATAAACCTTTTTAACAATTACTATAAAGAATGAGTACTATTTCTATCAAGTTCATTTCACAGCTTTAATAGCATTGAGATCTCAATCCCTTATCATCTCATCATCATGATTCATGAATGTGGGTGTTCAACCCTTAGATCATCAAAACACTTGCTACCACTTTAACATGTAACTTATTGCCAGCAAGACATCTAACATTGTAAACATGATAATTGCAGTGCATGTATTTCATATGGCTCTTACAGCCTATCAATCTATTTTGTTACCTTTCACTAGGCAACATAGCATGTCATTTCTTACAAAGCTTATAAAGTACTTTCAATAAACAAAACATCATAGCTCATACCTGACTATGTTCAATATCTCATAAAACCTACATGACTAGTACAGATGATAACATATACATCAATTTCATACTAGCATAATGTAAAACAATTATAACATAACTATTCAAGGTTTACACCACTATGCTCTTGTTAGGATTAGGGTTTCCCTTTTCAATTCAATTAGGGTTAATCATCCCCTTAGCTCAATTAGGATTAATGACTCACCATTTCATTATCCAACCATAGAGCTTCATGCTATAAATTATAGCCCAAAATTAGGGTTTACTATTCACATTACATCACCCTAGATTAGGGTTTACTATTCACATCACATCACCCTAGATTAGGGTTTATTATTCACATTACATCACGCTAGATTAGGGTTTACTATTCACATCACATCACCCTAGATTAGGGTTTATTATTCACATTACATCACCCTAGATTAGGGTTTACTATTCACATCACATCACCCTAGATTAGGGTTTATTATTCACATCCCAAGTAGGAGTGATCATCAAATTACCTTGAATTAAGGTTTATCATGTCATCATTATGAATTAAGTTCATACCAACATCATGCATTAGGATTTCATCTGTTAATGCCCGCCATTAGGGTTATAATTGATTAACCATCTTAGTTAGGGTTTCATGATCTCACTATGAAGAATCATACCCTAATTAGATATTCATTCATATTGGAAGCCTATTACTTGATTATTAATCATGTAGGAAATCTTTTCTTTCATCTTCTATAAGATGATGTTTGCTTCTGTCTTGATTAGTTTAAGTCAACTCACTCTTGAAGAAGAATTGACATCATGGGTTATGTCATTGTCACCATGATCATTAAGGCTTACTCATTCAAAGGGTACCAATCACCCTATCCCATTAAGGGTACCTTTATTATAATCATCTTATATTACATCAGGTATTAATCAACTAATCACTTTGTCCTTTATCCACTCTAAGTACCCATGTGGTTTTGGTTGATTATCCACCAAACGGTCTTGGCCATATAGACCCCAAACGGTCTTGCACAAAAAGCCTCCAAACGGTCTAAGACCGTTTAGAACTCCAAACGTTCTTGCACAAACCACTAAGACTGTTTGCTAAAGTTGGGGTTGAAACCGTTTAGTAAAGTAGGTGGTGAAGACCGTTTTCCCAAAGTTGACTTTTGAGACCGTTTGCTAAAGTAACATTCGAAAACGCATGAACTCAAACGTTTTGGGATCGTTTGGTCCCAAATGGTCTTGAGACCATTTGTTCCCAAACGGTCTTGAGACCATTTGTTCCAAACCTCCTCAAAACCGCATGGACCAAGTATGGTCTCAACGAGTCAGATTGAACTAGGGTTTCCAAGATCGATTCCTTCATTGATTGTGATCATGTTATCACTCATCAAGTGGACCTATCACCATGCTTCAATTGAGTTAATTAGGTCAACATTCATCTGATTTGACCCACAATTGACCCTCAATTTGTCATCAATTAGGGTTTGAATCAAATGTATTAGGGTTTGGAAACGTTGATCCTTCAACATTAATCAATGTGAGATTAGTTACTTTGAAAACATTGAACCATCATCCAAATTGGACATGACCTGACCCCAAACGGTCTTGAGGTCATTTGGATGACCTCCAAATGGTCTTGAGACCGTTTGCCCATGTCAACATCAAAATCCAAGTCAACCAATTAGGGTTTGGTTCATTGGATTGATCACTAAATCATCATTTGATTGCACTTCAACTTAGTACATTTAGATCTTCAAACACCTAACCATAGTCAACCCTAGACCTCCAAACGATCTTGGGTGACCCCCAAACGGTCTTGGGATCATTTGGATGACCTACAAACGGTCTTGAGACCGTTTTCTCATCATATCATCATTAACCATGTCATTCAATTAAGGTTTGGATCCTAGGATTGGTCACCAAATCAGCAATCAATTATACTTCAGCTTAATATCTTTGGACCTTCAATTGCTCAACCATACCTAACAATAGACCTCCAAATGGTATTGGGTGATCACCTAACGGTCTTGAGACCGTTTGGGTGATCCCCAAATGGTTTTGAAACCGTTTGGGTCAATCAACCCAAGTTTCAAACTTAACCACTTATGAAATCAACACCAATTGGGATCACCCGATTAGGGTTTAGGTGATTGATTGACCTTCAACTCGTGAACCAATTGGAGTTAATCAATAATAATTGATTGTTCATTAACCTACATTATTTTCAATAGGTCTCCAAATGGTCAACGCTTGGTCAACGCGACCAAACAGTCTTAGGACCGTTTCCCTCCATGCGGTTTGGGTGAAACCGTTTCATTCCAAACGGTTTGAAACCGTTTACTCCTAAACGGTTTGGGAAACCGTTTGAGCTAAGATTGGAGACCGTTTGATAAAGTAACTTTTTGGATAAGAATCTATGATGATGTCATATTCGTCTTCCTATGTTCAACCAAGAACAACAACTGTTCTTCATGGGAGTTCTAGCAAGAACTCAAGAGAGTATCAAAGAAGAAAAGTAACCAACAATTATTATAGAAAAGAGTGCAATAGCAATGGTTAAGGGTTTGAGTTATAAAACCTGCCTCTAGAACTGATCCCAAGCTCCAAGATCCACGACTCTAATGGTGGATGGAGTTCCAACAGTTGTCCAAGGTCCGTCCTTCAACTTTTAGATGAACATAATGGCTAGAATTGGAAATCGGGTGAAGAAAACCAATAATTAACCATTGCTTTAGGGTTTCCACCATGAATCCGAGGTAGAAGATGATCAAATCTTACAAAGCTGGTTATGGTCGTCCTTCCTCTGCTCCTGACCTTTTCCTTGGTCGGCCAAAGCAAGTGATGAGAAAATAAACTAAGGAAACTATCCTTGAGTATGTTGGAAAAAGATATACATAAAGGATATGTATATGGGTTTTCAAGGAAAGAGAAAAAGAGTTGTTTTTCTTTTAATTACAACTAATTTTCATTAAAGCCTCCTCAATTCCTTGGCCATGAAGCCATCTCCATAACCTTGCAAAACCTCTCCATTATCCAAGGGCAAATGGAAAAGGAATTAAGCACCTTAAAGAGTTTTTATATTAATATCCATCCTTCTAGTGGATTTTGCTTTATATTATATTACTGTGAGTGGCTTCCACTCAACCAAGATCTTCTTGTTCCCAAGCATGGAAAAAGCTCGTCCAAAATATTTCAAACACATCCTTAAACGTTTGGTTGAAGGGCTCCCCAATTAATTTATTTCTTTTTGCATTAATTATATTAAAGAGCCATTTATGCCTAAATCTTGATTATTTTAATATTAAGATTCTCTCTCCTCCAAGATCATTCAAATGAGGCGCCCCTCTCATTTTCATTGCTCTACTTGATGCCAAGAAACATGATAGATCCTCTAGAGGTGGTATTTTGCATATAGAACCCTAGATTTTGGGTAATTTGCACATTACACCAAAACTAGGTTTTAATGCATAAGGATTGCTCTACAAGCTTTATCTTGGTGCCCAAGCTTGTGGAAACCAAACCACTACATCATATTCATTATTATGATGTATCAACATTAGAGGAACACTTTATCATGTGCAATTTGCAAGTTAACCCCTCAACATGGGTAATTTGCACTTTAGTCCAATATTAACAAAATAATGTTTCAACATTATTCAAAAGGGACTGAAATAGAAATATAAGTTCCTCAAGAGCCTTAATTACTTTTCAAAAGATAAGAGAAAGAATCTAATCAACTTTATTAAGAAAAACACCTAAGGTAAATACATAACCTAGATCAGGGATGTTACACTTCTGGTACCCATGTGCCTATGGCATATGTGTTTATCTTCTGAGATAGGAAGAAGAGTTCCTTAGACCTAGAGAGGTTTAGTAATAGGTTGTGAGGCCTTGTACCTTGTTGTTTGTCCTTAAGAAGGGCTAAAATCTGAAGTGTTGCTCGAGTAGAAGAATCATAAGAAGTGCATGACATACCTTATACATGTTTGATTCGTGGTTAAGAGGATGAGCATGCAGTGGGTCATCAGAAAAGTGAACCTAGGGTTCCTAGGCCTAAGTAGGGAAGTGGTGTACCAAATGCTCATGATGAGATTTGAGTTTCCATAGATGTGAGCATGGTATTCCACATGGATAGAGGAAAGGGAAACCCCTTAAGTTTAAGGTGTGTTTGACGAACCCCTCACAGCTAAGTTGATGACATGGGAAAGTATGATCTTGATCCACTGTTGCGAAAAGAGAACAAGTATGACCTAGCATGGTTTAGTAGGTGGTCTGCTTATGCCTTAGTAGTTGCTGGGTTAAGCATGCTCATGTGTATGTAAACCCTAAGGATGGTTGTGACCTTGTTGTCAAGGGATGAAGTTTCCTCCCATCCCGGGAGAGGGACCCTTTTGTAGGGTGTATACCAGTTTTGTTGGTTTAAGGTAACCTAAAGAGGTCTCATAGGATCTTGAGATGCTAAGTGAAAAGTACATGGTATGAGGATGAACCTGTAGACCCATAGATAACCATCTCTAAGTGCATGCGGATGTGTTACCATGGAGGTAACCGGTATGGGGCCTGACCAAGGTAGGCAGGTCACCATGACCCCTATGAAAGGATGAAAGTCAGCCCATGAATGCAGAGAGAGATGATGAAGGCTTGGGTAAGGTTCTAAGTTGAACATGTACTATAATAGAATCCTAAGTCTATCCTAGGGTCAGGTGGGGATAAGACTCATGGAAGTAGGAGTTGCCTAATTCCCTAGTTGCACATGACCATTGGGTCGGGAGGTAATAGCTATCATTGTCTGAGGGCCATGGGTTAGGAGATTGATCACCTTCATGAACTCATGGGACCCAATAGGCAGATGAGTAGGGCACTCTCTAGATGCATAAGGGAAGAGGGATGACCCCTAAAGTACCGGTACCCTATAGACCTAGAGGAGATGACCAAGGAATGTGTGTAAACCTCAGTAGGTTCGAGACTAGTTTTTCATGGAAGTAACTTTGATATCAAGATGATTATGATGTAGAGACATATGTGGCACGTTTCAAATTAGATTTAAAAGTGTACTGGCAAGGTGGGATGTACCATCCCTACTCTTGGAATAGGAGGAACACTGTATTTGGACTTCAGCCAAATGCTTATTTCCTCTTGTTATGGGAGTGAGAGATAGGACAATACGCCTGCCATACACCCGGGATAAAAGATGATGTAAGTTGGAACATTACTATGAGATATGTGTACAAAGATGATAACATGTCCTTATTGAGTGAATGATACATGGATGGTTTACAAACACTAAGAGTTATAAGGTAGTCATCTTATGAGGATGTTTTTATCATAAGCTATGAGGTTGAGTTTGAAAACCAAGAGAAGGATCTCAGAGTTTCCTTGATAAAGATAGAATTAGAGTTTGAGATGAGATGATAAGTGGAATACACAGAGGTGTATGTCTTCAACATTACCTAACACCTAAGGATGAGAAGTGATGGATGCTCTGGATGAGATGTAGTTTCCTAGTTTAGCTAGAGGCTAGAAGAGGTTGTTAGGTTAACCCTAAGTTGAAAAAGAGATAAGTTGGGCTAACACACAGATGTGACAATATTGGTTGATCAAGTTAATGGTTGTCTGGTTAGCCAGCCTAGGGCTTATCATGATGGAAGGATGGCGGTAGAACCTTAGATGCACTTCTCTGAAAAGGAAAGTGATGAAACCCCGATTAGAGTGGTTTAGGGTTTCCGAGGAATCGATCGTAAGGAATCATGACAATATACGAGATCATGATTTAAGATTACCATATACCATGGTACTACCAAGATAATAAGTGACAATGGTGCTTTGAATGCTTAAGATGGAGTTGCATGGGATAAGTTTCCATGCAAGCCAGGAGGTGAAGGATGAACACCAGTAACCCAGTGTATCAATATGGAGGATAAAAGATTCCCTTAGAGGGAATGGGAGTTCATCACTGTGGATGTTGTGGTAAGTCTCCCCTAGACCAAGGAAGGTCAAGATTCAATATGGGTTATGTAACATCCCTGACCTGGGTTATGAGATAACCCTATTTATTTTGGCTAATAAAGTTGCTTATAACTTTAATATAATCCTCTAAGGTGCTTTGTTATCATGTGACACACTCATGTTTCAAGTTTGGTCCCGATTGAATGATGTTTGAGCAATTTTCCTTTGCTTTGGACCAAAGTGTAATTTACCCAAATTGAGGGGTTATATTGCAAAATGTCACATGTTTAACGTGACTTATATGTTTTAGCATCATAAGAGAGAAAATGATGCTAAATGGTGGCTTGTGGAAAGCCCAAATTCCAAGTTTGAACTTATTTGAACAATGCTGGAGCATTGTGCACCAATTTTGGTACAAATTGTAATTTACCCAAAATGTGGGGTTTATATGCAAATTACCACCTCTAAAGTGTACCTACTTCCTATATGTATCATTTATAGGATATAGAATGAATGAGACACCATGTTTGGGTCAATTATGAATGATGATACTCTTGGTGATGAAATGACCAAGAAAAAGGGTTGAATTTGGAAGCTTAACTGGAGTTGTATCAAGTTGAAAAGCTTATATATGAGTGCTTATCGGACATGGAGCCCAAGGAGGTGTCCCATATCGTATTGTGAACTCTTGAAAAAGTCCATATCGTGCAAATAACCTCAAGGAGGTGAGGTGTGACGGCCAACAAGTTTCCTTAGAAAAAGTGTATCGGCTTGACTTAAAATAGTGATTAAACCTAGATGACTTATCCAAATGGATACGTAATGGACGAATTTGCATCTCAAGATGATCCTAAACCATTTTGCAAGACAAGATAAATGATGATGCATGCATGGACACGTGTCACCCATGCATGACACGTGGCACCTACTAGCTCAAAATGTTGACACATCATTTTTGCCTTTCTTCATGATCAACAAGTATATATACCCCTAGTTTCACCCCTTGGTGCAATTTTTCGACCCTTACCACCCTCCTACCTTGTGGTATCGTGCATGGGGCTCTTCTATCGTGCAGACGAGCAAGCATATCGTGCATAGGTCCTTGGATATCGCCCATATCAAAAGCATATCGGCTAAGTAGGTGAAATTGGCCATATAAAGTGATATCGACCAATAGGGTGAAGAGTTGAGTGCGATATCGTGCACGTGAGTGCCATATCATGCAAGTGAGTGTCATGTCATGCAAGAGGGTTTGAATATCGTGCAAGGGCACAAGGGTATCGTGCATAGGCCTTGGGTATCGGCCATAGCAAGTGTATCGGCTATACCATGTTGATATTGTCCATAGAAAGTTGATATCGGCCAATTGAAGTGATTTTGGCCACAAGTGAGGGGGTATCGGCCACAAGCAAGGTTGTGTCGGCTAAGAGGAATTCCATATCGCCCAATAGTGGTGGGGTGTCGGCCAAGGAGCTAAGGAACTCAAAACTTAACCCTAAGGTAAGATATAGTTGTCTTCAAGCTTGAATTGAAGCATGGAATTAGGGTTATGATCTACCTTTCTTTTCTTCTTCACCACTTGCTTATCCATGGTGATTCCTTGTATATGAAGGAGTTTTGAACGAGCCTTGGACCTTTGATAAATTCATCTTCAACCTTAGGAACATGGAGCTTTGGATCTTGGAGCTTTTAAGTGGTTCTTAACACGGGTTATATAACTTGAACTCAACCATGTTATTATTCATCACCTAAATTGCTGTATTTAATGATCTACTTTTAATTCCAAAATTTCCTGAAATAGTTGATGAAATTAGGAGTTCTAGTAGTTGTTTAGACCTGTTGACATGAACTATAATAGTTAGAACAAAGGTCTAGAGCTTGAAGATGATGATATTACCTTATAAAAGTGATATCGGGTGCAAGCATACAAGCAATCACCTCTAACCTAGTATGATGATGCACCTACTTCATTATAATGACATGGATATGATTGTATACCTTGTTGCACGATATGGGGGTGCAATATACACCTCTTGCACGATAGGGAGTCAAGTATAGACTCCATGCACGATATAAGGTCAATTGTATACTTGTAAGTTGATGTGAAACCCTAATTTGGGTAACCCAATATGAGTAAAGAATAGCAAATTCTATTGAACGATATGGTAGCCCGTTACACAACCCTAGATGATGTCTAGCCTGACATGGTGATGGATTTATACCTCATGCACGACATGGGTAACACATATAAACAACTCTAGTCCGATATGAATGGTATTTATATACTTCTAGCCCGATATGGTGGTGCCTATACACCTACAACCCGATATGGTGAACATATGCACACCTTTAACCCAAGACACCTTGTAGAGGTGAGGGAAAGATACTCTTAGGAGTGATGAGTGAAACACCAAGTAATGGTGTGGCTAACACCTTGATAGGTAAAACACCTAGAGTGGTTGATAATGGAGAACCTTATATCAATAATGTCTCAACCTGAGATAAGTCCATATCAATTGATGATGGTTGGACAATTCAAATGTATGACTTATAATCAATACACTACAGAATGAATATGATGGGCTAGTGCATAAAGTATTAGGATGGGAAATACCCTAATACAAGATAAGTTGATGAATTTAAGTAAGTTAAAAGTGATGAGGAAAGTGATGCATCAAGACATGATAGATATCACATCCAGCATTTCAAGGTTGATGTACCTTGATGCACCTTAAATCCAATGTACTTGGATGAGTAACACATGAAGTGTGTTATGTCAATTGTTACATTGAGATGTAATGAGTTTAATGCACTTGGATAAGTGTGGGCTAACATACCTTGAGAAAGGGTTAAGCCAAGTTAATAAGTATGATGTAATCATACCCTGGTAAGGATGAGAGACAAACTCATACCTTATTTTGATGATTCATTTAATGATAAATGATGAGAGGTGACAAGATGTTTAATGGCCTTGTGAGCCATGTGAATAGTTGTTGCCTAGTGAGAGGTGACAAGATGTTTAATGGCCTTGTGAGCCATGTGAATAGTTGTTTCCTAGTGAGAGGTGACAAGATGTTTAATGGCCTTGTGAGCCATGTGAATAGTTGTTGCCTAGTGAGAGGTGACAAGATGTTTAATGGCCTTGTGAGCCATGTGAATAGTTGTTGCCTAGTGAGAGGTGACAAGATGTTTAATGGGCCTTGTGAGTCATGTGATTAGTTGTTTCCTAATGAGAGGTGACAAGATATTGATCTAAAGATTGATGTAAGAATTGGTAATGTTTAAAATAAACCAAGTAAATGGGAACCCTGTAACATAATAATAATAATAAATGGTTACAAAGATAATAATGAAATCTTAGTCATACATGCATTATAGTTATAGCCACTATGGTGCCTTGAAAATGTTAAAATGAGACATGAGGAATACTTGTATTATATAAAGAATGTAAATTGATATGATGGCTTGCCCCAGGGTATAATGCCTAGTAAAAGGATGTGATAACCAATGATGAATTTAAGGGATTTATACCCCATAATGAATGTGTAATCAGGAGTGGTTAGAGTCAACTGCCTGGCTGTGTAATCATGATTGGTTGCGGACCAATACCTGGCAGAGGCATGGAGCCTATAATCACAGGATTGGTAATAACCCCAATACCTGCCAGAGGCATGAAGCCTATAATCATAGGATTGGTAATAACCCCAATACCTGGCAGAGGCATGGAGCCTATAATCACAGGATTGGTAATAACCCAATACCTGGCAGAGGCATGGAGCCTATAATCACAAGATTGGTAATAACCCCAATACCTGGCAGAGGCATGGAGCCTATAATCACAAGATTGCTAATAACCCAATACCTGGAAGAGGCATGGAGCCTATAATCACAGGATTGGTAATAACCCAATACCTGGCAGAGGCATGAAGCCTATAATCATAGGATTGGTAATAACCCAATGCCTGGAATGGTTGCACATGATTGGCATAGTCCAATGCCTGGATATAATATGATGATGTATACTCACATGACTGGTACAATTCGATATTTGGTTAGCATATTGGCTGAGGCCAACAGATAGAAATGAGAACGATTCATGGATGGCATACCATGATAATGAGTATCACAGGATAAGCTTGAGATGTTGATATAGTATGATGGGTAAATGATATACATGTTCTTCCTATACCTTATAAAGAGAATAGATGATTTACTGCTCTATCATAGATAGTTCCAATGCTTTAAAATATGAGAATGTTCTAAACTGATTATCCTCTGCTCAATACTATTTAACTGTGATAATAACATTGTTGGCGGAGAGTTATATCTCTCGCTGGGACAATTACAATTGTCTCACTCCCGTGGGATCCAAAATTTTTAGGTGGACGTACACAAGGAGGTGAAGACCTTTCTGCAGAGAAAGAACAACAACAGTAGGGATAGCAGTGATAGCTTAGGTTGAGTGTACTGTCTGTCATGTCTTGTAGATAGAAGTCCTATGTGACGTCTCTGTACTCTCAGGTCCTTGGTGTTGGTTCATTATAGTTTCATGAACGATCTGAGGTTTTGGCTTGAATGCCTCGAGGTTTTATGTTGCTCCAGTATGTGTTTTGATAGAGAAACTGTTATATGTTGTCCTCGAGATGAGATGAAACAATGTTGTGCAATGTAAATCATGATATGTATGAGTTTTGGATCTTTCAGTAAAAGTTTTCTGTACAAGGATCTCCTTGCAAAATTGTTTTAAATTTTAGCAATTTTTGTTAATCCGTTGTTTATGTTTGTTCCGCTTGATTAGTAACGATTTGTTTGTCAGTTTGGCGACTGTCGTTACAGGTTATGGTAGATCACCTTACTTAGATGACATAAGAGAGAAAGGGGTACTGTCAAGGGACAGATCCAGTTGAACTACATATGAGAGAGATGGTTCAACTACACCATGATGCAAGTTCAAAAGGTTTTGAGTATGACCTAAAGGTTCACTTCCATAAGGTGGGAGTAGGTGCATGAAGAACTCGATGTTAGTATCGTATCACCCTAACTAATGGTTAGTGTGATCCAGACTAGAGAGTCTGATGAGAGAATGTGTGCTCGTTTAGGGTGATACATAGAGACAGTTCTTGTACTTTGTAGGATGTGATGATAACCACCATAGTCAATATCGGGATGTAAAGAAGCTCTGCATGGGAGGTTGCATCGGTCACCACTTCATTAAGATGATTTTGGTGAAGGGACCTCGTGAAGGTCAAGAAAGGACCACAATGTGTGCATATGAAGTCGTTTTGATCGTTTCATGGCTGAAAGGAGCCCAGGGACGACATGAGTCATAGGCTGATGCAAAGTAGACTGACATGCAGTTCACTGTGGGGGAATATGTGACATGAAGATCTGACCCCTCTAAGTTATAGCTAAGAGAGCTAAGTCCCCGATACATGGGTTCATATGAGATGGATTGGTGGAGAAGGTTAAGTTTGACCTTACCCCTCAGGATAAAGTAATGTGTGATGAGTTTCATGTGTCCAATTTAGAGCACTATGTGAGGTACCCAGATCATGTGCGGAGCAATGAACCTAGTAAGCCCCAAGGGAGGCTGAAATGACCTGAGTCACCTATGTGGTTTATAGATGCCAAGGTGAAAGAACTCAGAGAAAAGAATATGTGATGATAAAGGTTCTTTGGAAGCGCCATGGATAGGGAAAAACCACATAGGGGCCAATGATGGACATGTAAAAGACTTATCCTGAATTGTTTGTTTGCTTAATGGAATTTTGAGGACAAAATTTCTATAAGAGGGGAAGGATGTTACAAACCCAATTTTTCAGTTCATTTGCTGAGAAATGTAATTTCTCATATAAAAGATATTTGGACAAATAATGATACAATTTTTTTGAATAAATGGATTTTGTTTACAATATCCTTGATGATTGTGTTGTGGGCTCTATTGGCTATTGGGCCCAATAACAAGGAAAAGACAAAAGAAACTCCATTATTGAGTAAATAAGAAAATAGAGAAGAGAAAAATGTGGAAACCTCTAGAAGGAAAATCCAAAGAGGGATTTCATGCCTCTTGGGTTTCTTGGGTTCCGAGGAGTCCAAAGTTGCATAGAGAGTGCAATAAGAAAAGAAAAGATCAATTAAATATTTCTTTATGAAGAAAGAAATTGAAAATAATGATAAAATATTGGAAATAAGTGAAAAGAGGTATAATTGAGTTATCCTTGGTGGAATTTCGTATCCCAAGGATTCCTAATGATAAAAGGAATACCAATGAGGAAAATAAAAGAGAAATAAAGAGAAACCATCAAAAAGAGATATTTTAATAAGAAATAAACATGATAATGAGAAATAATGCATATAGATGCATCTAGAAGGATAATGAGTATCCTTGAAAAGGAATTTCGAAATATTATAATTTCTTGGGGTCCAAGGAGCCCAATGAAGAAAAATAAAGACAGAATACCAATAATAGAAAATAAAAAGATAATGCGAATACATAATTAATGGATTATGTAGCATTGTGAAAAAAGAAATATTTTCTACTAAAAGAAAATAGAAATTCATGCCCATAGATTAAAAAGAAAACATAAAGAGAATAATAGAAAATAATTTCAAATTCCTTAATGATCAAGGATCAATGGGAAATAAGGAACTAATTTAAGAGAGAGAAAGAAACTTGCTTCTCATTGAAGGAATATGATTCCTAATAGGAGAGGACTTCTTTCTTCTTAGGTGGGCATCTTAGGGGGAGGATATCCTCCCCTATAAAAGGAGTAGACCCCCTGGTTCGAGTTCAAAGAAGAAGACCCACATCTTCCTCTCTCTTCCCTATCTTCTTCTTCCTTGTTTTAATCCTTAAACCCTAACCACGAGTAGCTACGTGATCCTGGAGCAATGAGGAACCTAGGTGGGGTTGCGATGGTAGCTGGTCACGAGGCGATGGAAAGCAAGGTTTATCCAGAGCCGCCATGCCCTAAGCATCACACCCTAGCTGTAGCACGGCTGTAAGGCTGACCATGGATGGCAGGCCCAACCTACCTAAACTAGCAGTGTTGGTCGAGCACTGAGTGCAACTATAGAGGCGTGGAGGCTCGGCGGAGGCAGTGGAGGGGTCTCTGATGGCCGACGAGGCCAGGGAAGAGGAGGAAGAGCCGCTCCATCACGGCTAGGGCAGCGCAACACGACTGCGGAAGGTGGAAGAAGATGAAGGTCACATTGGACCGATATGCCCCTCCATGGGGTGAAGAATCGCTGACTTTAACGGGGGAAAATATCTCATTTCAAAATATTTTCCAAAGAGCCAGACAACGTTGCATGCCATGGGTGATGTGGCGCGCTCTGATTGGTCCAAAAAGGTAATCTTTGCAAAATTCATATCTAGTTAACTATAGCTCGGATGAATACACATAATACATGAATATTGCTAAGAAAAATGAGAGGAATCCAATAAAAATATATTTAGGAACCAATTCGTCTTTCTATTTGAAAAGTCGTGTAACTTATCACCTTTAATGAATTAAAGGTTAAGAAAACCTATTTTGAGATGATTAATGTGTTTAGAAGGGTTTTATTGATGATTAGAATTGATATTAACATGTTAATTGCAGAAAGGAACATTAAGAACAAAAAGGATGAACTTTGCACGTAATTTGTTAAATTTAGCGTTTCATGTGCATAAATATGCTTTAATGGGCCTTGAAACCCTAATATTAGTAAAAGTGACTCTTAATGGTTTTAATTATTCAAAATCACGAGTAAAGCTAAGATATGGTGATTTTAAGCTATTTTGAGTATAAAAGTTCCGAATTGTGGATAAATACCCTTAATGTAGTAATTAGGGATTTTCTAATGAATAAAGGAAGAATGAACGGCAAATCGAGTTCATATGTGAATTGGACCATAATGAACTATGAATTAATGGTAAATGAGAATAATGATCTTGTCATGGATTAAAAGGATAAAAATAGTTGCTTTAATGTAAAAGAGGATTAATGAACTTAATTAATGGTTAATGGTGGCTTTAATCTGAAAATAGGGTTATATGTTGTTAAAATAACCTTAATATTGATGAATAGATGAGATAATTAGGGATTATGAGTAATGGTATAAAAGTAGGGTTTAAAATAGTAAAATATGAAGGGAAACCCTAATTTCAATGGAAACCCTAAAAGTTAACTAGAAACCCTAGGAAGCGAGCTAGGTTTAATAGATCTTGATGACCTGAGTAATAAAAGGAAATTGTATGATTATTTCAGGATCTTGTTATGTGTTCTTGCTTGGATTTCTTACTTGCATGGATTATTCTGTCTCAAATCGACCTGACAGGTTTGTGGTTACGATTATGAATAATCACTCTAGTTTCACGGCGATTCCCGAACATTTTATCGGTTGCTTGGAAATAACTGTTGGATGCCTATTTATTTCATGCAACTATAAAGTGACTATGATTATCACTATAAATGTGCATACATGACTGGCTCAAATCTTGATCCAGCTCAGTGGCTTTGCAAAGGCTAAAAAGGGGTAACCTAGAGCAAGGTCTAGGTTATTGTGAGTTAGAAATTAGGCTACCCACATGTAGTGCCATGAGATTCTTTAGCATGCCATGAGTTAAGGAGTGGGCTACCTACGGGTAGTGCCATGTGACTCAACCCTAGAAACTGGTTCACCTATTAGGTGGGATCATGAGGGGTTTAATGGGGATCTACCATAAGGAAGGTAGCATCCAGGTCCACTGCAGGGACAACGCAGAGGCTAGGGTATGTAGGGATTGAGCAGTTATGCGGAAAACGTAAAGTTGTTTGCTTAAATCATAATTGAATAATTAAATTGTTATCATAGTTTCATGATTATTGTTTCCCCCACATACTAGCTTCATGCTGATCGATGTTTTGTTTGTCGGCATTTTAGGTTCCAGCCAAAAGGACAAACAGTAAATCGTCATATTGTGAAATACATGAATTAAAAAACAAGGAGGATTAGTTAGAGTAGAATTCATATGTGGATAGAAGTTTAGAGATCCAACTTTTCAAAAGGTATGCAAAGTTTTTATTTTTTTTACCATATTCCAATGTAGTTGGTAGAATTTAATAATTGTTATTGATTATTCGTTGAACCTTTGATCCTGTTAATTGGAATAATGGCTCTGACAATCTGGTCTCCCTTAATTGGGAGTTACCGGGAGGTGGGGTCGTTACACTCTCTCTCTCTCTCTCTCTCGCTATATATATATATATATATATATATATATATATATATATATATATATATATATTAACCCAACTTTTCTCTCTATTTTGCACACAAGAACTCAACTCTAGGCACAATGGAAGTCATACCTTTGTGTTTCATTGATGTTGGGTTAATTTTATTCCCCAAACTTTTAGATCCTATAGTTGTTGCTCTCCTTAACAAAATGTAAATTCCTTTCTTGGTGAGTTATCTCGAATGTGTCACTCTGTTTCAAGATTTTCACAACTAATGATTGTCTAGTTTGTAAGTTTTCCTCAATCTTGTTGAGGTCATGCCATGTTGCTTCTCGTAGTCATGGAAGTGGTTGTAGGAAGTGAATGACTTCCCTTGTGATTTCCCAATACTACCCTCACTCGTTTTTTTTCTTTTTGTTTCCTTGCCAAGGGTAGTTTGGTATATACACCACCTATTTCTAATAATAGCTGCAATTTTTATCCTATAAGTATTCAATAATACTGCATGTCATAACATAAAGTCCTGATATCTGATATAAGGGCAAATAGGTTTTTTGCAAATTATTTTATTAATAAATCAATAAATAGTGTGAATCTTGTAAATTTCATAATAAATTGAAGGAGTGTTAGATAATATAAACATATGTTTTAGAATAGTGAGATTTTTCTCAGACTATTGGCTCAGTTTGATCGCTCGATTTCAAAGTTTTATAAACATGATTTTTAGGGTTTAAAATCCATATTCACTCAATAATAATTGAAGAGAGATTTTAATTGGTAAAAGTTTCATGTTGGATTAAATCCATGATCAGTAGCCTTAAACCAACTTTTAAGATTAAAAATGTGAATTAATCTAAGGTTTTACCAAAGGTTTTGATTTCTAGGGTTTCACCTAATATGTCATTAAACCCTAATTGATAGATCAAATATTATATGTAAGTTTGAGTTGACTTTATACTTGGAAGGGTATGACTCAATCTCTGACTTAACACTCAAGTCAAGGTATGATCGCATTCCCTATTTTTCTATACTGACTAGTTAACCCAAATTATCTATCTCTTGATAGACTACATAATCATTCTCTTCTGAACATTTATTCCATGTGAAACATTCTATTTGATTATGATCAGATGATTATCCTACTTTGTTGAATATTCTTTTTTATTGTGAATTGTACTTTTCTTCTTGATGGAACCCTAATTTACCCAATTTTATGGTGGATGGTTTTTTGTCCATTTCATGTGATGGCAATCTTCTTTATTCTAAAATAGACTAAACTTTATACTGGTCTCTACATTATGCATGCCTTGTGAATCAGTAGCCCTAGAGTAGTGTAATTACTTTGGTTTCTCAGTTGTGTGTCCATCTTATATTTTTGGGATGGAGGTTGTGTGCCCCATACATTGGTTGTGTGCCCCCTATTATATATATTGGCAGTTTAACAGTATGTCATTCTCTATCGGGTTTCAAGGTTGTGATCCTTGAACTCCATTGTTATTCATATTGTTATAGCTCTATATTTATCTCACATGCATTCAAGTTATTATTGTGATGGGTTTTGTGCCCAAAAATTTATATGAGATTGTGTAGCACAAATATTATGTTGGTTTAATGGCAAGTATTCCTCCTATTATTTGTCTTATGAAATTCATATCCTTTTATTCCCAGTTGGTAGTTCTTACCTTTTCCTTTTGGGAGTCTTTCTTAGTTAACATTGTTTATTTCATAATGTTTCTCAATACCTAATTTAGCATGCACATACCAACATTTTGCGGATGCATCTACTTTTCTCCTCTTGATGGGGTACGCTTCCAACCCTAGTTGTAGGTCAAGGATAAGTTAACCAAGTTGAGCAAGGACACCAACAAGTGTAGATGAACCTTTTGGGAGAATTTTCTTGAGATGGTTAGATGACCCTTTGTTAAGCCTATATTTAGTTTAATTTTCATATGTCTCGCCCTGAGTGGTGAAGGATAATGACAATACCATGCATTGTAATAGCTAGATAAGTATTATATTGCTACATTTGGTATCATGATGCACTCATTTTGAATTTATTGGCTATGATCCCATTTTAAAAAAAATTATAGTGGTATTTGATATATGGGATGTTTCCTTTTTATTTAATTTAGTACGAAGTGGATCCCCTCTTGGGTCCCACTTCTTACACCTTGTTTCTATCGTACATCATTTTGGTTCAATGTTTTCTTGTTGATCTTGATCTTTTGAATTCTACTTTCCTCCCACTCGTTCCTTTGGAATTAAATTCCCTTTTCGGAATACATCCATCCTAGAAACAAACACTTTTGTTATTGGATTGGAATAAAAAAGTAGTATTTGACAAAATAACACTTGTGGACAAAGAGAATTTTCAAAAAAATTTTGTTATATCAAATTTCATTCCTTTTCTTTATAGAAGACATTATCAGGACACTTCCCATGCCATATCTCATATGGTGTCTTTTGAACCATTTTAAATGGTACATTATTTTGTGAAAAGCATGTGCAGAAAGGAAATTGGAAGATCAACTAGATTTATATTCTGATACATCATTATGTTTCAAGTGGATTTCATTGTGATACATCATCATGGTATCCTAAAATTTCCTCAAACTCTTGGTTTAAATATTTTCCATATAGATCATAATAATGGGTTTTAATACTTTTACCAAGCCAGATATGTACTTCATTCATGATCTCCTTGAACACTTAAAGAATTTTAGATTACCATATCTAATGATATCATCCATAAATATAGGTGGTACTAGTAACCACCTCTAGCATGTATTCTAAAAGGTATATATGCATAAATATGTATGAGGCCTAGTAGAGTACTTTCTCTCTCGAATTTTCTAGTAAAAAGTTCTTTTGTCATATTTCCCAATAAATAAGACATGCATGTCTCTATTGGTTAAATACCAAAAGAGTCCAGAAAACCATTTGCATAGATTCTATAAATGCATTTCTTATTTGTATGCTCTAGATGACAATGATAAAGGTATTATGTTTGATTCATCAAATCATTTAATATATATGTTAAACATATTTTCTTTTGAAACTATCAAGTATTGATTATGAGACATAGCACAATATCATATAAGTTCTTATCTTTTAAAACAAAACATCAAATATTCATAATATCCTTGTCTATACAAGTTACATGGCATTTTCATGAATAGCTAGTACATAATAGAAATTCACTACGTCTATTACATACCCATGAATGACAGATTTCAACTGTACCTATGCCGATTTCTAGCTTACATCTTCTTGGGTCCCAAAGTGAAGATATCTATCTCCTTATTCTTCCCGAGATCCTATATATAAAGAGGATTATTCCTTTTCTAGTGTCCAGGATGGTGACAATGATGGCACTTCCCTTCCTTATTTACTCCTCCCTTAGCTTTCAGTGTTGAAGACTTTGGTTTCAGGCTAGAATTAGAATTCTTCTTAGCTTTTCCCTTGTTGTTGAACTTCCCTTTTTTGGTGGTCATCACATATTTGGGTTTTCCTTCTTCATCTGGGCTTCAGTTGTTGTCAACATGCTAGGTAATTCTGACAACGACTTGTCAAAATCTTTCATATTGCAGTTCATGAGAAACTAGTTGTATGATTCTGGTAATGATAGTAGAGTCACATATGTGGCCAACTCTTGACCCAAGGGAAATCCTAGTCTAGCAAGGTTCTCCCCATACCCAATCAACTTGAGTACAAGTGACCTATTGGATATCCTTCTACCATGTTTTATTTGAACAACACCTTTGAGACATCATATCTCTCTTGTCTTTCCTGATCTTCGTATATGTTTATGAGATATATTACCATCTCAATAACATCCATGTTCTCATGCTGTCTCTGCATCTCATAGCTCACTGAGCACAACATCAAATACTTGACATCCATGTCATCTTCAAAGTGCTTCTTGTAAGCATCCTTGTTAGCCTTAGGTGTAGTGCGAGTGGGTTCATCTGGCTCTGGTGTCTCCAAGACATAGAGCTTGTGCTCTTAAGTGAGAATGATTCTTAACATCTTGAACCAGTCATTGAAGTTATTCCTATTTAAATTGTCCTTCTCAAGGACTGGTTGCAACGAAAACATGTTTGTGTTTGCCATTATATTTTACAAAGAAAAATTACAACTTTTGACAACAAAAATAGATTCAGATTGATAATATTGATGATATTAATTGGGCTTTTAATTAGTTATCACTCCCACTATTTGTTCAAATTGATAGACCCAACAAATCAATTCGGGAGATTGAAGCATGCAACCTTCTAGTGAGACAAGATCCAAAATAATTAAGGTATTATATTGCGAATGCTGGCGTCCATAACCAAATAATAAGGTAGGCGACATTTGCCAATTGCATCACATGCAATGCTTGGATAGATGATATGAAAAACTCCTTATCATATTCATCTATATGCTTCTAGGAACTTAATTCCATTAATGCCACCTAATTAAGCCTGAACAAAAAAACAACATGATAGTAATGCACCTTGCTTAGTAGGACCACATAACTACCATCAAATTTCCATGAGATAGATGGTGCACCACGCTTGGTGTTCTGACACTTAATCAATCAATCTTTTCCTATGTTCTTCTTATGGAAAGTATATAGGGCTTAATATAAGATTGAGGGATTTTATATTTATATAAATACATATACATATACAATCACCACATACTTAATATGTATCATACACATACTATATCCACAAACAAAATATGCAATTATAAAATACGAGTGATGTTTATGGCCACACTAATGAAATTCCTTGGATCCACAAGGAATTTATACCACCAATGGTCCACACCATATGTAGCAACATGCTGTTGAAGAAGATTTGTGCTAGAACTAGTCTGGGTCGATCAACCTAACTCTTGATCTGATTGGAGGAATCCTAGTCGATCATTTGGTCTCTTGAATCAGGTGACTGGTCTCTGCTTCAAACAATGTTTGAACTCCTCCAGTTGATCAGTTGGGACACTAGTCGATTGGCCAAATCTTGTCATGTGGCCTCCTCAATCCTTCAATCAATAGGTTTGACTTTTGAGTCACTTGGCTCATCTGGTGTTGAATAAATTTTGTTGCTAAAATAGGATATAGAACAATCTTATTCCTATTTATCTTATTACATTATAATAGGGAAACCTTGAGTTACAATTGAGGGAAGCATAGGGAGGAAAACATTAATAGATGTACATATGGAATAGGAGAGAGAGGAACAGTATGCAAGCCGAGTTATAAAATATGAATAAAAAACTATTCAACCATGCATAGATATTCAGGGTATTGGCCATAACAATGCTCACATCCACCATCAAAAACAATTTTATGGAAACACATATAAGTTCATATACATACATATATATACATATATACATATATACATATATATATATGTATATATGTATATATATGTATGTATGTATATGTATGCATGCATGCATGTATATATAGGGATCAAAAGTGGTATTTAATTAGATATTCACATTAAATACTCACATTGTATGCAATAAAATAAATGGTAAATTAAAAATCTAATTACGTCAATTAAATCCTAAAACATAGTAAATTGGCATGGCTCTGATAGCATTGTAAGGAAATATTGCGATAAAGATGGTAGAGAAAACAAAAAAAATTCTTGCCATAAACCCCTTGACTAATGGATCACATCAACAACTATGGATTAGGAAGGAAGGTTGCAAGGCATATACCTTGTAATGGAGCAAATCAAATGACTATCCTTGTAGTAGTGTGTTTCTAAAAAAATTCTTGCCATATACCCCTTGACTAACAGATCACATCAACAACTATGTATTGGGAAGGAAGGTTGCAAGGCATATACCTTGTAATGGAGCAAATCCAGTGACTATCCTTGTAGTAGTGTGCTTCTTTTGTAAGTTAACATGTATGGTTGTCTACGACAACCTCTTTGGTGTAGAACCACATACAACTGTTGACAACATCCTCATAAAGGGTGGCACATGCTTCCTCACCTCTACATAGTCCATGTGGACCACCAGAACTCATGTCATTCTCTTGGAATGGAGAGTAAGGAGTTGTCCCTTTGAACATCAACATGCTAGTGTTGACTTGATCTCCCTTGTTGTCTCTCCCATTTATAGGTAAGACTTTCTTGGGTTCTCATGTTACCAAAACTATGAGAAGACAACAATTCTCAGAGCTTATTGTTGTGTCTTCTAAAAGCTTGACTGCCCCTCTATTTATAGGAGGGTCAGATTCAGGGTTTCCAGATCATATGGAGTGAAAGAGAAAAAAATTCATGAATTTTTTGGTAGATGTGAATATCAAACTAGTCATTCATTGGTGAAACAATTGAGTCAACACATGAACCAATTGGTTCACATTATTTCCTATTTGCAAACATATTGGCCTTAATGTAAAATTAATGCAAAACATGATGTCAGCAACAATCTTTGATCCAGTCTAATTGATCTCCCAACTAATCTGTTCACAACCTGAATCGATCAGTTCATACTTTTGATCTAATCGATTCACTTCCTGAACCATCTGTTTCAAATTTCTAACAGCCAATCTTATTTAAATTGAATACGTAATCACTTTAATAATCAAGCTAAGACATATTCATGAGTAAAGTCCTATTCTAGGTATATCCTATGTGTGTGACCCTACAAGTACCAAATTACATTGGCAGTGAATGTCCATAACTAATTTATGACATCACAATAAATGAGTGGTATCTAGAAGCACATCATTACTATCCAAGTAATTGGAAAGTTGGAGAACAAATTCAACCTACAATCTGTGGTTAGCATTATAGTGATCGTATAGCTCTTTTATCTTTGATATCTAGATTGAATTTGAGGCATGGAATCATCATCCTCTCAACATTCAATCCATGTTCTGGAACTAAAAAGACTATCTGAGATTCATGTGAGCCCACATATCATATATTGATTCACATGAGTATAGCCATATGTTTCTCAGTCTCACTAATCAAGTGGCCAAGATATCAACTTCATTAGGAGGGATAAATCACATCTACATCACTCACAATCATTACACATGTGTCACAACTTATCTGAGCATCACCTTTATGGTAACCCTTATTCAAGGTCACATTGGATAAATACTAAATTACATCGAATGACATGTGATGAGTCTAGTGATTTTAGGTCTAAGAACCACAATCATCATTGTCATTATGAGAGATGATTCTGAGTACTATTCAATGGTTTCCATGCATCGCTCTTGTTGGCTAAATGGACATCATTTAATCCCTTTGTTTTGATAATGACAAACATTTCATTCTTATCGATCTAACGTGCTACTTGAGTGTTGCAGGAATAAGGTGGATGGCAAAAGATTTGGAAAATCTATATGCTTGAATTATTGTTATTTCATGAATGTAATCAATTGTAAAACTTGTACAGACATATAATGTACAAGTACTTAGACATCATGTAAATCAAGCGTTAGATCTTCCCTAACTAATCACTACACATAGATAGGTCATCCCCTTCAATAGTGTCACATATGCACACTCATACATACACTTAGCACTTTATTTAAAACATTGAAATAGGGTCAATCTTGGTCGACAAATTCATCGACCGAGACACTCTCGGTCGACAAACTCCTCGACCGAGAAAGACCCAAGTAGCCATTAGACACAACTGACAAGGTAGTTGGCAGTTGGAGATGAATGTTGCATACACTTGCTCCAGACAGTCTGTCGGTCGACAAACCCTTGACCGAGTAGGACTCTCGATTGACAAATCTTCGACCGAGATGTGTTCTGTCTGCAACTTTCAGAATTGATTAACTTGCCGTTGCTAAAGCAACTAAAGTGTACCTAACGGCTAGTTAAGCACTTAGAACCCCCTAGAAAGTGTCTAGAACGTCCTTAAGCACTTGTAGGTCATTCCTATAAATAGGACATGCCTTAGGACACCTAAACTCACCAATCTACACTTGCGATATACTTGAGTTTACACTTGCATTGTCAATCTATTTTGAGAATTTGAGCAACACTTGCATTGGCTATTCTTTTCCTTGCTCCAATTTCGTGTCCTATAGGCTAGCATCTCCTATCCACAACACTTACACTTCTATATACATTGGTTAGGAAATCAAAATGCTTGATATTGGAAATTACGTCTTGAGCTGCAAAGTGGTATTGTAATTTCTATTTTTCCTTCTTGTTCCTTTTATCTCTTGTATTCTCCTTGCTACTCCTAGGGTTGGAGGCTGCGAATTGGAGAAGGTTCTTCTCGGTGGAGAAGGTGGACTTCAGACTACTTCAAGAAGGCTATTGCAACGGGAAGCTACTTCAAGAGGAAGGCTACTTCAAGGGGGAGCTTGAAGTTACTTCAAGAAGGTTGCTTCAAGGTTGGTGCAACTACTTCTAGGTGAAGGATGTCTGAAGGGTTTGGTGAAAGAATTGTAATTTTATGTAAAGTCCTTGCAAGGTAATAAAATTTGATTCTTTCAAAATCCAGATTGGGTAAGCAACTGGGTAGTGGATTGACTGCCTTAGTATTTGCTAAGGTTGGAACCACTCTAAATCCTTGTCCCCTTGTCCAATAATTTTTTGGTTGGTTGTTTGAGTTAAAATTACTTTAAAATTATCATAAAACCCTATTCACCCCCCCTCTAGTGGTTTTTCAATTGGTATCAGAGCAGGCTTCAAGGAGCTCTAATCGAGTCTTGAAGAATGGGTGACGGATTGCTCAACAACCTTAACTTGGAAGGAACGCTTGTGGCTAGACCTCCAACATTTGATGGTACTAACTACACCTACTGGAAGAGGAGGATGCAATTTTACTTCCAAGGGATCAGTTGGGATTTATGGAGGATAGTGTCAACTCCCTACGAACTTCCTCAAGCGGAGTATGCAGCTTGAGATGCTAATACGGTAAAGTCCGCCCAAATGAATGCAAAGGCTGTAAGTTTACTTTATTGTTCAATTTCAGTTGGAGAATTTAATAGAATATCAAATTGTGAAACGGCTTATGAAATATGGCATAGACTTTCTATAACATATGAAGGAACCGTTCAAGTTAAAAATTCTAAAATTGGAATGCTTAAACAGAAATTTGAACAATTTCGTATGGATCAAAATGAATCTATCAGTGAAATGTATGCAAACTATTCTTCTATTGTAAATGGTTTGAATGCCTTAGGCAAAGTAATTAGTGAAGAAGACCAGGTGTCAAAAATCCTTAGATCTCTTCCTCCCAAGTACAAGCCCAAAGTGACGGCCATTGAAGAAGCAAATGACCTCACCCGACTAAGGATGGAACAACTCATTGGTAACCTAAAATCTCATGAGGCAAATTTGGAAGAGGAAGAAAGAAGAGAACTTGAACTTCAACAAGGGAGAAAGAAGGACATTGCATTCAAAGCATCAACCAAGAACAATCATGATACAAGTGAAGATGATAGTGAAGAAGAAACTCTCATTGTAAATGGTAAGCAGTATAAAAGTTTTAAAACTAATAAAACTTCTAGTGTTTCTTCTTCCAGGTGCTTTGAATGTGGCAAGAAGGGACACATGAAAGGTGATTGTCCAAAACTCAAGAAAGGGAAGAAATCATCTCACAAAAAGAAAGAAAGAGCATATAAAGCTGCATGGGATGATTCAAGTGATGAGAGTGATAATGAAAAAGAAGAAGTAGAATGCCTTATTGCTACAACAAATGAAGAAGAAGAAGAAGAGGTAAGTCTTTTTGATCTGCCAAAAGAAGATCTAATTGCTAGTCTTCAAGATACCCATGAGAAGTATATTGAGTGCAAGAAGAAATTTAAGAAATCAAATAAATTAAAAGATGAGTTAAACGTTAAACTTCTTGCTCTCACATCTGAAAATGAAAATCTCAAAGAGACTATTAAAGATTATGATATTAAGTTAAAATCTGTAGAAGCAAATTGCAATCTTCTTTCCTTAGAAAAGTTAAACTTGCAAACTCAAGTAAATTATCTTCAAAGACAATCTATTTTGTGTTCACATTTAGATTATGACAATGTTGTAAAAGAAAGAAACTCTCTATTATCTGATTTAGATCAAGCAAGGAAAGATATAAACAAGAAGATGGATGATATTGCTAAGCTATAAAGAAAAATAAATGAGTTAAGAGGAAATGACATCCTTGATAATATTCTGAAAATTTCCTCTAGTTATAATGGAAGAAGAGGATTAGGATATGATCCAAAGAGAAATCAACCCAAAAGAGCTAAAGCATCCAAGACTAAGACTATGTTTGTACTTAAGAACACAATTACTAGAAAGAGAAATGAAGTTGACTCTATTAGTTGTCATTATTGCTTGCGCCTTGGACACTACTCTTTTTCATGCCCATACAAGAAAAGGAATGATGATCTAGCTTGGGTTCCTAAAACTTAGAAGCTTAAATTTGATTAGTTGAGATTTGACCTAAACTGATTCTTGATATACAAATGTCATATCTCAACACAGAGCTCTAACTTTCATAATTTTGTTTTTACTTGAAAGCAATTACTGAAAACAGTTCTGAGATAGTATAAAACTCTTCTCGGTCAAGAAACTATCGACCGAGAGAACTGTCAGTCGAGAAATCGTTGACCGAGAAGGTTACCGATTTCCAGTCTGCAATAAATCTGCTGAATATGATTAATTGCTATCAATTTGTTATTAATGACTGATTTACATGCAAAACAAGAATAAATTTTGAAGACCATCTTTGAAAACTTATAAACCTAAATGAGATTATTTTGGTTTATCCTCTAAATGGTTTAAAACTGAAAATCATGATTAGTTTAATCAAAAGAAATTACTATTTCCAGACTTGGGTGAACCAACGAAGGAGACAAAACACTATTACTACTCTGAAGGACTCGAGTGGATAATGGATTTCTGATGAAGCGGCTGTTCTGGAGATGGTGGTACGACATTTCAAGGATATACTAACTGAAGCTCCGGCTACATCCTCACACAGGGACTTGCGAGTCCTAGGGAACTTCAATGACATTAATTTAGCTGACCTCAACGCCTTATCTGCAACTCCATCTAGGGACGAATCCCATAAGACGTTGCATCTTATGAAGCTGTTCACAGCAGCAGGGCCAGACGGGATCACATTAGAGTTTCTTCAAGAAGAATGGGCAGCGGTGGGCACAGCGGCATCTTGCACCGTTCATAAGCTGCTAATTGGAGAACCTATAAGCGAGGAGATCTATAACACAACTATCATCCTGATACCAAAAGTGTAGAACCCAAAGAAGTGTGAACAACTTAGACCCTTCTCCCTGAACAATATGATTCTCAAACTTGCATCAAAGGTGGTCGTCGAAAGGCTCAAGAGGCACATGCCTGATTGGATCTCACCGGAACAAAGAAGCTTCATGCCGGGGAGGAAAATAACGGACAACATCGCATTAGTACAGGAGATCATTCATGGCATGAAAAGAAGGAAAGGAGCTAAAGTGATGGCAGTAAAAATTTGATCTGTCCAAGGCTTATGACCGGTTGTCCTGGCACTTTATAGAAGAAAAGTTAGTAATGGTTGGGATTCCTACTAACATAAGATAGTTCATCATGAATTCCATAACTGGCAGGCAATCAACCATTGTGTGGAATGGAAAGCAGGTTGCACCCTTCAAAGCTATCCGAGGTCTCAGGCAAGGAGACCCATTATCCCCATATATCTTTGTGTTATGTCTCGAGCGTCTATTTGAAATGATCAAGGAAAAAGTGTCGAGTGGCAAGTGGAAACCAGTGAAACTGGGTAGAACCGGTATGGAAATTGCACATGTGTTCTTTGCTAATGATCTTATACTTTTTGCTGAAACCAGTAAATCTCAAATGAGGAGAATCCTAAAGTGCTTTGATGAATTCGGCCGAGCTTCGAGACAAACTATATCTTCTATGAAATCTCAGGTCTTCTTTTCTAGGAGCGTCCCCAACTTAGTCCAAAGAGAAGTCCAGCAGCAATGTAACTTCTCCATCATAGAAGACCTGGGCAGATATCTGGGGGTTCCCATCCTGCATTCCAGAGTTACCAAAACGACCTACTCAGATGTCATTAACAAAGTAGAAGGAAAGATTCAAGGTTGGGCGGCAAAGACCCTTTTGTTGGCAGGTCGTGTGTGCCTTGTTAAATCCACCCTATCGGCTATACCGACCTATGTTATGCAGACTACAACACTTCCAGTTAGTGTTTGTGATTTGATCGATGGTACGATTAGAAGATTCCTTTGGGGAGGAGGACATAAGCAAAAACCCATTTTGCTAGTAGCTTGGAATAAGGTGATGAGCTCTAAGATCCATGGAGGCTTGGGTATCAGGTCTATGCGATAATGGAATCAAGCTCTAGTGCTCAAGAACTCTTGGGACATGTCGTCCAATAGAGATTCAATATGGTGAAGATTACTTAAGAGAAAGTTTGACTGTGCAGAGCCTGGAAAGGTGGTTAACGTCAAGACTGGGCAAAGCCACCATTGAAGGGAAGCAGTTCATCCTAGAGAACACAACAACCTTCCCAGTTGGAGGAGAGGACACCAACTTCTGGGATGATAGATGGGTAAAGCCTGGACTGCAATTGCACACCAGGGTGAAACAACAGATTCCTACGGATTTGGTAGATCTAAAAGTTCGCAGCCTTGTGCTTGATAACAGAGAATGGGATACTGATTTCCTGAATCACTGGTTCAACAAGGAAGATGTTAAGTTGATTCAATGAGTCCTGACTCCTATAGGGAGACCTCACCGGGATATTACAATTTGGAATCACACAACAGAAGGTACCTATACCTCGAGTACGACCTACCACCTTATTCGAAATCACAAGGAGGTGAAGATGAATGGAGCCTGGAGTAGCATTTGGAAGCTACGGACGCCGATGAAAACAAGGATGTTTGCCTGGCTAGTTCTACATCTTGCCATTCTCACAAATACCCGACGACAACAGAGGCACATGTCCGACACAGGGACATGCCCAAGATGCCAAAAGGAACTCGAAACGATCACCCACACCCTGCGAGACTGTGAGAAAGTTGATTGTATCTGGAGGGAACTACTATCTACAGAGGAGCATAGAGCTCTTACTCTACCAACCACCATTGAAGGCTATCTGAAGGTGGTCCAGCGACAACTATCAATATCTAGAGAAGACTTCTAGACAACTTGTCACATGATATGGAACTTCAGGAACGGTGAAGTTTTCGAAGGGGAAGCTAAACCATTGAGCCATCAATGTTATAGAATCAGGAAAGCTTTAGAAATAAAGAAGGAAGCATGGCCTAATATGACCAGGGGCACTAGCAACACCAGAAGCTCGATTGTCTGGAGAAGACCATCACCTGGGTGTGTGAAGCTAAATGTCGATGTTGTAGTGAAGGGGGAGGAGGCTGCGGTGGCAGCCGTGGCCAGAGATGCCAGAGGCAACTGATTAGGTGGTTGGGTAAGGAAAACACAGGCGGGATCGGTTGTTGCTGCAGAGCTGGCTGGGATTCACTTTGCCTGTGAGCAAGTCCAATGGAGTGGCTGGACACAGACGATCATCGAGTCAGACAGCCTTGTAGCGATCAAGCTGCTCAAGGAGGGAGAAGGATAATGGCCGAGCTTCACCCTGTGGGCAATGAAGATTAAGGAGGGTATGCCAAACATTTCCAGTATAGATTTCTATAGAAGAGAAGGAAATCGAGTAGCTGACAAGCTAGCTAAAATACACCTCAAAAATCCTCTGCACCAGGTTTACCATGCCAACCCTCCGAGTTGTATCATGAGTATGTATGCCTGTGATAAAAGAAATTGTAACTCAGACCAGGTTACACATTGAATAAAGTTGAAGGAGTTTTATAAAAAAAAAAGAGAAAGAAATTACTGTTTTATCATTATTCACATGGTCTTTCCTAAAGTATTTCTTGGTGTATCCATATAGGAACCATGTGTATTGATATTTAGTCTAAGTGATCATAATCATTGTATTTCATGAAATTATCATAATATTGAATGCTTCTATTGTTCTATCAAAATCATTGTGGCCTGCTCATTATGTTTCATTGGCTTGTTTAAAATAATCTTTAATCACTATATACAAACCATGGATGGATGATATTCTTGATCATCGTCATTTAGCTTATATGAAGATTCTATTTTGCATAAATATTAAAATTTCATGGCACAAATGCATCTTAATTTGAAAATCTGCAGAAATTGCCTCTTGGTTGAAATCAAGTTTGACCAAGGGGCGCTATGGTCGTAGTCAAGGTCGACCTAAAATAAGCTTGACAAAATTCTTATTTGTACATCATTTTATTGTACTTAATCTTAGTATCTTGACTCAAAATATACTTTTGATAAAGATCAAAATCAAATTTTAAAAATCATTTGTGATCTTAGAAGCTTTAAATTGTTTTAATTATAAGATTAAGGAGGTGCTCACAAAAACAAATTTGACTATTTGATTAAGAAGCTTACAAAACATTGTAAACATCATTTGAAGCTTATTATGACCTTAGTATTTTTACTCTTGGTTATGAAGAAATCTACAAATTTCATAAATATGATATATCTTGTTCTTAAAGGAATTCTCTAAACAAATCAGGGCTTAACATCCCGTGCATTTGATTAGAGACATTTTTCATGTACTCTAAAATTAAAGGATTCTCATTTCATTTTCAGGGCTTAACATCCCTTGCAAAATGGATGAGAAATCAATATGAATCCATCATAAGCTTAAGCGAATCTCATATCATTTTCAGGGATTAACATCCCTTGTAAAATGGGTGAGAAATCAATACACATATGCCATGCACTTAGAAGGAACTCATATCATTTCAAGGCTTAACATCCTTTGCAAATGATTGAGAAATAAATTGTGGCTAAATTTAAAATTAATTCGTGTGCATTAATCCCTTGATTTTACTTGAATATCTTATTAGGGGGGGCAAAGCATAAAATTAAGAAAGAAAAATACAAAGTCATAATATAAATGGATATCTTTTTGAAATGACAAAGGGGGAGAAATAATATAAAATCACAAACATAAAATTAGAATGAGTTTCATAATATCTTGGCCAACATCCACTTGCAAAATAAGAATGGCTGCAAAAGGTAAATTTCAGGTATGAAACTCACATGATTTATATTTCTTTATTTTATATTTAAGAAATGTTTGTCATCTTCAAAAAGGGGGAGATTGTTGAATAAATGGACATCATTTAATCCCTTTGTTTTGATAATGACAAACATTTCATTCTTGTCGATCTAACGTGCTACTTGAGTGTTGCAGGAATAAGGTGGATGGCAAAATATTTAGGAAATCTATATGCTTAAATTATTGTTATTTCATGAATGTAATCAATTGTAAAACTTGTACAAACATATAATGTACAAGTACATAGACATCATGTAAATCAATCGTTAGATCTTCCCTAACTAATCACTACACTTAGATAGGTCATCCCCTTCAATAGTGTCACATATGCACACTCATACATACACTTAGAACTTTATTTAAAACATTGAAATAGGGTCAATCTCGGTCGACAAATTCCTCGACTGAGACACTCTCGGTCGATAAACTCCTCGAACGAGAAAGACCCAAGTAGCCGTTAGACACAACTGACAAGATAGTTGGCAGTTGGAGATGAATGTTGCATACACTTGCTCCAGACAGTCTGTCGGTCGACAAACCCTCGACTGAGTAGGACTCTCGGTCGAAAAATCTTCGACCGAGATGTGTTCTGTCTGCAACTTTTAGAATTAATTAACTAGTCGTTGCTAAAGCAACTGAAGTGTACCTAACGGTTAGTTAAGCACTTAGAACCCCCTAGAAAGTGTCTAGAACGTCCTTAAGAACTTGTAGGTCATTCCTATAAATAGGACATGCCTTAAGACACCTAAACTCACCAATCTACACTTGTGATATACTTGAGTTTACACTTGCATTGTCAATCTATTTTGAGAAATCGAGCAACACTTGCATTGGCTATTCTTTTCCTTGCTCCAATTTTGTGTCCTATAGGCTAGCATCTCCTATCCACAACACTTACACTTCTATATACATTGGTTAGGAGATAAAAACACTTGATATAGGAAATTAAGTCTTGAGCTGCAAAGTGGTATTGTAATTTCTATTTTTCTTTCTTGTTCCTTTTATCTCTTGTATTCTCCTTGCTACTCCTAGGGTTGGAGACTGCGAATTGGAGAAGGTTCTTCTCGGTGGAGAAGGTGGACTTCAGACTACTTCAAGAAGGCTATTGCAACGGGAAGCTACTTCAAGAGGAAGGCTACTTCAAGGGGGAGCTTGAAGTTACTTCAAGAAGGTTGCTTCAAGGTTGGTGCAACTACTTCTAGGTGAAGGTTGTCTGAAGGGTTTGGTGAAAGAATTGTAATTTTATGTAAAGTCCTTGCACGGTAATACAATTTGATTCTTTTAAAATCCCGGTTGGGTAAGCAACCAGGTAGTGGATTGACTGCCTTAGTATTTCCTAAGGTTGGAACCACTCTAAATCCTTATCCCCTTGTCCAATAATTTTGTGGTTGGTTGTTTGAGTTAAAATTACTTTAAAATTATCATAAAACCCTATTTACCCCCCCCCCCTCTAGTGTTTTTCATCTCTAAAGGTGGGTCTATCTGATACACTATTCTTTAGCAGGTACCCATGTTCTTGGTTTGATATCACATATTGTGACTAATGATATTATGTCATCAAACAACACACACTCTAGTCTTATGAATTATTGTCATTTTTTTTCTTCCACAATAATATCTGACTAGGGACATAACAAGAATGCATGTACTCTTATCATACATATGATGTCATTGTTTAGATCCTCAACCTGAAGACATATACCATCGAGAAACATCATTCTTTAGACATCTGCTATGTCTGTGTCATCATCTCATTATTGAGACAAACATAATAAATGAAATTACCTTTATAATTATCTAATTAGGTAACTAATGCCCCATTACAATCATTGTATGATTGGCTCTTTGGGCATACATACCAACAAAAAAAGGTTGTTCAGAGTTGCCACCACATTTTGTATGAAAGACAAGGACAAAGATGTAACATGAGTCATTGTGTAAACTGAGCGATTATTCATGTTGAATAAGAAAAATGAAAATAAAAGCACAAGCAGAGATCAGATCCAACATCTAGTTTCAAATTGAGAAGTGTTAGCACCCCACCTCAAGTGGTAAATCAATATCAAAACATTGTTGGGTGGTAAGGAAATTGAGTGATCCGAGATAGTTAAGTTATAGAAAACATGAAAACAATAGAAAACAATCTTTGTTGTGGGTGGGATTTTGAAGCTGAAGATGTGTATGACTTTCCTGTCATGGCCCCAAAAGTCCTAACTTTTAGGTGTTGTGGTCCAGATCTCCTTAGAACATACCACTGTAGAGATCTATCATTGATGACCAAGACTGATGCGTATGATGTTGGAGGATGACTAGTAATGTATGCGTTAAAAACTAGATATAATTCTTCCAAAAAAAATTCAACTAAAAGAGAAGCAAAGAAGTTATAGCAAATAAAAGATTAGAAGTAGTGGTACATCAGGTCAAGTGTACTAGTAATAAATCACATAGAAGCATATAACAAATTCAATAGTTTTATGTAGAATTTAGAACCGTTTACCATTCTACAAATCTAGCAGACCAGGTGGTGTCATAGGAAGGATCATTTGATCATAGGAAATATGAAAATAAAGAGAGAGGTAGTCCTTTTTCTGGCTTCAGGAAAGGGGCCTCAAATATGTTGGGTATGGGGGTTTATTCATAGTCCAAGATTAGGGTTCAAGACTGTAATTTGAACCTTTGGGAAGAGATGACAAATTGTAATGACACTACATGCATGGCATGTAGATTGAGGCAATCTTCCCACATGACATCTATGGATATCTTTGATCCTCCTGACATCCTCGGGTGAAAAAAAGAAATCTCATTTTTCCAATATGTTTAGGAATGTACTGGTGTGGGAGAAAACTTGCACAAAATGATAAGTCGTAGTTATCTCTCAGATTTTCTGAAAAATAGGCAATTAGAAAAGGGAACATTTATTTCTGGACAACTCAATTGGGCAATTTACAAAAACATATCCTATTTCAAGTAGAGCTAAAGAACAATTGAAATTTCAATCTAAAAGAAGAATCTTTTGCAGAAAAGCCCAAATTGGGTGAAAGGGGACAAAAATGGTGTTTTCAATAGGAGAAATAATAAGAAACATTGTGAACAGAAAATGGAAATTGGGTAGGATGTAGAATATATTTCATCATTACCCAGAGAACTAACATTAATTTTTAATTTTTGCCTAGTAAACAAAAAAGGAGTGTCAACAACAACAAAGTGAAATGGAAAAACAACTTTTTGGGATGTATGTATGGTTCTAGGACTTGTATTTGTAGGTGGGGAATCCTGACGTATCTTGGAATCTTAGTGAAGACGAGAAATAGGAAATAAGACCCCTTTGTCAACTAGGAGGCTGGGAGACCAAATCTCGAACAAACTAGGGATTCTTTGACTCATATCCTATGAATGAATACTGAGACCCCGATATATGATAGAGAGGTGGATTATAGAGAGAGATCAAGAAGGATCCCTCTATCCCTTAAACTATAGAGTCCAATCATGAGTAAAAAACTAGCCGAAGAGGAAAGCATACCGCATACAAAATGAATATTTTGTATGACACATGTACCTTAAAAGAGAATTAGATAATAAAGTGTTACATTTAAATCCTAATTTAAATCGAATGAATCAAAGTCCCATTAGTATTAGGAACAATATTTAGATAATTTCTTCTCAAGTTAAGTTAAGATATCTAGGATTGTCCAATTAAGTTGGAATTTTGCACCTAGACTAATTAGGACCCAACAAATTCGATTTTGGGCTTACATTTATCTCTTGAGATTATCTAGTATAATTTATAGTACGAATAGGTTTTAATTCAATTATCTCATTACTACCATTATATGTTCTGATTATACTAAATATTTAGGATGTATAGTAATTATCACACTAGAAGTTGAGTTTCATGATATTATCTTGCATGACTTAAGTTACTTTAATCAATTTCTCATTAAGTCCAATAATGTCACATTAACTTAAGTAATGACCCAATAATCATTTCTATTTACATGAAAAGTCTAATTATTATTTCATAATATATAATAAGAACAATAGATACCATCCCAACCCTTTATACACATCCAATCCTTATTGATCACATTTAGGTCATTAGTTTCATGTTAATGTACAATGTGACACTTATGACATATTTAGTCAACTCATTCACATATAAATTCATTTTTAGGTTGTTAGGTAAAGATGAGGGTATCATGATATTTGATGGCATGATGGAACCAAAGGTCATGAATGCATCAATAATTTCAATAGGAAACATACATTAGGGTTAGTTATTAACTATGCATTAAATTACAAACAAGCATGTCAAGGAATATTGCTGACTTTGTTTCATAAAATCTAACGAACCAAGCATGCTAACCTCTAAGTCATGAATTTGGGATTCTAGAGTCAGAAAAGCCAAAACTCGATATGTTGCCATTTTCTTGTATAGAAAGCCATGGCAGAGGTGACCTAGAGTTTTTGAGCACCCATCGAACTGCTTTTTGGATTTGATGGCATCACAAGGTTCTATAGGATGAAAAGGGTTCATCTTCAAGAAACATAGAGCCAAGGTCCTCAAGTTGGATTGATGGGTTGGACCTCTAAAATCCCTGTGCTTTGTGCAAGTAGAGAGGAAGATGTTCTTGTGTGTTTTTCAATTTCGCCCCTCTCATTTTGTTAAATTATTTGTCTTTCCTACATCAGTTATCTGTAATTTTACCAATTCTGTGTTATTTCATCATGTTTCTTTTTGGGAGCACTAATTCCATGTGGCCAGTCCCTATAGTGACAACTCATCCAAGCCCTCCTCTCCATAAGGCTAACAATTTATAAAGGTGAATTTTTTTATATTTTTGATTGGCTAGTTTTTCTAAAAATCATAAGTCTTAAATGGTAACTCAGAAAAATGTAAAAAAATATGTTCTTGAATTGTATGATTTTTCTCTATACAATAGAGCTTTAGGAATGATAACTGGCCCCACGGACCACCACTAGCCTTAATTGTATTTATCCTCACTCACGCGCAAGCTGAAGACAACTTCCCGACTGCTCACCCATCCAAGTACTACTCCAAGTTGAGCACACTTAACTATGGTGTTCATTAGTGATGGGATCCCAGAAAAGTAGGTACACCTTGGTGAGATGGGAAGCCCAATCATTCCTTTTAAGATCATTTTATCTGAGACCTCAAATCTTAGGATGTTACAATCTCCCCCACGTAGACTCATTACATCCTCATCAAGGATCAACTATATGGCCTCATAATCTTTCCCCATTTTAGTGTAGACCCAAATGTCCCATGTACACCTATCTCTCGATCAAGGCTACCAACACAAGGGTGGCTCTATCAACTCAGATAGCCCTTTCCAGCATGCATGGACACTACCAATGCATGGACAACTCCATCAACTCAGATAACCCTTTCCAACATGCATGGACCGCACGACTCAAAGACTTGAATGCCAGAGGCCCATGTGGGACCCACCTACTGAAGGGGAATTGGCTTTGTTACCATTTGTAATGTTTGGGCCCACTGCCCAAGGCTCTATTACAGTTTTAGGAATGAAAACTAGCCCCACAAACCACCACTAGCCTTAACTGCATGCTTTGTCCTCACTCACGCGCAAGCTGAATCAACTTCCCGATCGGTCACCCATCCTAGTACTACTCCAAGCATAACACACTTAACTATGGAGTTCTTTAGTGACGAGCTCCCAAAAAGGAGGTGCACCTTGGTGATACGGGCAGTCCATCATTCCTTTTAAGATCATGTTATCCAAGGCCTGAAATCTTGGGACGTTACAATAGTACTAGTTTTCATCATCTAATTCCAAACTATTAGATATATCATTTTCAAAGTTTTTCCAAATTGGTTAAAATATACAAAAAAATATATTTAATAATTAGTAGGAAAGAAAAATAAAGAAAAATATGATATGAATTCATGAAAATATAAATTACATGATGGTGTGGTTTTGATAACCTAATTCATTACTAATAAAAATCCAATTTTATTAATGAAGGTAATGTGTGCCCCCATTTATGGATTAAATTAAAGGGAGACTAGATTCATGGAAGGGTCAGCTCCTATCCCAACCTAGAAGACTTAAACTAATAATTTCTACTCTCTCTACTTATAATATTTTCTGGTCCTCTACTTTTCCTTTGCCCAAATATGTGATCAAAAGTATTGAACATTCTATGAGGGAGTTTATCTGGAATGATTCTATGGTTAAAAACATATTCATTTCGTTTCTTGGAAGCTTGATTGTAGGCCTAAAGATGAGGGGTCCTCGGTATAAGATCAGTGGGGGATTCGTCTATTGGTGGCCTCCTAAAAAACCTTTAGAGTATAGTCACTGATACAAAAAGTTTATGGGTGGAATGGCTCCATGTGAGATATATCAAAGAGTAATCAGTATGGTTGGATAGAGTTAAGACTAACTCTTTGTGGCTGGCTTTGGAAAAGGATTCTTGGATAAAGGGAGAAATTGCTTAGGGAAATTGAGTTTTCTTGGGAGTGGTGATCAGTTTCTTTTTTAGAGAGATCCCTGGTTAAAGGGTAAGAAGAAGCTTACTATTGTGGTCGGTCCTCAATTGGTTTTTAGATTGGGAAGAGTTTAAACTAAAAGATCAGTTGTTGTGTAGCTGATAGTACATGGTTGTGCTCTAATTTTATGGGTGTTGATGTGATGCGTGTTGTGTGTCAGAACAAAAATATGTTTCTAAGGATTTTGATAGTTTTCTCTAAAATGGGAGATCGTGTTTTAGGATCAAAGATGGATGGAATATTGCTAGGAATAAATGGTAGAAGGTGACATGGGGGAAATGTGTATGGTCAGGTGACACTCCTCATATATGCTCTATTTCTATATGTAAGTTCTCTATGAGGAAGTTGCCAATTATTAATTATTTACAAAAGATGGGACTACATATGGTTTCAACTTTTGGGGTGTTCTTTTTGCCTAGTTGATGAAGAGTATAGTGATCATATCTTTTCCAATTGTTAGTATGCTATGCAAATATGGGATTTAGTTCATAGAAAGTTTGGTTCCATCTGCATTATCCTAAAGATCTGATAATGTTGAAGGAGAACAAGGTTTTAGCAACTTTTATCCATTACATGCTATGGAGATAAAGAAATCGAAGAGTCTTTTGAGGTTCTTGTAGAGATGCTTACGTCATTTGGGATCTCTATTCCAATGATTTGATTATGATGTATAGATAGGTATTGTTGATGTATAGTTTCTTTTCCACTGTTTTCTTTCATATGGTGTTTGTATAGTTTGTGATTGTACTTTCTAATTACCAAAATCTGGTTTCTTGATGAGTAAAGAGGTACAACACCCTATTTCCCACCCAAAAAATCCAATTTTTAGGGCCTATGTAATTAGCATGAACTTAACCCTAATTCCCAAGTAAAAAATTAATATGTTTTTTGTGCTCTAATGTAGATCTAGGATTGGACGTGGACATTACTAGATTAAAATTGAGGTATGTTGCATTATACTATCCATAATGATCACTTAACCTTATTTTACACTCTATTGATGTATGTTGCATCCCTTGATCAAATTCAACACTTTATCTAATCTTACTCTCTGTTGTTTCCTTGAGACATGCTACCCAATATATCTTCTCTATATTTTCATATTTTGATTCATGAGAGAAGGTACATGCTTTTTTCATCTTAACTTATGATGAAATCCTAATTTTGGAATTCAACCAAGGATCCATTATCTCACAACCCTAAGTTACCCACTTTGGGGTGGATGTTTCTTATTGTCCATTTATGTGATGGCAATCTCAATGATTCTATTTGCATCGCTGAAATTTTTACTTGCCTCTACATTTGCATGCTTTGTGATTCAAAAGCACTAGAGTTGTATAAGTACTTTGTTTTTATGGGGTTATGTGCCCTTTATGTTTTGGTATGGAGGTTCTATGAACCAAACTAGGGTTTTGTACCCACCTTACATATTGGGTAGTTTGGTTATGTGCATTACTCTATCAGGTTATGGGTTATGTCTCTCAATCATCATTTTTTATTTATATTTCATTAGTGCTATGATTATCTCACTTGACAGGTTGATTATGATTGTTGATGGGCTATGTTCCTAAAATTCATGTGCTTTTGTGACCATTTTATTTTTTATTAATGGAAGTGTGACTGTTAATTATGATCTTATGGAAATTGAAATTCACTTTGATATTCACTTGGATGGTACTTTTCCTCTTGGATGGGTGATGCATTGATATTCAATCCTTTTTACATGATATTTCCATGGATTTATTGCATATCTGTTCATTTCGAGATATGGTATGCATTGTTTTTCACAATTAGTTTGTGAATCATTATTTCATCAATTATTGAGTATTTCAATTGAATCATACTAGATTATTATTTTTTTATTTGGACTTATGTTGTTTTTTCATTATTTCAGGTAAATCAAGCATTTAAATGACAACTGGTGTTATAGACATCTCTACTGGTGGTACCGACATGACAAAAATTCCAAAAGGGATATCCAAAAAAAATTATGCTATCTAGACTGCTCTCAGTTCTACTGAATAAGGATTCCATACTAAAAGCCACATTTCAGTTCCCAACACACCATCCGAAGAGCATCTATAGACAGATTTAATTGCTTTGGTGCCATCAACACGCCAGCCAGTGGTACCAACTTTAGCACCCAATTCAAGTTAGGACTCACAAGAATCAATTACACTGACCCAGTTTGAGGGTTTCAAGTCAGTCAACAACTCAGTGCCACTAACATCATGTCGATGGTACCAACATTTTGTGATAGGTGTAGATTAAAAATCATGACAGATATAATGGTTGTGACTTAATGATGGCCAAAGCCCAACTTATGACCTAAGGAGAGCGTGACCATAATAGGGCATCATGTTTAGTTGCAGTCCAATAAATCGCAAACCTAGGAGAGGAGGAGATGAAAAAGATAGTCTAAAATGGATTCCCGGGACACCTTCACAGGGTGGATTTTCAGTCAGAACACTATGGATCAAGGTGTTCACCAGAGGGGGCCTTGGGGACCTCTTCTCTATGGATTTTTCATTCATTTTCTAATGTCTAGATCATTTTCTCCCTATTCCTCTCTTTGTATGATTACTACAATCATGTGAGGCTAAACCCCATATTTCTTAGGACCCGAGAGTAGCATGGTATTGTTTTTTGTTCAAATTTTTTGAATAGATACTTTATTTCCTTCATTATGGACATGAATCTATATTCTCTTATAGATTTGTTTGTGATTGATCACCAAAACCAATATAATAGACCAATAATTTCTTTAGGAGAGGGATTAGGGGTGGGAAAAGTTATAAATTTATAAAATTCATACTGTACCTTTGGAGAGGGCTTAAGGCTATGAAAGAACAACCTTGATATATTGATATTGCACTTTAGCTAATTTCTAAACTACTATAGAAGTGAGGTTTCTTTTAGTTTGGGTAGTGTATTACGTTGTAGAAGTGGGTAATACTTGCTGCATGTTTTTAGTCCATGATTAAGGTGAAAAAACACTAGAGTGGGGGTGAATAGGGTTTTATGGATATTTTAAAATAATTCAACTCAAATTAAGTAACCAAAAAAATATTGGACAAGGGGACAAGGATTTAGAGTGGTTCCAACCTTAACAAATACAAAGGCTGTCAATCCACTACCCGGTTGCTTACCCAACCGGGATTTTGAAAGTATTTAATTTTATTACCTCACAAGGATGTTACATAAAATTACAACACTTTCACCAAACCCTTCGGACAACCTTCACCTAGAAGTAGTCTCACCAACCTCGAAGCAGCCTTCCTTGAAGTAACCTCAAGCTCCCCTTGAAGTAGCCTTCCTCTTGAAGTAGCTTCCGGTTGAGACAACCTTCTTGAAGTAGTCCAAAGTCCACTTTCTCCACCGAGAAGACCCTTCTCCACCTGAGAAGTCAAACCCTCTCCAATCCGCAGCCTCCAACCCTAGGAGTAGCAAGGAGAGTACAAAAGTTATAAAAGAACAAGAAGGAAAAACAAAAATTACAATACCGTTGTAGCACAAGGCTTGATTTCCTATATCAAGTGTTTTGATCTCCTAACCAATGTGTATGGAAGTGTAGGTGTAGTGGGTAGGAGATGCTAGCCTATAGGACACGAATTTAGAGCAATGGAAATGTATAGCCAATGTTGGAATTGCTCAATTTCTCACAAGAATGAATTTCCAATTGCAAGTATGAATGCTCAAGTGTAGCACAAGTGTGTTTTGGGTGTCCTATGGCTTGTCCTATTTATAAAAATGGCCTATGTATTCTTAAAGACGTTCTAGACACTTTCTAGGGGGTTCTAAGTGCTTAACTAGCCGTTAGGTATCCATTAGTTGCTTTAGCAACAACTAGTTAATTAATTATGAAAAGTGCACACTGAGACATTCTCGGTCAAAGATTTGTCGACCGAGAGTCCTAGTCGGTCGAGGACTTGTCAAACGAGGGACAATCTGTGGAAACATTCTGATCCAACTCCCAACTACCTTGTCTGCTGTGTCTAACAACTACCTGGGTCATTCTCAGTTGAAGAGTTTGTCGACCGAGAGTGTCTCGGTCAAGAATTTTTTTGATCGAGATTAACCCTATTTCAATGTTTTAAACTAAGTACTAAGTGTTGGGTTTTAAGGGAGACAAAGAAGGCAGCGGAAAATTTTTTTTTTCTCCCCCAACCCATACCGAGGAAACACGTCAACGTCTATATAATAGGAAAGGATGATTTGCGGAATCATACCTTGTCCCGAGGCTTGCTCGGCGACAATACCTTGCGCAATGCGCGGTCTTCAACTCCGGACTTCGACGGTGTCTGTGCAGCTCCTGGTCGCACTGGGACTGACAACTCCTACTCAAACCGGACTGTCGGATGACAGTTGTCCTCCTAAGCGGTAGTGTCCTCCCACCTCTGTAGTAGTCCACACGGACCACCTGGAACTCCACACTCCTTGTCCCACAAGGAAGTGGAAGGAGTCGCACCCTCCTGTTGACGTACTAGTCACAAACACGCTCTCCTGCCTCCTGTTGCAACTGCAGTTGTCCTTCCCTTGCTGCACCTCCCTTTTGCGGGAAGCACTTGCTCGGGCTCTCTCACGGTTACCAAAACCAGAGAGAATGACAACTTGCAGAGCAACTGGTTGCACTGAGCTGTACAGTGAGAAGCCCCCAATACCCCCTATATATAGGAGAGTCATGGGACAGGGTTCTCCATCCCGGGCAATGCGGGACTAAAGCAGAAGTAGAAGGGTTCGGGATTTTCCACAAAAAGCAACCATCTGGCAACCTGAACTGATCGGTTCACTACTGAACCGATCGGTTCAACCATTGAGCCGATCGGTTGGACCTGAGCCGACCGTTTGGGGCACTCCAACCGATCGGTTGGTGCCCTGAACCGATCGGTTCATGGTCCTAACCCGGCTCAAAAAAGACTTTCCTTGTTTCTTTCCCAATTGGTATCGAATACCAATATTATTCCCAATCGAATTGGGCAATTTGAAACGAAAGGAAAATTCTCACCAATCCTACTTTCCCAAGTTGCTCGATTGCACCAGTTGAACTGATCGGTTCAACACTTGAACCGGTCATTTCACTCTATGCATGAGCCGGTCGGTTCAACAATTGAACCGACCAGTTCAGCAACCTCAGCCGACCGATTCATCACATGAACCGATCGGTTGGGAGTGCAGGTTGTGCAGAATCAGTCAAATGCGATTTCAATCAATCCGATACTCCAATCAATGCGTCCAACACCTTGAACCATATGATATTGAGCCATTGACTGATTGAGTGTTTAATTGAACTAACAAACTCTTTTAGTAATCAATCTAAACATTTCTTTGTGGACAAAACTCCTCTTCCAGGTTAAATCCTATGTGTGTGACCCTGCAGGTCCATTTCACGTTGGCAGTGAAAGTTCATAACACTTATGACTTCACAAGCAAAGAGCGGTGCCTAGTCACACATCAGTGCTACCCAAGTGAAAGTAGAAAATTGGAGAACAACTTTCATCCTACAATCCGTGAATGGTGTTACAACGAATGTATAATTCCTTTGTCACTGATATGCCGAATGAACTCGAGGCGTGGAACAGTCATCCTGTCAACGTTCATTCACTTCCTTGATCTCAGAGTAGACTGGAAGAGATATGTATGACATCAGTATCACATATTGATTCACACATGCGTGCACGCCTTTCTCAATCGTACTCATCAAGTGGCCATGGATATCAAACTCCCTCAGGATGGACAAATCCCATATCTATCACTCACCCCTCAAAAGCCCCATGTGTCAAAGCCACCCAATCATCACCTTTATAACAACCCATGTTTCAGGACTGCGTTTGATGATGTCAAAGTGTGCCAAACGACATGTGTTGAGTGCAGTGATTTCAGGTCTAAGAATCACACTCACCACCATCACTGTGAGTACTGACTGTGACTACCATCTCATAGTTCCATGTGTCAAACTCACGGTGGGTCTGTCCGGTACACTTGTTCTCTAACAAGTACCTATGTGTTTGGTTTGATATCTCTATATCATGACTAATGAGATTCTGTCATCAACCAACACCACAATCTAGTCTTGTGTGTCATTGCTGTCTATCTACCTTCCACAATGACATCCGACTAGGGACATAACAAGAATGTACAAACTCTTAGCATCCGTATGATCTCATCGTTCAGGTCATGAACCTGAAGGCATACGTCATTGAGCACTGTCATTCTCTAGACATTCAATCTGTTCTATCACTATCTCCTATGACTGAACCAGAAAGAATTGGAAGCTCGCCTTTTATGTTTATCAAATCAATCTCAATGTATCCCACCAATCATCCCATGATTGGCTCTCAGGGCATACATACCAACAGACTCCCACTTGCACTGCGAGCCAATCACCCATGAATCATATTCATAGTGATCTTCAGACATGTCCCACATGTTACTGTGCTCTAGTGCCAACATAGTGAGTAATGACAACACCTTGCCAAAGTCTGTACAAATTGCATGTCTCGCATCTCTTCGCTGTACGTTATACGTATGAGATGGAGTTGCCGTAATATGCGATCTAGTATTCCTTTGCTAACCTTTAGCCACATTGCATGATCAAGGATTCCAGACTTGTCATCAATGAGTGGAATATAAGTTCATCTCATGAACTTTCAGATCCATATAGTATCCACTGCTGTTCACTAACACCTAGATACTCGGCATTTCCCTTCTAAATGGCTTTATTGGAACACTTCCAATTATCAACAAACATTCTCTTTTATACATCTTATATATATTTTGCGATTAATTTTCTGTCCTTTCGGAAGTTCGCATCAATGTAACTCTTTACATTAAACTCTTCCTTATCTCCATAGAACTAGTACTTCACAAGCACTTATCAAGTTCTCATGGTATTCCAGTAACCCTTACTGGGAGTAGACAGCCATCCACTCGTCATGTCACACATGCGAGTTATCAGGATGAGCACATCATATTGCCATGTCCTACATACAAGATGATGAACGCATTTTATCCTTGCCATGTCATACATGCAAGATAATGGGATGATTACATGCATGATAGATCTATATCTATTCTTAGTGTTCCCATTATTCATAAGAATTGGACACTTGGCCTTGGGATACTAACTCCATGTAACATGGACAAGTTTTCTCCCACTGAATCTGTGCATACTGAACACTTCAGTACAGATTGCCAATGTATGCTTTCTCTTTCCAGGTCAAGAGATTTTCGAGAACTATCTCTATAGATCTCTATTCCTATCACATAGGAAACATCTCTATCTTCCTTAAAGATAATTTCCACATTCGGATTTCCAATCTAGAACATTTCCAATTCACATCATTATGTGGAATGTGAACACGCTCCCACTAAATCACAGATCCCTTCTTTATCTTTGACATATCAGTCAAACCCTTTGACTATATCATCAAAATAAAGATCCAATTTTGAGTTGCTTGTACTCAATCAATCACATTGATTAGTCCATTGTAACTTATAGACTTCATTTGCATTAGTGGATTCATAAACCTTATAGGCTGTGTCACGTACACATCCTGGTTTTATTCCTCATAGGAATGCGGTTTTAGTATCCATATGCCAAATGTCTTAGCCATTAAGTTGCAATCAACAAGCATCATCCTTCTCAAAATGTTATCCATGTGTCTTAACACTTAAGACTCATCTGCACTTATGGATATGATCCAATGAGTGCTACCATCAAGGTCATACCTTATGGTTCACATGGAAGTCATTTAGGATGTAATGGTTTTAAACCATAACTCAAGATTCAGTTCCTCATACTCATCTTGATAGTTGACTCATCACATGAACAAATCATCACATAGATAATTGAGGTGTATCTATTAAAGATATAAGAACTCACAACCCTTGTGATTCTTAATTTCTTTTATTAGTGTGGGGTATTCTTTTATTAAGAAGAATTCAGTTATTTGATAATCATTCTCTAACTCCTTAGAGTATGATTCCTTCTTGATTCAGACATCACCATGCCTTAATCATGAGTTCACTATGATACACTATCATAATCACTCATAAGGATCTCAAACATTTGGTCCAAGTATTTCATTTGCATTAGTCTCATCAAGAATTAATACTTTACCAAATTTGTACTTCATTTATGATAATCTTGAACACTTCAAGATATTCATATTGGTATTTCTCTAAACACCATTTGAAGTATAAGCATTTATTCCAATAGGTATTTAAATACATCACATGTATTATACCTAATAGGATAATCACTCTCCCACTACATTAGTGAAGATTGATTAATCATGTCCAAGATATTCATGTCTCTTACTGGTTCTATAACCAAAAGAGTCTAGATTTATCCATCACATGGAAACTAGAAATGAATTTCTCATGATTAATGCTAATTAAATTGTTTGAGTTATCTATAACTTTTAGGTATCGTCTTATCTTATGCATATCAAATATCACAAGATAAATAAGGCATTGCCATAAAGATCACATCTTTATAAATTGAAACATCTCTTTATTAATTGCCATCATTGTCATACAATATGCAAAAATAAAGTGTTTCTATCTATTGGCAAGTATGAAATAGCAGTTCATAACTGTATTACATGCCTTATTGGCTGAAAATAAACTAAAGTATTCCTATCTATAAAGGCAACACTTGCCCCAAGTAAGAATGCTTTACACTTTACATCTTGATATCATATATCTCAAAAAGTGTTACAAGTTTATTTACATGACACCTTCAAGTAGAGGCTTCAGTCGCCTCCTTCTTCTTTTGTTCTTCCAGGTAGAGAGGACAATTCCTTTTCCAATGTCCTGGCTTTTGACAATGGTGGCAATTTCCTTTCTTAGTCACGCCTCCCTTGGCCTTGAGAGCTGAAGATGGCTTGGACTCCTGGCTAGCTTCAGAACCTTTCTTAGCTTTGCCCTTGCCCTTGCGCTTGGACTTGCCTTTCTTGCTCGTGATCACCATCACGGACTTAGGCTTGTCCTTCTTCATCTGTAACTCGGCTGTCCTCAACATGCCCAACAACTCTGACAGTGGCCTATCAAAGTTGTTCATGTTGTAGTTCATCACAAACTGACTGTAAGATTCTGGCAACGATTGCAGTATCACGTCAGTAGCCAACTCTTGGCTCAGTGGAAATCCCAGTCTCTGCAGGTTCTCCACATACCCAATCATCTTGAGTGTGTGAGGACCAACTGGATCTCCTTCTGTCATGACGCACTTGAACAGCGCCCTAGAAACATTGTACCTCTCTTGCCGTGCCTGATCTTCATACATGTTCCTGAGATGCAGAATCATCTCTATGACACCCATGTTCTCATGTTGCCTCTGCAACTCATGGTTCATTGAACATAGCATCAAGCACTTTGCATCAATGACATCATCATAATGCTTCTTGTAAGCATCCCTTTCTGTCTTTGGTGCATTAGGAGCGGGTTCCTCTGGAATTGGAGTATCCAGGACATAGAGCTTGCACTCTTGAGTGAGAACAATTCTCAATGTCCGATACCAGTCGTGGAAGTTCGTCCCATTTAGCTTGTCCTTGTCAAGGACCGATCGCAAATAAAAGTTGTTGTTGTTTGTTGCCATTTGAACTACAAAAGGAAAATATGCAATTTTAGTCCAAAAACTCATTTTTGACTTATTTGATTGATTTGAAAGTTTGACGATATAATTAGGCCTTTAATTAATTATCGCTCCCACTATTTTACTTCAAATTGATAGCCCTCACTATCAATTCGGAAGATTGCAGTGTACAACCTTCTAGTGGGCAAGATCCTGAAATCCTCTAAGCCATGGACCAGCTAGGGCTGTCACCCACAACATAGATCTCTCAGGTAGGCAACTTTTGCCAATTGCATCATATGCAACTCTTGATAAGATGTCATCTACAACTCCTTGCAATGATCATCTCCATGCCTCAAGGTACTAGATCCCATCTAGATCACCTTGTTAAGTCCGACCCAAAGCAAACACGATGAATATGCACCCTGCTAGGGCAGACCCACACATTCATCCTTCACGCTTCCACGAGATAGACGGTGCACCACGCTAGGGCGTGCCCACACTTGGTCGATCAAGCTTTTCACGTGTGTCGCATTTGGAAGGCATCTAAAACTTAATATTTTAATGAGGGATTTGGTTTTATATACATATACATATCCAATCACCACAATACATAGTACGTATCATATACATGCTATATCCCACAGAAAACATGCACAAACGATAAAAAGCGATGATTATGGCCATCCTAATGTGATTCCTTGAGCCAAGAGGAATCACGGTCATCTAGGTCTACATCACATGCAACCTGTACAAGATGAGCTTTGTGCCTTGCCATCCAAGTAGATCAACTCATCACATGAACGATCTGTACTCTCCAGCCGGTCGTCTGGGTGCCACCAGCCGATTGGTTGGCTCCTCCAACTGATCGGTTCGCCTGGTCGTCGTGCATCTCGTCATGTCTGCCACCCGCTCGTCTCGCTCCTCGAACCGGTCATCAACCGATCAGTTCACTCCTTGAACTGACCGTCTGGAAGGTCAACCGATCGGTTCACTCCTTGAACCGATCGTCTGAGCATTCGTCTTGATGTCCGCCGGTCTTTGACATAACAGGAAATAAAAATCCTATTCTATTTATTACATTGCTTTAAAAGAGAAACCCCGATTTACATTCGGGGGGAGCAAAGGTAGGAAGAATCTCGAATTATTTCGAGTTACATCAGGATTAAGAGAGGGAAGATCAGTGCGCAGACCGAGATGCAAGCAACCACACACAACCAATCACAGATAGGGGTTTATAGGCCATAATCACGCTACACACATCCACCACAAAACTCGTTTAAGGGCGACGCGTATCGAGTGTATTAATAATACATATCATATATGTAATTAGGGATTTGTGGATTTAGGATTGGACATGCATAAAGCCGATATTATTCGCATCGTATGCAATAAATAAAGGCAAAAAACCAAAATTGATCATATCGATATTCCTAAAATATAGAGCAGTTGACGTGGCTCTGATACCACTGTTGGGTTTTAGGGGAGACAAAGAAGGCAGTGGAAATTTTTTTTTTCTCCCCCAACCCATACCGAGGAAACGCGTCAACGTCTATATAATAGGAAAGGATGATTTGCGGAATCATACCTTGTCCCGAGGCTTGCTCGGCGACAATACCTCGCGTAATGTGCGGTCTTCAACTCCGGACTTCGACGGTGTCTGTGCAGCTCCTGGTCGCACCGGGACTGACAACTCCTACTCGAACCGGACTGTCGGATGACAGTTGTCCTCCTAAGCGGTAGTGTCCTCCCGCCTCTGTAGTAGTCCACACGGACCACCTGGAACTCCACACTCCTTGTCCCACAAGGAAGTGGAAGGAGTCGCACCCTCCTGTTGACGTACTAGTCGCCAACACACTCTCCTGCCTCCTGTTGCAACTGCAGTTGTCCTTCTATTGCTGCACCTCCCTTTTGCGGGAAGCACTTGCTCGGGCTCTCTCACGGTTACCAAAACCAGAGAGAACAACAACTTGCAGAGCAACTGGTTTCACTGAGCTGTACAGTGAGAAGCCCCCAATACCCCCTATATATAGGAGAGTCATGGGACAGGGTTCTCCATCCCGGGCAATGCGGGACTAAAGCAGGAGTAGAAGGGTTCGGGATTTTCCACAAAAAGCAACCATCTGGCAACCTGAACTGATCGGTTCACTGCTGAACCGATCGGTTGGACCTGAGCCGACCGTTTGGGGCACTCCAACCGATCGGTTGGTGCCCTGAACCGATCGATTCATGGTCCTAACCCGGCTCAAAAAAGACTTTCCTTGTTTCTTTCCCAATTGGTATCGAATACCAATATTATTCCCAATCGAATTGGGCAATTTGAAACGAAAGGAAAATTCTCACCAATCCTACTTTCCCAAGTTGCTCGATTGCACCAGTTGAACCGATTGGTTCAACACTTGAACCGGTCGTTTCACTCTGTGCATGAGCCGATCGGTTCAACAATTGAACCGACCGGTTCAGCAACCTCAGCCGACCGGTTCATCACATGAACCAATCGGTTGGGAGTGCAGGTTGTGCAAAATCAGTCAAATGCGATTTCAATCAATCCGATACTCCAATCAATGCATCCAACACCTTGAACCATACGATATTGAGCCATCGACTGATTGAGTGTTTAATTGAACTACCAAACTCTTTTAGTAATCAATCTAAACATTGCTTTGTGGACAAAACTCCTCTTCCAGGTTAAATCCTATGTGTGTGACCCTGCAGGTCCATTTCACGTTGGCAGTGTAAGTTCATAACACGTATGACTTCACAAGCAAAGAGCGGTGCCTAGTCACACATCAGTGCTACCCAAGTGAAAGTAGAAAGTTGGAGAACAACTTTCATCCTACAATCCGTGAATGGTGTTACAGCGAATGTATAATTCCTTTGTCACTGATATCCCGAATGAACTCGAGGCATGGAACAGTCATCCTGTCACCGTTCATTCACTTCCTTGATCTCAGAGTAGACTGGAAGAGATATGTATGACATCAGTATCACATATTGATTCACACATGCGTGCACGCCTTTCTCAATCCAACTCATTAAGTGGCCATGGATATCAAACTCCCTCAGGAGGGACAAATCCCATATCTATCACTCACCCCTCAAAAGCCCCATGTGTCAAAGCCACCCAATCATCACCTTTATAACAACCCATGTTTCAGGACTGCGTTTGATGATGTCAAAGTGTGCCCAACGACATGTGTTGAGTGCAGTGATTTCAGGTCTAAGAATCACACTCACCACCATCACTGTGAGTACTGACTGTAACTACCATCTCATAGTTCCATGTGTCAAACTCACGGTGGGTCTGTCCGGTACACTTGTTCTCTAACAAGTACCTATGTGTTTGGTTTGATATATCTATATCATGACTAATGAGATTCTGTCATCAACCAACACCACAATCTAGTCTTGTGTGTCACTGCTGTCTATCTACCTTCCACAATGACATCCGACTAGGGACATAACAAGAATGTACAAACTCTTAGCATCCGTATGATCTCATCGTTCAGGTCATGAACCTGAAGGCATACGTCATTGAGCACTGTCATTCTCTAGACATTCAATCTGTTCTATCACTATCTCATATGACTGAACCAGAAAGAATTGGAAGCTCGCCTTTTATGTTTATCAAATCAATCTCAATGTATCCCACCAATCATCCCATGATTGGCTCTCAGGGCATACATACCAACACTAAGTATATGTATGAGTGTGCAGTTGTGACACTATTGTAGAGGATGACCAATCTAAGTGTTGTTATTGGCTAGGGAAGATCTAACGCTTGATTTACATGATGTCTAAGTACTTGTACATTACATACTTGTACACATTTTTACATTTGATTACATTCATGACTTAAAGAAATTTTAGCATATAGATCTTCCAAGTCATTTGTCATCCACCTAAGAACTGCAACACTTAAGTAGCACGTTAGATCTACAAGAATGAAATGTTTGTCATCATCAAAACAAAGGGATTATAATAATTTCCAATTTAGCCAACAATCTCCCCCTTTATGAAGATTACAAACATTTCCTAAATATAAAATAAGGAAATATAAATCATATGAGTTTCATACCTGAAGTTTACCTTTTGTAGCCATTCTTGTTTTGCAAGTGGGTGTTGGCCGAGATATTATGAAACTCATTTTATTTTATATGATTTCTCCCCCTTTATCATTTCAGAAAGATATCCAAGATAATTATTTAGTATGAATTTTATCCCCCCCCCCCTTAAATTTATGCTATGCTCCCCCTAACTAAGATATTCAGTTTTAAAAATAGGGATTAATACAATTGTAAACCATTTATTGTCGAATTTAGACACAATTTGTTTCTCAATCATTTGCTAAGAATGTTAAGCCTTGAAATAATATGAGTTCCTTTTAAGTTCATGGCATATGTGTATTGATTTCTCACCCATTTTACAAGGGATGTTAATCCCTAAAAATGATATGAGATTCCCTTAAGCTCATGATGGATATATATTGATTTCTCATCCATTTTACAGGGGATGTTAACCCCTGAAATGATATGAGATTCTTTTAAGCTTATAGTAGAAAGTATCTCTAATCAAATACACGGGAAAGTATCTCTAATTTGTTTAGAGAATTCCATTAAGAACAATATATATGTCATATTCATGAATTTTGTAGATTTCTTTGTTTTCACAACAAAAATTACTTTTAAGAATATTAAGGTCATAACAAGCTCCAAATGATGTTTACAAAGTTTTGTAAGCTTCTTAATCTTATAATCGAATTTATTTTTGTGAGCTCCCTCTTAATATTATAGTCAAGATAATTTAAGTATTCTATGGTCATAATCAATATTAGATCATAATAAGTTGACCTTTTATGAGAGTTATGCACTAAAATTATGTTTTCAATATGATAAACACATTTTGAATCAAGATACTAAGATTAAGTGCAGTAAAATGATGTACAACTAAGCATTTTGTCAAGCTTATTTTAGGTCGACCTTGACTTTGACCATAGCACCCCTTGGTCAAACTTGATTTCAATCAAGAGGCAATTTTCTACAAATTTCCAATTTGGACACTTATATGTGAAGTATAATTTCTGCAGATTTTCAATTAAAAATGCATTTGTGCCATAAAGTTTATGCAAAATGGCATCTTCATATGAGCTCAATAAAAAATGATTACAAACAATATCCATTCATGGTTTGTATATATGGATCAAAGATTATTTTAGACAAACCAGTAAAACATAATGATCATGGCATAATGATTATGATAGAACAGTAGAAGCATATCCACAATACAATGATCAAGATAGAAGCATATAGTTTCATGAAATACAATGATTATGACCATTTAAATTTTAATACACATGGTTCCTATACCATAGATAGAACAAGAAATACTAAAGATAAACCATGTGGGCTATGATAAAACAACAATTTCCTTGATAAAATCAACATGGTTCATAATTTTCAGTTTTAAGCCAAACCATATAGAGGATAAACCAAAATAATCTCATTTATTGTTCATTATTTTTCAAATTTTAAAACAAACCATATAAATGAACATACTTAAAAAACTTTTTCAATCAATGAATAAGGTTTGTTCAAAATCAGTCTTCATATAACACCTCTGCAATATGTTTAAGGATTTCATACTGTTATACCTTAATTCATGATGCAAAAAGATTAATATGTCTTGTTTCAAAGATGGTCTCCAAGATTTATTCTTGATTTGCATATTAAATCAATCCTTAATAACAAATCGATAGCAAACTAGATTAATTGAAAACAGGTTCAGTAGAACTTGATTCGGTCGAACTGTTTGTCGACCGAATTTATCTCGGTCGACGTTTTTCTCGACCGAGAATGTTGTTGTTTGTACAAGTTTTATCAAATTTGTTGCAAACATGAAAATAGTAACATGTTCGATTGACTATTTCTCGATCGACAATGTTCTCGGTCAAATAGTTTCTCGACCGAGAATGTTTTTGCATTGTTTTTCAGTAATTTGTTTTATAAGTAAAACATAGATCACTTCCAATTCAATTATGTAATTTAAAAATCAGTTTAGTTGAGATAAAACATATAAATATCAAAGTAACATTTAGATCAAATATCATCTATTCATATTCAAATCTTTAGGTTTTGAGAACTCAAATTCAGACAAATTTCTAAAGATGTGTCTTTGTAGATTTATATAAAATGTGTATTTTCAAGTTAGAGATTTGAATCAATTTCTTATCTTATTATTTTATGTCGAGATAGACATGGAGATATACAACTTAGAGTCTTTGGTCATATCTCAACTTAATTATATTCATTTATTTTGGGGGTTTTGGAACCCATACTAACTCAACATCCTTTTTCTTGTAAGGACATTGGAAGGAATAATGTCCAAGACGTAAACAATAATGGCAACATATAGAATCAATCTCATGCCTCTTTCTATGAGTTTGTTCTAGGTTGTTCTTGGGTACATATCTATATTTTCCTCTAGGTACATACATAGATTGACTCTCTAGCACTTGTGTCTTTCTCCAACTAGGTTTTTCATAAGATTTTTCTTTAGGTTTATAACCCAGTGCTCTCCTTCCAATTTGACTATAAGAATCATTTAAGATTTCATCAAGGATGTCATTGTTACTCAAACTACTAACTTCTTGTTGCAACTTAACAATCTCATCCATTCTCTTCTTGATATCTAACTTTGCTTGATTTAGATTAGATAATAAAGAATCTCTTTCTTTCACAATAATATCATAATCTAGATGTGTACATAAAACATGTTGTTTTTGAAGATCATTTACTTGGGTTTGCAAGTTTATCTTTTCTAGGGAAAGAAGATTGCAATTTCCTTCTACTGATTTCAGCTTAATATCATGATCTTCAATATTCTTTTTGAGATCTTCATTTTCAGATGTGATAGCAAGAAGTTTAGTGTGTAACTCATCATTTGTTTTATTAGATTTCTTTAATTTCTTCTTGCACTCAATATACCTATTATGTGTCTCTTCAAGACAAGCAATTAGCTCTTCTTTTGGTAAAACAAAAAGACTTACCTCTTCTTCTTCTTCTTCACTTATTGTAGCAATTAGGCATTCTTTATGCACTTCTTCCTTCTTTGACCTCCATGGACAGCTAGGTGTAGTGTGCCTTGTTCCTAAGCACCAATTGCAACTTGTTGAAGATTGGTCCATGCTTTTTCTTTGCCTGCGGTTGTAGACACCACCACCCTTCATTCTTCAAGACTCGATTAGAGATCCTTGAAGCCTGCTCTGATACCAATTAAAAAAACACTAGAGGGGGGGGGTGAATAGGGTTTTATGGATATTTTAAAATAATTCAACTCAAATTAAGAAACCACAAAAATATTGGACAAGGGGACAAGGATTTAGAGTGGTTCCAACCTTAGCAAATACTAAGGCAGTCAATCCACTACCCGGTTGCTTACCCAACTGGGATTTTGAAAGTATTTAATTTTATTACTTTGCAAGGATGTTACATGAAATTACAACACTTTCACCAAACCCTTCGGATAGCCTTCACCTAGAAGTAGTCTCACCAACCTCGAAGCAGACTTCCTTGAAGTAACCTCAAGCTCCCCTTGAAGTAGCCTTCCTCTTGAAGTAGCTTACCTTTGAGACAACCTTCTTGAAGTAGTCCAAAGTCCATCTTCTCCACCGAGAAGACCCTTCTCCACCTGAGAAGTCAAACCCTCTCCAATACGCAACCTCCAACCCTAGGAGTAGCAAGGAGAGTACAAAAGATATAAAAGAATAAGAAGGAAAAATAGAAATTACAATACCGTTGTAGCACACGGCTTGATTTCCTATATCAAGTGTTTTGATCTCCTAACCAATGTGTATGGAAGTGTAGGTGTAGTGGGTAGGAGATGCTAGCCTATAGGATACGAGTTTAGAGCAATGGAAATGTATAGCCAATGTTGGAATTGCTCAATTTCTCACAAGAATGAATTTCCAATTGCAAGTATGAATACTCAAGTGTAGCACAAGTGTGTTTTGGGTGTCCTATGGCTTGTCGGATTTATAGGAATGGCCTATGTATGCTTAAGGACGTTATAGACTCTTTCTAGGGGGTTCTAAGTGCTTAACTAGCCGTTAGGTATCCATTAGTTGCTTTAACAACAACTAGTTAATTAATTCTAAAAAGTGCACACAGAGACATTCTCGGTCGAAGATTTGTCGATCGAGAGTCCTAGTCAGTCGAGGACTTGTCGACCAAGGGACTGTCTGTAGCAACATTTTGATCCAACTCCCAACTACCTTGTCTGCTGTGTCTAACGGCTACCTGGGTCATTCTCAGTCAAAGAGTTTGTCGACCGAGATTAACCATGTTTCAGTGTTTTAAACTAAGTACTAAGTGTATGTATGAATGTGCAGTTGTGACACTATTGTAGGGGATGACCTATCTAAGTGTTGTGATTGGCTAGGGAAGATCTAACGCTTGATTTACATGATGTCTAAGTACTTGTACATTATATACTTGTACAAGTTTTTACATTTGATTACATTCATGACTTAAAGCAATTTTAGCATATTGATCTTCCAAGTCATTTGTCATCCACCTAAGACCTGCAACACTTAAGTAGCACGTTAGATCTACATGAATGAAATGTTTTTCATCATCGAAACAAAGGGATTATAATAATGTCCAATTTAGCCAACATAAGTATTAGTGATTATCAATGAATTGAAATTTGAATGCAATGCATACTATGGTAAATTGTAATCGTAAAAAATCCATACATTCTTGATCACATTCATTTAATTTTGATTTAATTCTTATCTCTTAGTAATAAAACAACCAATCAACCATTTTTCCTAGGTCTATATGATTAGGTTTTAGTTAGTAGTATTCTTTAGTGAACATTTTCCTAAATTCAACACTCAAGCCTCATTACCCTTATTACATGATGTGTACACTTGTGTTTTACATGCATGGTTCACATGTCAATATTTTTACACCATTTTTAGGGTAAGGAAACACTGACACTATGAGTGTTGTGACCTACCACTCTAGGAAATTTTTCTTTCTTTTAATTATGTTTAATCTTTACTTTGAACAAGAGCATAATTGAGATGTTTTCTTTTGTCAATTTATTAGGAATCAGTATCTAGTATTGTCATTTCACATTTTTAGGTACTTGTACATGGATCTCACTTGAAACATAGATTAAGTGGAATCTATTCCATACAATGTAAATCAGGAGGATATTTTTCCTAAGATGTGAGAGTTTGGGCTTCATTTGAAAAGCTCATCCAACTCCACCACCACAGGAAACATGCAATAGACATGCTACTACATGATATATTACATGTTGAGGAAGGGCCTAAGGAATAGATAGTCTAGGAGAAGATCAAGGCATCTTCAGCCACAGTTTAGTTAGGGCCAATCAAGCATTAAGCATTTGTTGTGGATGACTAACATTAATTAAATCACAATCATTCCACGACCATAGTTTGGAGGATCTGATGGAACACATAAACAACTTTTAGAAAGTTGTGATATGCTAAAGCTGGAGAGGGTTCCTTCCAATGCTATTTATCTAAAGTCTTCTCTTACTCTTTGTCGGATAGAGACAAAGTATGGTTTCTCAACCTACTAGCAAAATCTATACAAAACTAGAGGAGATGATGGATGCATTCTTTTAGAGCTATTTCTCACCACAGAAGATAAATGAAGTGGTGCAAAAGATCTATAACTTCAAGAAACATGTAGAGGAGTCATATTCAGAAGCTTGGGAGAGATTTTAGAATATTCTTAGGAAGATCCCTCATCATGGGATTAATTTGTATGGCCAGTCAAAGACATTCTATTATCGACTGCACAAAGAGGAAATGGCTACACTTGACAGTACATGGGTGAGATTCTTCTTTGAAGAACAAGGCTATAAGATGTCACAATATCTTGAAGAACATGGTCTAGAATCAATCCTGGGGGAGGAGCGAGAAGCACCCACAATAATCAAGAGAATTATGGAATCAAGAGAGACCATTGAACTCAAGGCTAAAATGGAGAGGCTCACAAGGAAGCTTGAGCATAAATATTGCACCTCATCTAGAGGTGAAAAGAAGGAGTGCATGTACTTGGAATAGAATTATCAAGAGGATAGGGGTCCTGGTAAAATGGACAAGATTGAAGAAATGATGGGTGACTAGTGAGTCAGCATGAGGCCTTACAAGACAATACAAAAAGGGTACAACAAAATCAAGGGCCTAGATCCACAGTATTGAAAATCAAATCTCTCAATTAGTAGTAGAGATACCATCCATACAGAAGCCCATTCACCAGAGTATTCATGGGAATATAGATCAACTCATTAGCATCATCAAGTAATTTTTTTCTCTATTTTCAAGGAAAAAACATGTTATCAAGGAGTCACCAGATCAACACACTCTAGATTCGGATTGGGTATATGTGCTAAAAGTTCTCTTTCCCCATAGCCTATAGGAATACCATGGGGATGTAGAACATAAGGGCATAATTCTCACACATGTACCTCAGTAATATAGTGTCTACAAAAAGAAACAAGGACACCCCTTCTACACCAATTTTGAAAGACTAGGAACTTCAAGTTTTCAACATTGCTATGTTCACACCCTTAGTCCCAAAAAAGGTGACCATGCCATAAGAGTAGGTGAATGTTCTACTCCATAGTGGAGCAGTCACAGTCAACAAGGAGGAACCAACAATAGAGAAGGAGTAGTAACAAGCCACCCCATCCATAAGAAACATGTCAGATTCTATCCTAGGAGGAGATGTTGATGCAAGATAGGGGAGGCAATCCCTAATGTTCCATACATTCCTCCTCACAAGAGCCCAGAGAAGCCACATGTACCATTCCTAGATATTATAAAGCTGAGAAAGGATGAAAAGAAATTTAGAAAATTCCTAGAAATCATTTGAAAGCTCCACATTAGAAACCCACTTGTGGAGGTGATAGAACAAATCCCTACATATGGAAGATCTTTGAAGGATATCATCAACAATAAAATATGAATAAAAGATAGTAATGCCTTGAATGTTGATGAAGTGGTTAGTTCCATGATCTAAGGAAGGATGTTGACAAAGAGAAAGGATCCAAGATGTTTCTACATCCCCTTTTCTATTAGCAGAAAACATTTCCAACAAGCAAAGTGTGATTATTGGGTGAGCATAAATCTCATGCCTCTCTCTTCCTTTCATAAGTTGGTATTGAAGAAATCAATGAAGACATCCATGATAATCCAATTGGCATATGGATCAATTGTGAGTCCTTACAGGATATGCTAGGTTGTTTTAGTCAAAGTTGACAAATTCCTCTAATGTCAACTTTGTGTTCATGGATATAGATGAGATGCGGGGATCTGAGATTTTGTTAGGGAGGTCGTTCCAAGCTACAGTTCATGTGATCATTGCTATGGGTAGAGTCTACTTGACACTAGGAATAGATGATAATAAAATAGAGATCATACTTCCCGATGAGTCTTCACAACCATCATGTGACAAAACGACTAAAAAATCATCTTATCAAGCATAGGACATTAAAAAAGAGAGCATATGGGAGGCAACCCACTTTTTATTTTGTTATTTACTTTTTTTAGGTCTTTTTATTACTTACATTTTGTCTATGTTATATTAGATGTTTAATGATGAAATAAAGGTGCATTGATGTGTTTTGTGCAATGTGTAAAAAGTCACTATCGGTACCACCGACAAACCCATCAATATTGTCAACATACTATCAAGAAATATATAGGGCGTCGTCAAATATCTCGATACCACAAACCCATTTGTGGCACTGAGTCCTTACCATGTATAGTGTAGAGATTTACAAGGAAAGTCAGTAGCACCAACAAGATCATCAGTAGCCTGACAGAATCCAAACATAAAAACAATGCTACAGAAAATTACCATTGATACCACAAAGAGGCATCACGGTGGTACTGACCCATCAAGCTCAAGGATGGCAAAGGATGAAACAAATTGTGTCAGTGGAGACATTTCTAGATAAGGATCGATGCCATTAGAACATCCACGATGCCACTAAGAACTTTCCACCCACCACCATCATACTGAGTATCAGTTACCCCCATTCGACCTTGTAGTTTGAGTTTTGACTATGAGAGCATAGTCAAGTTCAAGCATAGGGGGATGGCACATCTTTAACCTGCTTTATTTTCCATCTTCTTTAGTTATTCTTGTTTTCAAGTATCAGGATCCACATTTTTTCTAGTGTAATTGGGGAGCTTAGTTTATCATGATCTCATCTATCATTAAAGAGAATCTGTTTCATGCTCTTGCAATTAATTGAAAAATGGTCAATCTTTATAATCTTATGTGCAAAGTATAAAGTAACACAAACTGAAGCAAGTGTTTGTGTTAGTCATCTTGAGGAAACTTGATATGAGTGAAAATCCTAATTTATCCAATATTGGTGTATGATGATGACGTTTGAGCCCAAACCAACCAAACAAATAGCTAGATCTTAAATGGATTTTTTTGCAAGAAATTCTAAGTTTAGCCTGTACAAAAGTTGATAGCAGAGGGATATGTCATAGTTAATAATGGAGTTATCTCTTAGTCATGTGATTCCACCCATGTTTCATAACATTTCATTCACCACCCCAAGATGATCAAATAACCTAAATTGTTTTCTTTTGACTTCATGCAGCATAATAGGTATCATGATAGCTAGATTCATTATAGTGCTTTAAAAAGAAAAAAAAATATAGGGGAATATCAATTAGTTGCATAATAATTTTCGTGTAGATTGCATTTTCCTTTTGCATATTTGTTTACATATTTTGCATATGTATCTATGTAGCTTTCTCTACAAATAAAGAGTAGAAGGATCTCAATCCATATCCCTCCCACATGAAAAAAATAAGAAATGTCAAAAGGAAGAATTGATGAAAAAATCTCGAGCACTGACCATAAGTCATGCTAAAATAAGAGGGAAGAGATAAAAAAGAGCATCCAAAAAAAATGGAGAAAAGAATGCCTTAATTCAATCTGAATTTTCTTCATAGCGAAGGTGCAAATAGTGTATATATATGAACCCTTTCACCCGCACTCATCATTAGTATGAGACACTTAGTGCATTCATAATTCCACCATAAAAGTACGCATTTGGAGTCATGCATTTTCATTCCCTTCATTCTATAGGTTCATCATATTTTACTATGCATAATTATTTTGAATGTTACATGTGGTTTTTTTTCACAACCACCTATCTCATTCCCACCCATTACTTTGTATGGTGGGCCACATATATGATTTATTCCAACATAGTTTTGTTGATAGACTAGGGAAATGTTGATAGAAAATTACATACTTCATCAAGTGTATGCCATCGTTACTACAATGTTAACTACTCTTTATTAATAGTGTTTCATTTATCTATGTGTTGGACATCTTTAATGAACATTTTTTGTCACTTCAGAGTAGTTATTTGTTTAGTGGTTGGTAAGAGCCGGTCTGGGATCGTCAGGTGGGAAGAATTGAAAAATCTATTCCATAGGATTCGTCCTCTTCCTAACTCTTTCAAATACATCCAAAGGTAGTGTTTATCAAGGACGAGAAACATTCAAGCTTAGGGAATTTTGATGACTTGATTTCTAGTCAATTTTCACAGGCTATTTTTTCATGCGTCTATTGAAAAATTGTTCTTTTTGAGATATTTTATGCATTATTTTTCACAATTAGCATGTGAATCATTATTGCATCACTTATTGAGTACTTCTATTGAATTGCACTAAATTATCATTTTTCATTCAAACTTGTTTTATTTTTCCTTTATTTTAAGTATATCAAGAATTTATATGACTACTTAGTGCTAGTGAAACCTCCATCAGTGGTACTGACATGACATGAAATTCCAATAGGGAAATCCAAAAATCTTGGTGCTAACGAGACTACTCTAGGTTCTACCGAGTAAGGAGTCGACACTACCAAAGACACATGTTGGTGCTACTGACTCACCATCCAGATAGCATTAGTAACCTAGCTTATTTTCTTTGGTGTCAGTGACACGCCAGTCAGTGGTACCAACTTTAGCACCCAAATCAAGTCAGAAGTCATAAGCAGTAACTCAATGCTATTGACACACTTGTCAGTAGTAAGGACACAGTTCAAGGGTATCAAGTCATCCAGCAAATTAGTGCCACCAACATCCTATCATTGGTATAGACATTCCAAGATTAGTGTGGATTGAATATCATGACCTATTTAACGATTATCACATCATGATAGCCAAAGCCCAAGTTATGACCTAAGGAGAGTGTTGCCAAATGGGACATCATGTTTAGTTTTGTTGCAATAGAGCATGAAGTTGGGAAAGGAGGAGATGAAGGAGATAACCATGTACTAGATTCTCTGGGTCCCTTTAGAGGGAATATTTACAGTCAAAACTCTACAGAGCAAGGTTTTCACTAGAGGGCATCGTAAGGACCGCTTCTCCAGGAATTTTTCATTGGTTTTCTAGTGTCTAGATCACTTTCTCCCTCTCCCTCTCTTTGTATACTACAATCAAGAGGGGATTAATCCCATATTCCTCAGGATTTGGGAGTATCCCATTATTGCTTTGTATTCAAATGCTATGAATAGATATTTTATATCCTTCATTCCACTCTTATTGAATTATTCATGCTTGATCACCACAACCAATATAATAGACCGCTAGTTTCTTCGAGAGAGGGACTAGGGGTTGGAAAAGTTATATATTTACACAACTCATATCGTGCCTCGAGAGAGGGATTAAGGATGTGCAAGAACAACTTGGAGATATCAATAATGCACCTAGATAATTCCTAAACTGTAATGGAAGCGGGGTTTGTTTTAGTTTAGATAGTGTATTAAATTGCGGGAGTGGGTGATACCTTCTACAAGTCTTTAGTCAAGGATTGAGGGTCAATGATTATTAATAAAATAGAGTTTGAATAAAATGTATACCATGGTAAAATTATAATCCTAAGGAATCCATCAATTGCTAATCAATTTTGTTTAATATAGATTTAATTCTTTGGTCATAGTTATAAAACAACTAATCAACCATTTTTTGTAGGCCTAGCTAATTAGTTTTCAGTTAGTAGTAGTCTTTGGTGAAGGTTTCCTGAGTTAGAACTCAAGACTTGGAGGCCTTATTATAAGATGCATGCACTTTCATTTTATACATGATTTTAGTGTGTCAATGGGTATCTTTATTATATTTGATGGTTTTTTCCTTAATGTTGCTCGAATCTAAATTTTTATGCACATACCGTCTTTTATGCTGATAATTTCCATTTTTTATTCTCTTTTGGGGTTTACTTCCAACCCCTAAGTGAAATACATAGAAGACTTTATATGATTAAGTGGACCTACTTGGTGAAGCTGACTCTGGGAGATAGACTTGGAATAGATCAGATTCCCTCTGCCTAGATCCTGATGTTGTAGTTTTCATGTAATCCCCTTAGTGGGAGAATATTATGTAAACTTGTGAAATTGTTTACAGTCATAATGTTTTATTCCTCTACTATACCTTGATCATATTGTATACTATTATTTGAGAAATAAAAAATTTACACCTACTCCAGTGTGCTTGTTAGTGTATTAGATTGATTTATTCTTGAAATTAAGTGAGGAGTGGATCCCCTCTCTGGTCCCACTCCTTACATTGGTTCTTGATGAGAAAATCATGCCCCTTGTTCTGATTGAATTTTGGACTGCTGGAGGCATGGGGACCATTAGAATCGAGAATGAGCAACAAGTCTCATCACCTACATTACAAGCAGCACAACCAATGCTTGGAATTGTTGATGACTTGAAAGGCTCATGAGATTGGTTTCATAAATTGTTCTTCCACCTAAAGAAGGAAATCTTAATGGTTAGACAGATGGGCATCAAGAAACATCACCAATGGGTGGACATCAGAAGAAATCCAAGGTAGTGGGATCTCAAGATGTTGATAATTCAACAGTCTTGAACTGCAACAAGGAATCTCAATGACAATATTAGTCATTTTTCATTTTTACCCTTCTTACAAGATCAATGTAGGAGGAGATAATGGTTTTTGATGATGTAGAACCACTAGGAATCCCTTGACCATGATACATGGATCATTGAAGAAGGTGGTGAGGGTGATTCATCGAGCTTCATGTGCTAGCACTTCACCTATACTAGTGAACCTATGTACTCATAACAAATTAAATAGGAATACACCCATGATCATTGTGTCTATATGAAGCATGACTGAGTGGATAGATGACACAGAACTCGAAAAGTAAAAATAAAATTTGTGCTTCATGGTATGGTATAATGAGGTGTATTTGAACTTGTTTTTCAAAAACAAAGAAGCAATAGCAACTGATTTCCACCATCCAACAATGTTCTCTCACGATATGTATTATTGTTTCCTAGTCATACACAGAAGGTCTTTGGTGTGATCAAATACGTGCAAGGCCATCAGTGACAAGTACTCAAGGTGCATTTCCAAATTTCCTACTTACCCATGTTTTCCATTTAAGTAGCATTGTTAGCAAAGTCATACCTCTCTTTGTACCTCACTCCAAAATGACAAAATGGGTTAGTGAAGTCACACACTTCGTTTATGGGTTCTCTAAGTTCGATGGCCAATTATCATCGTCTAATGGGTTTTCTCGATGACAAATTTCTCACATTTTCAATCAACTGTGCCTTCACGATGGATAATTTCTCTGTGACCAGATATCAAAATTTGTGGAATAGATAGTTTTTGTGTCCATCACTTTAACTTGTTCAATTCATGTATTATTGCTCGAATTCAAATTAATTTTGTAATGTTTGTGGGAATGTACATGTGTATATCCTGAAAATACAATTTGATGTATAACAAACATGTATTTTGTTTGGTTAATTTCTCTATATAATAAATCATGATCAATCTCGAACATGTATCCCTCCTTTGTAGTTGATATTAACATTAATAAAAAGATATAAATTATTTATCCTCTCTTGTAACTTAAATACTTATCAGTAGATATCAAAGTAGTGGAATCTATTTTTTTTATGTAAAATATATTTTTGTCTTACATAATCTTTTGCTCTTTATTAGAAACTATCACTTATGCTCTTTACAAGAAACCAAGGTTTCTAAAAATCACCGTGAAAATAGAAAAAGAATAAATTTAATAGATGTACACAACTTTAAATTTTTGAACCTTATCAATTATCATGTGTCGACCATGAAATGAGACTTAACACATTTCATTTATCATCAATGAGTATACACTTTTCTTATGTACAGTGTGCAAACAGAGTTTTGAGAGTTGCCCAGTGTACATAAGCAAAGTGTATGTTCATTAATGATAAATGAAAAGTGTTAAGTATCATTCCATGGTCAACACATGCTAATTAAGAGGGCTAAAAGTTAAATATGGCTACAAATGTTAACTTATTTAATTGTTTGTTCGCACAAACAAATTGAAAACATTGTTTTTTTTAAGGAGAACAAGTGACATTTTCTAATAAATAGAACAAGATCATGTAAGGTAAAAAGGTATTTTATAATTGAAAAAAAAGATTCTATAGCTTGACTATTTATTGCAGAACAAGATCATGTAAGGTAAAAAGGTATTTTATAAGTGAAAAAAAAGATTCTATAGCTTGACTATTTACTGATAAGTATTTAACTTTCCAGAGAGGATAAATAATTAATGTTTTTTATATATTCTAGTATCAACAAGAAAGGAGGGAGACAAGTTATAAATTGAACATGATTGACTATAAGGCAAAATTAAATAAAAGACAACTTTGCAAAATATTGAATTGCAATTTTAGGATATACAAATGTACATTCCATCCAATTTGCCTAATTTGAGTTTGAACAATAATACATGTATTCAACAAATCAAAGTACAGGACACAGAAATCAACTGTTCTACAAATCTTGATATCTGGTCACTGAGAAACTATTTATCGTGAAGGAAATGGTCGATTTAAATGTGATAAGACTTTCTTGTGGAACAAATACATTAGAGAATGATAATTGGTCATCTAACTTTGAAGAAATCATAAATGAAGTGTGTGATATCCCTGACCTATTTGTTAATTTAAAGTGCAAAGACAAGAGAGGAATGGTTTTGATAATAATGTTGTTACAAAGAAAACATGACTAAGTAGGCGATCTGGAAATGGGCTTCCTTGGGTACTTGTCACTGATCGCGTTGCATGTATATGATTATTACACCATAGTTTTGTCACGTATAACTATGAATCTGTAATACATAATGTGAGATTTCACTACTAGATTGTGGAAATTAGTTGCTATTGATTCTTCTATTACAAAGAAATCTGATTATATGTCATTATACCTTGTTATGAAACTATTTTTTTCCTTTTTCTATTAGAGTTCTGTGTTGTCTATCCACTGAGTTTCACCTAATACAGGAAAAATTGACATCTCTCTATCACACAGACAACGAAATGCCATGCGAAAATGTGTGGAAACACCATAAACCACATATTACCAAAAACACGAGTTAGTTAAAACTGATTGCAAAAAGCAGATAAAAGAGAAAAATTACATCTAGATCCTCATCCTGCAAGGAAACATGTTATATAAATATTTACAAGCCTTGATATTTGTCCACAGCCTATAGAATCTAGTTGTCCTGTCAGCACTAGAGTTCATCACATGTTTATACATACATAACGGCCACATCAGGCCAGCAATAGGATATACAAGGCTACATCAGCTATACATCATAAAACATCATCAAAACACCTCCAAGGACCTGAAAGTACAGGGATGACTCTAGGAATCTACTACAAAACAACCAAAATAGTAGCATATCCGTCTCTTGTCTCCTACCGCTCTTCTTGCTGCTCGGCTGCAACCTTTCAACCACCACCACGTCTAGCACGTCCCCTAAAAAGGTTTTAAACTGATGGGGTGAGACACACAGTCCCAACGAGAAACATAACTCCCCGCCGAACTATAAAACATCAAAGGAGAGCTAGAACACATAAAGTAGGTAACTGATATAAGCAGCTCATATATACAACATACTAAATAGAACTAGTTTACCAAGATATCCAGGAGGCATATAACTAGATATTTCTTTATGGAACATGACTGACAAGATAAGATTTATAAGGACTCATCACAAAATATAAGGATCTCACAAATAACTGCAAGATATGAATAGAGAAATTATACAAGCAAGGCCTCAACCAATGCTTCGTGTTTTGCCTTAAGCAATATATTCTATAGGGTTGGATTACGATTTACTATGCACTGAGGAAGTGAGCCATCCCTCTCAAGTCCAACTTTCAGTTGCAAAGCCCAAAATTGGTGCCATACAAGGTCATTGGGCGAATCAGACTCCATGACCTCACCTCTTCGTGGTCAGTGCATGATAACCCAAGTAGGACCGCAGTCTCTTGCTTGAGTGGCCTTAGCTGCATGGTTAGCTCACACAGTCTGCCATTTTACAATACTGAGTCATGGGCTTGTTCACCATGCTCTATAATCATTGAGCCATGGGCTTGTTCACCATGCTCTACACACAACCACAATTGTACTCAAATCCTCCTATTTTTGGCTAGGAGAAACCCTACATATTCAACAATATGCACTCTAGGTAATCCTGAAGGATAAACCCATTTCACCATCACTAACTAATGATGATGATGGATCTATAGCCAGGGAAAACTACATGAAATGTTCCACTGTTGTTAATTAGTATATTTTAAGTTGATGGTTGAGGCAACCAAGTTGTAAAACATAAACAACATTGGGTTGCATTATTACCATGGGATCTCAATCCCTCATAATAGAATGCCACTGCCTCTCAAGGCTTACATCATCACCATGGGATAGCAATCCCTTATCTCAACATCAGAGGATAACACCTCAAATAGGCACTCAACCTTTATCAGGTCAACAAACCTTTTCACATCATATGGGTGATACATGTTATCCCATCAATCAAGGATTATCATTATTTAGTGTTATTCAAAACATATATACCTCATAGCTCTTACCTGGCTATGAATTCAGTTGATACACCTGCATGGTTAGTATGCATATCATGAGAGTTAACTTAAATCACTAGACATAGGTATTCATGATTATCATGCTATTAGGGTTGAAGGTACATGATTGGATCAACATCCATGATTATAACTACATGAAGCACAAAGCTATATCTTGTAAACAAATTACATTATTGTAATCAAACCACAAGCAATCACTATGCCCTATATCTTATGAACATAAACATGTATCTAATCATCTCACTTAGCACCAACTTTAGGTATCAAACATATCATTGGTTACAACCTATCATTCATAACACATCATCAATAGAGGTGCGGTTATAAGATAACGACTCACCAAGAATAGGGTTTCCGAGCTAGGTGCAACCCTTACCAAAGATACCGCCTACCCTCACTATAGGTGTGGTGGGCAGCGCATCCCTCACCCAAAGGGGTAATGGGTAGGATTACCTTCCTCACCAAAATCTGATCGGCTAGGGCACTTAGCCACACATATCGGCCAACCAAGGAGTGCATCCATGCACAAGGGATGTCGTGCAACCAAGGAGCATATGTTTATCATGCAACTAATGCCAGAAGTGTGTCGTGTATCCAGATCCAAGAGTTGTGTCATTCAGCTATGTGTAGGGTATATCATGCACCCAAGTGCAAGGTGATATCGGGCATCCAAGTGCAAAGATGTGTCGGGCAGCACAACCAGCCCTGACGGCCAAAACCCTATCTCCCATAAGGGTTATGATTTCATGTCGGGCAACCACCATCATCAAAATGCCCAAGGCCATATCAACCAAGGCCAATATCATAACGCCCAACAAGCACACTATTGACCTCTATCCAACTACATCATGGCGCTCAAGGAGGGCTATCGTTCAACTAGGTTAAGCACTACATATCAGTCACCACGAAGGCATCAATCTAGGGTTTCACCACTCAAGCACCATATCAGTCAAGGGGCAACACCAACTAAAGCAAAGGTACATCTCGGTCAAGGCATATCGCCCAACAACACTAATATGGTGAAGGGTCATATCACGCAACAAGGTTAACAAAACCCAACTTAGCATATCACCCAAGATAAAACCCAAAAAGAGGGGTATCGTTCAATGCACCACAAAAGGGTATCGTGCAAGGCACAAGGACCATATCGGTTTGGGTCATCATCAACCTTAAGATCACCATCATCAAACCCTAATAGGTCAAGAGAGTTGGATCACCTCTCAACAACCAAGAGAGAGGGGTTTTGCACAACCTCTATCACATATCAGGCAACAAGGTGGATCATCACCTTATCAGTCAAGATTCCAACCAAGGCTCACCTCTCAAATCCATGGTGAGAGAAGGGTATTGCCCAAGCAACTAGAGCATAGATTCACCTATCAACAACCAAGAGAGAGGGGTTTTGCCTACACCACTAGAGCTCAAACTAACTTCTCAAAACTAAATGGGAGAGAAAGGGGTTTTTCCCAAGGAACCCTAAACTCAAGGTTTGGCCACAAGGTCTAGGAACGCATCAACACCATGACCACTATATATACAAGATAAAAGGGTACATACTAGGGAAAAAAACATATCTAACAAGATGCATGGCCTATCGAGATGACATATAAACATGAAACATGAAAAGGAAGTAGTATAGCTAGTGTTAGGAGTTATGTAATCCGCCTCAAGCAAGCTCCAAGCTCCTAGCACCAAGCTTCCAAGCTCCAAGCACCACCTTCGGCCACCACAAGAAGAGAAGCAAGACACACTCTAGGGTTCGGCCACCACTATAGGAAGAAGAAGACTCCACCAAGGAGATCGGCCACCAAGCTAGCCAAGGGGAGGTATCGTCCACCAAGGAAGAAGGGAAGCAACTAAGAAACTAAAGGATCCCAAGCAAGAGAAAGGAGAGACATATATAGAAGAGGATGAAGGGGAGACTAAGGCAAGGTGTTGCCCAACCTAGGGACACTTGTCCATGGGGCAAAACCACCTACTATCTCACCCACCTCCACATGTCCAAAGCTTTCGCCACATGCAAGCAACAAGAACCAAGTGTCCACAAGGGGGGTGACACAAACGATGCTAGGTCAAAGAAGGTCACTTGGATGATACCCCTCATGGGAAACACACCACTCGCCCGACACAACCACCTAGCCGATACAACATGGCCGACACAAGGCTCCAAGCTCACCCTTGCCTGATACAAGGCCCAAGAAAGCTAGGCAAATCCCAAAAAAGGCTCAACAAGGAAAAAAAAGCCCAAAGCTACTCAAACAACGAGCCCAACCCATCCTCTCAACCCTAGAGGATGCAAGGAGAGAGAAAAACATCTCTCAGGCTGTCAAACTAGCACATCAACCCTAAAACTTGGGTTATTTGCAAATTGCACCTCCAACTCTCAACAAGGCACAAGCAAACCCTAATCACAACTCAGGTGATTAGCAAGCATCTAAACACAAGGTTTAGGTAAAGCAAATAGGGTAAGCCCAAAATGAAGGTCAGGGTCCTTACAAGCCATAAACCCCTACAAAAGGATTTCGTCCTCGAAATCTAAAGAGAAAAGCGAGGAATACTTCCTCCTCATCTCTTCATCGAGCTCCCACGTGGCTTCCTCAATGCCGCGATGATGCCAAAGAACCTTCACAAGCACCAGGTCCTTCCTTTTCAACTTCTTTACTCTCTTGTTAAGAATCATCACTAGACCTTCCTCGTAGGTCATGTCTTCATCTAGCTCGACCTCCATTGGATGTATCAACGTCCCTATGTTTGGATGGCTTTTCTTCAGCATATTGAAATGGAACACCGGATGTAACCTGTGCAACTCAGGCGGAAGTTCTAACTTGTAAGCTGCCTTGCCAACATGTGCTATTATCGGGTATGGCCCCATATACCTGGGTGCCAACTTGCCTTTCTAGCCAAACCTTAGCACGCCTTTCCATGGTGAGACCTTGAGATACACCTTGTATCCCACCTGGAACTCTAGAGGTCTTTGATGATTATTTGCATACGACTTCTGTCTGTCCTGTGCCGCTTTCAACTATTGCTATATCACTTTGATCTTCTCTGTTGTCTGCTGCACTAACTTAGGACCCAAAAGCTGATACTTGCCCAACTCATACCAGCACAAAGGAGATTTGCACTTCTTGCCATATAAATCCTCATAAGGAGCTATGTCGATGCTCAGTTGGTAACTATTGTTTTAGGTGAACTCTATTAAAATGAGATGCACGTCCCAACTACCTAGGAACTGCAAAACACAAGCTTGGAGAAGATCCTCCAAAGTTTGAATAGTCCTTTCAGAATGTCCATCTATCTGTGGGTGGAAAGCGGCGATGAACCTCAACTATGTTCCCAATGCTTTGTCCAGTTGTTCCCAAAAATGACTCGTGAACTAGGGTCCTCTATCAGAGACTATCCTTGCGGGCACACCATGCAAACACACTATCTCATCCACATACACTTGAGCAAGCTTCTCTGTTGTATAAGTTGTCTTCACAGGTATGAAATGAGCAGACTTTGTCAATCTGTCCACTATCACCCAGATGGAATCACGATTCTTAGTTATCCTCGGTAGACCAACTATGAAATCCATGGTTACATGATCCCATTTCCACTGCAGTATCGGCATGGGTTGCAACGTACCTGCCAGCTTCTGATGCCCAACCTTGACTTGCTGGCATACTGCACACCTAGCCACAAACTCGACTACATCTCTCTTCAAGCCAGGCCACCAATACATGTCCTTCATATTATGATACATCTTGGTGACACCTGGATGCATAGCATACATCTATGTATGTGCTTCCTTAAGCACTAACTTCCTCAAATCATAAACATCTGGGACCACCATCATGTTATGATAGCAAACTAGTCCATCCTCAGACTCATGGAACCCATCATGCTTTTCACTGCCAAACTCTAATCTTATCAACTGAACTGAAGCATCTGCTTGTTATGCGTCTTTGATCTACTATCTCAACATAGGCTTTACTTGCATTTGTGCTAACAATCCTTCCAACAAGGAGACTTCAAACTGTACATTCATCTATCACAAAGAGACAAACATATCTTGCCTATGGCTTATCAGAGAACTCAACTGTGCCTTCATCATAGGAAGAGAAGAAGACTTCCTACTAAGCGCATCAGCTACCATGTTCGCCTTACCAGGATGATACTCAATGGTGCACTCATAATCATTGATCAACTCCATCCAGTGACACTGTCACATGTTTAGCTCACTCTGCGAGAAGATGTACTTCAAGTTCTTATGATCTGTAAAGATCTACACACTTCCCCATAAAGATAGTATCTCCAAATCTTTAATGCATGGACCACCACTTCGAGCTCCAAATCATGTGTCGGATAATTATCCTCATATTTATTAAGCTATCATGAAGCAAAAGAAACCACATGATCTTCCTGCATCAGCACACATCCTAAGCCTTTCTTGGAAGCATCACAGAATACCACATAGCCTTTCCCAGGCTATGGTAGTACCAACACTGGAACACTAGTCAGCTTCTCCTTCAAACTTTAGAAAGCTTGCTAACAACAATTATCCCAAACAAAAGGTACATCCTTCCTGGTCAACTTTGTCAATGACAACGCGATCACACTGAAGTCCTTTATAAACCTCCGGTAGTATCCTGCTAAACCCAGAAAACTACGAACTTCTCTCGACGTCTTTGGTTGCTCCCAGTCTTCAACTGACTCCACCTTCTTGGGGTCCACTCTGACTCCTTCTGCAGATATCACATGCCCCAAGAAAGTTACTTCTTTCAACCAAAACTCACACTTACCAAACTTGGCATACAACCGATGTTGGTGTAGAAGAGTCAACACTTGTTGAAGATGCTGTTCATACTCTGGATTGTCTCGACTATAGATCAAGATGTTATCCATAAAAACTAAAACAAATTGATCTAGAAACGGACAGAACACCCTGTTCATCAGATCCATGAAAGCAATAGGCGCATTGGTTAGCCCAAACGACATAACCACAAACTCAAAGTGACCATACCTCATCCTAAAAGCTACTTTGGTATGTTCTCATCCTTAATTCTTAACTGATGATATCCAGACCGTAGATCAATCTTGGAGAACACTATAGCGTCACACAACTGATCTAATAGATTGGCTATCCTCGGTAAAGGGTACTTGGTCTTGATCGTAACTTTGTCCAACTACAGGTAATCTATGCACAAATGCATCGATCCATCCTTCTTCTTTACAAATAGGATCGGAGCACCCCACGATGATGTGCTTGGTCTGATGAAACCTTTATCCAACAACTCCTGTAACTGCTTCTTCAATTCTACCATCTTGACTGGCACCATCCTGTACGGTGTCTGAGCAACTGGTTGTTTTCCTGGCACCAGATTGATCTCAAAGTCAATCTCTCAAGGTGGTGGAACACCGGGGAACTCATTGGGAAACACATCCACAAACTCTCAGATAACAGACACCTCCTCAAGGCTAGGACTTTTTGCCTTGGTATCTACAATGTGAGATAAGAACACCTTACATCCTTGCCACAACAACTTCTCTACCACCATAGCTAATACTAAACATGTCAGAAGGATCTTTCTATCTCCCTGGAAGATTCACTTCTCACTATCGTCATCAAACACTGCTTGCTTAGAACCACAGTCCATGACAACCTTATACTTTTCTAAGGTATCCATTCCAAGGATCATGTTGAATCCATGCATATCAAGTCGTATAAAATCCACTTGTATACTGTGTCCCAAAAAGGATAAAACACAAGATGGACACTCCTCTCAAAGCAACGTTGGTCCAACAAGAGGGGTTTCTAAGAACAAACTATCTCTCTTGCAGCTAATAGGTAAAAGACAACTATCAAGCATACTACGTACGATAAAAGAGTGCATAGCACCTGGGTCAACTAGAACAGATATAAAGCAAGAAGAAGAGAAATTAGAATGAAATAACTCCATCTGACCTGCCACAACTCGTAGGTTGACTATCATCTCCGGATGACTCATAGCATAGAATCGAGTCATTGCTTGCTGTCCACGTCCTTTTATTCCTTGAGAAGATGATCCTTCTTTCGATTCTTGACCGCGTCCTCGCCCTCGGGTGCCACTAAACTACTATCTATCTGACCCCTGTTGATTCTGCCTCGGCAGCTGTGTCACTTCGATATCTTTCCTTGGGCAATTTGACCTCAAATGCCCAGTCTGTCCACAAAGATAGCATGACCTATCCTCTAACTGCGGTCTAGATGTCCCTATCACTGGTACTGAAGCTATGATGTAAGCTCTAGACAGTGAATACTCGTGTCCTCTTCCTTTACTTGGTGACCATTGCAATGGTGAACTAGAACCTTGCCTCACAGAAGGTGTAGAAAAAATCGGCTTCATGTGGCCATCAAACCTCTATTTCCGAAACTGAGCAGGCCTTTTCTTGGTCATAGTCTCTATCTTCTCTCATACTAACCATTCGATCCTTTGGACAGATGCTCAAACTGGTTGATCTTCTCATCCAGATAGGTCTTCGGGAAGTATCGACTGATGAACTCCCGTCGGAAGACGTCCCAACAGATCACCTCACCGGGTCTCTTCTCCTCCTCGATGGCCCACCAGTGGCCAACACTACCTTTCACAAGGTAGAAAATGTGCTTAACTTTGTCTCCTTTAGGGATAATGAGGATCCAGAAGGCCTTCTCAAGACCTGTCAGCCACAGATCTGCATCTACTAGATCAGCCGTTCCAGCATAATTTGAAGCTCTGACTTGGCGAAGCCACTCAAAGGTCTTCCCAATACCTGAAGATTCACCATGGCGAGCCTGTGCTCTTGGCAGAGGCACTGACAATCTATCCACCATGTGATTCATCATTGCCATTACATGTCCCATAAGCTACTGATAGGCAGGGTTTTCAAGAATGGTTGGGTCAAGTTGGGGAACCTCAGGAACCCGATCTTCATGTGCTTGCACTCTTGCTCCATCAACTGATGCAGCATCACTTCTCTCGGTAGCATGTTCTTCATGGTTTCTAGACATCTTTAAGCTTTGTCTTCTGCTGAGGGTAGAAGGTTATTATAAGAAAATCTGGAAAACTCACAAGAACAGATACAACCCTAGTCCTAGATCCCTACAGACTCAGTGAACCTAGAGCTCTGATACCAAAACCTATTGTGACATCCCGCTATCACACAAACAATTAAATGCCACAAGAAAACGTGCAGAAACACCATAAACCACATATTACTGAAAGCACGAGTTAATTAAAATTGATTGCGGAAAGAAGATAAAAGAGAACTATTACATCCAGATCCTCATCCTGTAAGGAAACATGTTATATAAATATTTACAAGGCTTGATATTTGTCCACAGCCTATAGAAACCAGCTATCCTGTCAGCACCAGAGTTCATCACCTGTTTATACATACATAACGGCCACATCAGGCCAGCAACAAGATATACAAAGCTACATCAGCTATACAACATAAAACATCATCAAAAAACCTCTGAGGACATGAGAGTATAGGGATGACTCTAGGACTCTACTACAAAACAACCAAAACAATATCATATCCATATCTTGCCTCCTACTCTTCTTGTTGCTCAGTCGTAACCTCACGACCACCACCACATCTAGCATGATCACCTCAAAAGGTTGTAAACTGACGGGGTGAGACACATAGTCCCAACGAGAAACATAACTCCCCGCTAAAACTATAAAAACTCAAAGGAGAGATAGAACGGATAAAGTAGGTAACTGATATAAGCAACTCATATATACAACATACTGAACAAAACTAGCTTACCAAGCTATCCAGGAGGCATATAACTAGATATTTCTTTATGGAATGTGATTGACAAGATAAGATTTATAAGGAATTATCATAAAATATAAGGATCGTATAAATAACTGTAAGATATGACTAGAGCAATTATACAAGCAAGGCCTCAACCAATGTTCCATGTTTTGCCTTAAGAAATATATTCTATACGGCTGGATTACGATTTATTATGCCCCGCGGAAGTGAGATGTCCCACTCAAGTCCAACCTCCAGCTGCAAAGCCCAAAAATGGTGCCATACAAGGTCATTGGGAGAGCAAGACTCCATGACCTCACCTCTTCGTGGTCAGTGCACGATAACCAAAGAAGAGTCACAGTCTCTTGCTTGAGTGGCCTCAGCCATAGGGTTAGCTCACGCAGTCTACCCTTTTACAATACTGAGTTGTGGGCCTGTTCACCATGCTCTATAATCACTGAGCCATGGGCATGTTCACCATGCTCTATACACAACCGCAATTGTACTCAAATCCTCCTATTTTTGGCTAGGAGAAACCCCGCATATTCAACAATATGCGCTCCAGGTAATCCCATAGGAAAACTCGTTTCACCATCACCAGCTACCGAGGATGATGGATCTATGTCCAGGGAAAAATACGTAAAATGTTCCACTATAGTTAATTAGTATATTTTAAGTAGATTGTTGAGGCAACCAAGTTGTAAAACATAAACAACATTGAGTTGCATTATTACCATGGGATATCAATCCCTCTTCACAGAATTCCACTGCCTCTCAGGGCTTACATCATCACCATGGGATAGCAATCCCTTATCTCAACATTAGAGGATAACACCTCAACTAGGCACTCAACCTTTATCAGGTCAACAAACCTTTTCACATCATATGGGTGATACATGTTATCCCATCAATCAAGGATTATCATTATTCAGTGTTATTCAAAACACATATACCTCATAGCTCTTAGCTGGCTATGAATTCATTTGATACACCTACAAGCTTAGTAAGCATATCAAGAGAGATAACTTAAATCACTAGACATAGGTTTTCATGATTATCATGCTATTAGGGTTGAAGGTACATGATTGGATCAACATCCATGATTATAACTACATGAAGCACAAAGTTGTATCTTGTAAACAAATTACATTATTGTAATCAAACCACGAGCATTCACTATGCCCTATATCTTATGAACATAAACATGTATCTAATCATCTCACTTAGCACCAACTTTAGGTATCAAACATATCATTGGTTACAACCTATCATTTATAACGCATCATCAACAGAGGTGCAGTTACAAGATAACGACTCACCAAAACTAGGGTTTCTGACATAGGTGCAACCCTTACCAAAGATACCGCCTACCCTCACTATAGGTGTGGTGGGCAGCGCATCCCTCACCCAAAGGGGTAACAGGTAGGATTACCTCCCTCACCAAAAGCCTATTTTCTAGGGCACTTAGCCACACATATCAGCCAACCAAGGAGTGCATCCATGCACAAGGGATGTCGTGCAACCAAGGAGCATAGGTGTATCATGCAACCAATGCCAGAAGTGAGTCGTCTATCCAGATCCAAGAGTTGTGTCATTCATCTATGTGTAGGGGATATCGTGCACCCAAGTGCAAGGTGATATTGGGCATCCAAGTGCAAAGATGTGTCGGGCAGTACAACCAGCCTTGATGGCCAAAACCCTATCACCCATAAAGGTTAGGGTTTCATGTTGGGCAGACACCATCATCAAAACGCCCAAGGCCATATCAACCAAGGCCAAGATCAAAACGCCCAACAAGCACACTACTGACCTCTATCCACAAGGAGGGCTATTGTTCAACTAGGTTAAGCACTACATATTAGTCACCACTAAGGCATCTTTCTAGGGTTTCACCACCCAAGCACCATATCGATCAAAGGGACAACACCAACTAAGGCAAAGGTACATCTCAGTCAAGGCATATCGCCCAACAACACTAACATGGTGAAGGGTCATATCGGGCAACAAGGTCAACAAAACCCAACTTAGCATATCGCCCAAGACAAAACCCTAGAAGAGGGGTATCATGCAAAGCACCACAAAAGGGTATCGTGCAAGGCACAAGGACCATATCGGTTTGGGTAATCATCAACCTCAAGATCACCATCATCAAACCCTAATAGATCAAGAGAGTTAGCTCACCTTTGGACAACCAAGAGAGAGGGGTTTAGCACAAACACTATCACATATCAGGCAACAAGGTGGATCATCCTTTTATCGATCAAGATTCCAACCAAGGCTCACCTCTCAAATCCATGGTGAGAGAAGGGTATTTCCCAAGCAACTAGAGCATAGACTCACCTCTCAACAACCAAGAGAGAGGGGTTTTGCCTACACCACTAGAGCTTGAACTCACTTCTCAAAACCAAATGGGAGAGAAAGGGGTTTTTCCCAAGGAATCCTAAACTCAAGGTTCAGCCACAAGGTCTAAGAATGCATCAACAACATGACCACTATATATATAACACGATAAAAGGGTACATACTAGGGAAAAAAAACATATTTAACAAGATGCATGGCTGATCAAGATAACATATAAACATGAAACATGAAACATGAAAAGGAAGTAGTATAGCTAGGGTTAGGAGTTATGAATCCCCCCTCAAGCAATCTCGAAGCTCATAGCACCAATCTTCCAAGCTCTAAGAACCACCTTCGGCCACCACAAGAAGAGAAGCAAGACACACTCTAGGGTTCAACCACCACTAGAGGAAGAAGACTCCACTAAGGAGATCGGACACCAAGCTAGCCAAGGGGAGGTATCGTCCACCAAGGAAGAAGGAAAGCAACTAAGGAACTAAAGGGATCCCAAGCAAGAGAAAGGAGAGACATATACAGAAGAGGATGAAAGGGAGACTAAGGCAAGGTGTCGCCCAACCTAGGGACACTTGTCCATGGGGCAAAGCCACCTACTATCTCACCTACCTCGACATGTCCAAAGCTTTTGCCACATGCAAGCAACAAGAACCAAGTGTCCACAAGGGGGTTGACACAAATGATGCTAGGTCAAATAAGGTCACTTGGCCGATACACCTCATGGGCGACACACCACTTGCCCGACACAACCACCTGGCCGATACACCATGGCTGACACAAGGCTCCAAGCTCACCCTTGCCTGATACAAGGCCCAACAAAGCTAGGAAAAGCCCAAACAAGGCTCAACAAGGCAAAACAAAGCCCACAACTACTCAAACAATGAGCCCAACACATCCTCTCAACCCTACAGGATGCAAGGAGAGAGAGAAATGTCTCTCAAGGTGTCAAACTTGCACATCAACCCTAAAACTTGGGTTATTTGCAAATTGTACCTCCAACTCTCAACAAGGCACAAACAAACCCTAATCACAACTCAGGTGATTAGCAAGCATCTAAACACAAGGTTTAAGCAAAGCAAACATGGTAAACCCAAAACAAAGGTCAGGGTCCTTACAATAATCATGGGTGTCTTCATCTTGGATTTGTTGTGGGATAATGGGGGTGGACTAGGGACATGGAGCTCAATAAATGTATCCTCACCACCTTCTTCACTGACCCATGTTTCATGGCCAAGGGATGCCCACAAGTTTAGCATCATTGGAAACCATCATCTCCTCCTACGTTGATCTTATATGAAGGAAAAACGTTGAAAAATGACTAAAATTGATCATTGCTTTGCCCTATTTTACTTCAAGATGCTAAATAATTACCATCTTGAGATCCCACTACCTTTGATTTCTTCTAATGTTCACCCATTGTCAATGTCTCTTGATGCTCCTCTACTTGAACATTAAGATTTGCTTCTTTAGGTGGATGAAAAAACTAATGACACCAATCTCGTGGGTTCCTCCAATCCCTCAGAAATCCCAAGAGTCACTAGTGATGCTTGTCATTTAGGTGATGGGACTTATTGCTCTCCAATCAAATGGTCCCCAAGCCTCTAGGATTCCCAAATTCTAATGACATAAAGTGTAGGAGTTCTTCATCAAGAACCAAAAAATGATGTAGTCCCTATGGTAATTGTTCTTGTAGGGAAACTTTGTACCCTTCGTAATGTGCACCTCATTGCAGATGACACAATGCTCCTCTTTGCTAACATTCCCTTCTATGATCTCAAATCATGGACATGGACTCTACTTCGGCCTTGAACATTAGAGGGTGGTCACATCTCCTACAGTTGATGTTGTTGATTTCAATCTAGTCTAGGTAACCTTTGAGCCAATTAAACCCCAATTAGAAAAGATGACAATCTGTTAAGAGGGGATGCAGACCAGTTGCAATCCCATTGTTGTAGTAAACTTTAAAGTTGCTTGATTTATCATTACGAATGTCTTCAAGGGCCTCTGTGAGCCATCCTCCACTCCTGCTCTTCCCTTGGCATCTTAAGGCTTGTGAAAGACGATCACAAGGTTAATGGGGAGAGATATTTCTTCAGTACCTCTAACAGTTGCACTAGGAGGTCATCATATTGACTCATATAAAGAGGAAGATTTCCATGAACAAGATAGTTCAATGTTGAAGTAAAATAATTGAAGATGTGAAGGAGGTAGTTTCAAGGGAGGGATATGATTCTAAGCTTATGTTAGGAAATCAAGAGTGTGTAATGAGGAGGTTGGAAGGGGTGTGGTTTAGATATTATCATTATTCAATAAATGATTTACTATCTGAATCTTCTCATATATATCAATCTGAGAAAAGAAATCTCATATGTATTTACACTATTTAATAAATAGTTTACAATTTAAAATTTTGCCATTATACCTTATGTGTCAATAAACAAAGGAAAGGATATGGTGATGTGTACAAGTACTCCCCAATCCCATATCCTCCTACAATGTACTCTCCTGTTTCCCTTTAAATGAAACCCTCCAATGCACACTCAAAAACCTGATAAAGCCTTCTGTGACATGCTTATTGTCTCTATTAACAAACCCTTTTCTTAGTACATTCAACTCTAATATAACCACTATCAAATCTCCTAAATCCTTTTCTTTCTCACCCCATCCTCATCCTTCTTCGACCACACACAACCATTTATGATAAAGATTATTGACTCTAACCACACACTTCATTATGATTGGATCATAGTCACTAGGAGGAAGAACCACTAAAAATACAGATGTCCTAAAACCCAACATCCTAAGAATTTTAGTTAAAGCTTATTTGATGTTCTCTATATCACATGAGATTCATTTGTAAGGAACCATGCTCCTTCTTAGAAGAGAATTTATCTACACCAGTAAGCTTCAAGATGAAGACCCCAAGAGATCCCCACTATCTTCAATGACATATATAATCATCTTATTATCTGCTTTTTCCCAAAAGACTAAAAAAACCTCTTTCTATTGAACTGGAAACCACCTTTAATTCTAAAGATATGGTCTAGAAAAGGAAAGCTAATTTCCCATGCATGATTCCTCCATCCACATATTTTGAAAATCATCACGCCTCCATCTCCACAGTCAAAACCTATAACCCTCTTCCACCTCTATTACTGATCACAAACTCCTTTGATCCCCCCCTCATCCCTAACTCTTTGGACAATATCCTTGGTTCTTTTCTATGATAAAGTGAGTTTTCCTTGATTTTTTTTCAATTCCTATTTTTCCCTAATATGTTCATTCATGAATTCAATTTATTATTCTTTGGCTAGTTGATCGATATTGATACTCAAATTCAAAATATAATGATTCATATGGATTTTATACACCTCTTGTGACACTACAAACTAAGTTAATTTATCACTTTACCCAAAGAAATACATTACCCATATAAATTCACCTATTAGTTCTCAAACTTTTTTTCTAAACATTCTAAACATTATTTTGAACTTTGGTCCAAATTTCATCTCATATGGATATTCCTACAACTTTCTATGATTTATTGAAGTTATGTGTTAAAAAAAACCCTTTACTTCCCCATTAATTGACCCTTTTTCCAAGTCAGCAAGTCGAGCCAAGGTTTAGGGACAAACCCTAACCCTCAGATCAAGATACCATGGATCGGAGGCCTGATCAAGCAACAACGGGGTCATCTCCTACATCTTGCTGATCGCGGGGAGGAGTCAATGAATTGAAAGCAGCAATCACTCAAATACAACAACGATTTGAAATTCTAATCGAACAAAATGCCTCGTCTTGCAATTTTGTGCTCAATCATACCTACTTTGACTACCTTTAATGGTAGTTTTCACCATAACAGAGAATTCCTCACTCACCCCTCTCACTCTGGCAGCCATGGCTGCAACCAAGAACCGATCTAGTCCTAAACCTAGCCCCAACCCTATAAGAACACCTCCCAAGTATCGCCACCACCCTAACTTGCTTTAAATCTCACCCTTTCTCTCTCTCTTAGCTCCCTAATTTATCCTACTTGTTGAACACCACCACCACCTACCTCATTTGGGTGTTTACCCTTCCACCTTCTATACACAAATCATAAGCACCCACAACCTCGCAAGATCGCAATGAGTTCGAGTTGTACCTCCGTTGCGAACATCGACTCCTACTGCTCCTAAGCCCACCAAACTCTAGAGAGCCCCTCTGCCTCATTTATTGGATCCTGAGGAAGACTAAATGAAGATGGAAAGATCATAGAATTGTGGGTCCAAGAGAAATAATCTCGGTCCAAGGCTCAGTGAACCTAGGGTTCAAAGTAGCAAATTAAAGATTGAACCAAGGGCCGAAGGTTTGAACCGATCTAGTAATCAGTGAGCTATCTCGCCCATGTGGCTTGATATGGATCTTCCATCTTGAAATCAAACGGTCATCCATTTTCTCTATTGAAGGTATTTTTCCTACTTTTTGACAAATAATCAATAAAATTCCCAAATCTTAATTGATTCATAGAAAATGCATCGTAACTCCAAAAATATCAAAATTATAGTCCATTTTCATCTGAAAAATTATCCATGTCATATTTGGTAAATCATCTATCCAAATGCATATATGTGACCTTTTCTTGTTAGATACTTGATCATTTGACCTAATATCTGATCCATGACTTTCCTTGTTACATGAATCAACCCTAATATGACCTTGAGCACAAACCTAGCATGATGATAATCTAGAGACTTGATAATGACTTGAATATTGATGATAATAATTAGGGTTATCTTATATGTTCCCAAAATACCTAGGTAGGTCATTTGTACTTGAAAATATACTTGACACTTGAATAAATGTTGAAAATCTAGAAATTTGTTGATCATAAGTGAATGGCATAAACCCAAGGTTAAATAGGAATGAGTAACCCTAATCTTGAAAAATATACACATGATCTTCAATTATAATGATCTTGACCCTTGATCCAAATCTTGTTGATTTAGGATCTGACTTGTAGCGTTGACCTATTTACTTATTGAGATCTAGTACTCTAAAACTTAACCAAGAAGGTATGCTATTATAACTCCTCCTTGAATAGACTAGTAGTATTGATGATACTTTTATGTACCTCCTAAAATTGTATACTTGGATATGCATTTGTTTGAGATACCTCATTCCCTATTGAGTAGTCTTTTGATTTTCTATATTATAGCTTGCAACAAACTTGAGACATAAAATATATCATGTTATAACGGTCAGTAATAATGATTGTTGATATTGAGTACAAGCGACCTCCTCATTTAGAGGGTGGAACTTGTACATGTTGTTTCCCTCCTCCCTGATTTGGAGAGATGGAGCCTGGTGACTTACCCCATCTCATTGCGGTGATTTAGCCACATAAATGTAAGCATGCTACTCGATATCAGCATGATGGGAAACTCATAATAAAATCATATCGAACAAATATTGTTTTAAAACAGCTTCTTGATTATTTGAATATAAGTCATCCCAACTATATTACTTTGATATAAAATGATTTTACTTGTTTTAATAACGTACCATGCAATTGCATTCATTGTGTCTTGATTTTCACATTTAAGAAAACAAGATGGATCATTATGAAGAATTGGCTAAATTGCTTCTGCTCTTGACAAACTCTGATGAAAAGGTCAAATTTGTAAAATTATAATTGGCTTTGTTAGTTCTTTAAATCCTTTCTTTTATGAGTTATCATATCTTACTATATATGTCTGTGTGTGAGATCCATTTGGGCAACTTGGGGATGGGCGCTTCAATCCCTTTACCACTGTATAGGCAGTGGGATTGGGATTTAGGTAACAATAGTTCTGTGACAGTTGGTATCAAACTATATACACTGGCATATGCATTAAGTAAATAACATCTTAAGTCCCCTGAACCCAGGAAAGCATAAAGTCTATAATGGTTAAAATGGAGGTGTCTAGGGTCAGGGTTCCATCATAATTCCTCCTATTTGTCTTCACGATGGCTGAGGTTCCCTGCTCTACCTGGTCTTAATTGATCCATGACTAGACCTAAAGGTTCTCTATTGAAACCCTATAGAGTCTTCCAATTATCTCATCTTCTCTCTAAGGACTACACAGAGACCACTTATTAGTTTGAAGTAGGGTGACGTCTCTTCCTTTGTTGGGTATCATGACTAAATATGCACTCTCCCTATTTTGGGTAGTATGGGAATCAACAAAATTGTGAAATAAATTTTGAAACTATATAAATAAATATCCTATAATCTGATACACTCTTAAATCAACCCATGTGATTAAAGGACTCATAAATGGATGTACCTTGCAGATGGCCCCACAAACTCATAGTCAAAGTGCAAGACCCTCTGGAATGATAAAAGCAAGACTGATAAGAAAAGACATGAAGAAAGGGAAAAGAGAATTGAGAATAAGAAAGTTCTTGATGATGAATTTGAGAATGATGTGGACAAGGGAAAAAGACCCAAGTGCAATTATGTTGATGCTAATGAGGATGAACCAAAATGGTCCATCAAGGATGATGATTGGGAAGTACAAACCAAAATGTTGATGGTTGCTAAGACCAAATGGGAAAAATACACAACATCGATAAGTCATGGAGGAGTCCAAATCACCATGACTGCCTTTACCCCTACATCCAAGACCATAGTCATGGATATAGATTGAGGTTGGAATTGCAAAATAAGACATGTTCAATGACAAAGGCTAGTGATTTGTCAGAAGACCATATCAAGACTCACTAGCAATGAAAGAACCAATGAAACCATTACTAGATCTAGATTATGATATGTTGTTTATGCAACCATATTTAACATTTTGAAACAAACCATATACTCACCATATCTTTGAAAATTTAAGTTTGATGTCATGTTGTATCAAGCTCGCTACCCTATGATTTTGAACCTATCATTTGATATGAAAATTCTCATTTGAGTTGGAGCCATTTCATCATCTCTATTTTGAAATTCAATATTTGTAACCATGTTACTAGTCGATTGGGTACATAATGACTAATATACAAAGAGTGATAACAAGAATAGTTAGACGTGGATGGACCCTTATCAAATCATAGATACTCAAATAATTGTTGGCTAAATGGACATCATTTAAATCAATTTGTTTTGATAATGACAAACATTTCATTCTTGTGGATCTAACGTGCTACTTGAGTGTTGCAGGAATAAGGTGGATGACAAACACTTGGAAGATCTATATGCTAAAATTGCTTTAAGTCATGAATGTAATAAAATGTAAAAACTTGTACAAGTATATAATGTACAAGTACTTAGGCATCATGTAAATCAAGCATTAGATCTTCCCTAGCCAATCAGAACACTTAGATAGGTCATCCCCTAAAATAGTGTCACAACTGCACACTCATACACACACTAAGTACTTAGTTTAAAACATTGAAACAAGGTTAATCTCGGTCAACAAAATTCTCGACCGAGACACTCTCGGTCGAAAAACTCTTCGATCGAGAATGACCCAGGTAGCCGTTAGACACATCAGACAAGGTAGTTGGGAGTTGGATTAGAACGTTATATACACTTGCTCCAGATAGTCCCTCGGTCGACAAGTCCTCGACCGAGAAGGACTCTCGGTCGACAATTCTTCGACTGAGAAGAGTTCTGTCTGCACTTTTCAGAGTTAATTAACTAGTCGTTGCTAAAGCAACTAATGGATACCTAACGGCTAGTTAAGCACATAGAACCCCCTAGAAAGTGTCTAGAATGTCCTTAAGCATTCCTAGGACATTCGTATAAATAGGACAAGCCTTAGGACACCCAAAACACACTTGTGCAATACTTGAGCTTTCATACTTGCAATTGGAATCTGTTTTGAACAATTGAGCAACACTAGTACTTGCTACTCATTTCCTTTGCTCCAAATTTGTGTCCAATAGGCTATCATCTCCTATCCACTAAACCTACACTTCCATACTCATTGGTTAGGAGATCAATACACTTGATATAGGAAATCAAGCCTTGTGCTTCAAGTGGTAATTGTAATTTTTATTTCCTTTCTTATTCTTTCTTATTGCTTGTACTCTCCTTGCTACTCCTAGGGTTGGAGGCTGTAGATTGGAGAGAGTTTGATCTTCTTGGTGAAGAAGGAGATCTTTGGACTACTTCTAGAAGGTTGTCTCAATGGGAGGCTTCTTCAAGAGGAAGGCTACTTCAAGGGGGAGCTTGAAGTTACTTCAAGGAAGGCTGCTTCAAGGTTGGTGAGACTACTTCAAGGTGAAGGTTGTCCAAAGGATGTTGAAAGTGTTGTAATTTTATGTAATATCCTTGCGAGGTAATAAAATTAAATACTTTCAAAATCCCAGTTGGGTAAGCAACCGGGTAGTGGATTGACTGTGGCCTTAGTATTTGCTAAGGTTGGAACCACTCTAAACACTTTGTATCCTTCTTATTATCTGAATTGTGGTTGTTTGAGTTAAATTATTTAAAAATATCCATAAAACCCTATTCACCCCCCCTCTAGTGGTTTTTCAATTGGTATCAGAGAAGGGCTTCAAGGAACTCTAACAAAGTCTTAAAGAATGGGTGACGGGGTACTCAACAACCTCAACTTGGAAGGAACACTCGTGGCTAGACCTCCAACTTTTGATGGCACTAACTACACCTACTGGAAGAGGAGGATGCAATTTTACTTCCAAGGAATCAGCTGGGACTTATGGAGAATGGTATCAACTCCATATGAATTTCCTCAAATAGAGTATGCAGATTGGGATGCTAATACGGTAAAATCAGCCCAAATGAATGCAAAAGCTGTAAGTATACTCTATTGTTCAATTTATGTTGGTGAGTTAAAAGAATATCAAATTGTGAAACGGCATATGAGATATGGCATAAAATTTCTACAACATATGAAGGAAGTGTTCAAGTTAAGAATTCTAAAATCAGAATGCTTAAACAGAAATGTGAACAGTTTTGTATGGATCAAAATGAATCTATTAGTGAAATGTATACAAATTTTCTTCTATTGTGAATGGTTTGAATGCTTTAGGCAAAGTTATTAGTGAGGAAGACCAAGTGTCAAAGATTCTTAGATCTCTCCCTCCCAAGTACAAGCCAAAAGTGACTACCATTGAAGAAGCAAATGATCTCACCCGACTAAGGATGGAGCAACTCATTGGCAACTTAGAAGCACATGAGGCAACCTTGGAGGAAGAGGAATGATGAGAGCGTGAACTGCAACAAGGAAGAAATAAAGATATGGCTCTAAAATCTTCAAAGATCATCACGCAAGAAAGTGATGAAACAAGTGAAGGAGAAGGAGAAGAAGCCCTAATTGTCAATGGTAAGAAATATAGAAGATTTAGATGTAACCAAATTGCTAGTTCTTCTTCTCCCCCTACTAGGTGTTTTGAATGTGGAAAGAAAGGACATCTCAAAAATGAATATCCTAAAGCAAAGAAAGGAAAGAAAAGCTCACACAAAAAGAAGGGAGAAAAAGCTTATAAAGCTGTGTGGGATGAGTCAAGTGAGAGTGAAAGTGGAGAAGAGAATGTGGAGTGTCTCATGGAAAAAGAAGATGATGACGATTCCCAGGAGGTAAGCCTTCTTGATTTTCCAAAAGAAGATTTAATTGCTAGTCTACAAGAAACTCATGACAAGTATTTTGACTGCAAAAAGAAACTAAACAAGGTCACTAAAACTAATGAGGATCTACATGCTAGATTAAATGGTATTTCTTCTGAAAAGAACAATATTGCTCTTGAAATTTTTTCTTTGAAAATATATTTAAATGATTGTAATATAAAGTTACTTACTTTAGAAACGAATCATGATCTTCTTTCTCAAGAAAAGGTTGATTTGCTTGCTAAACTAAACAATTTTCAGACTCAACCGATTCTATGTAATAATCTAGATTATGATAATGTTGTTAAAGAAAGAAACTCTCTATTATCTGATTTAGATCAAGCAAGGATAGATATAAATAATAAGATGGATGAGTTTGCTAAGCTACAAAGTGAAATAAATGGCTTAAGGGGAAATGACATTCTTGATAATATTCTGAAAAATTCCTCTAGCTACAATGGAAGAAGGGCTTAGGATATGTTCCAAAAGGAAAATTCTATCAACCCAAAAGAGCTCAAGCATCCAAGACTAAGATCACATTTGTACCTAAGAACACAATTCCAAATCCTAGAATGAGAAATGAAACTGACTGTATTTCTTGTCACTTTTGTCTACGTCTTGGACATTACTCTTTTTCATGCCCTTATAAGAAGAAGGATTCTGAGTTAGTTTGGGTCCCCAAACCTCAAACTTAGAAGACTTGAACATAATTTAGTTGAGATATGATCTAATGCTTATTTTTGAAAATCAAAATGTCTTATCTCAACTAAACAAATAGCTTCATGTATTATTTTAAATTCATAACTGATATAAAGAAATTACTGAGACAAAATAGAAACATTTTAGGTCGACAAATAGTTCGACCGAGATACTCTCGGTCGAGAAAAACTTCGACCGAGCGAATGCATGTGACTAACCAAAATCTACACGAGAAATCATAGTGAAACAACAACTATTCCGGTCGAGAAATGATTGAACGGAGCAAAATTCGATCGAAACATGGTCGACCGAACATACTTCTATTTCTACTCAGTTTTAATCTATAAAACAACAACTTTCTCAATCGACAAATTGGTCGACCGAGACACCTGTCGGTCGAACTTTTGTCGATCAAATGAAGTTTTGTTCAGTTTTCTTTGTTAAAACATGTTGAGTTTGTCATTAAATGTACCTAACCATAATGGACCATCACATGGGTACCAAAACCTACATCCTAATGCAGGATTGGGTGGTCGATAGTGGATGTTCCAAACACATGACCAGAAACAAGGAGGCATTTCAAACTTTTGAGGAAAAGAAAAGTGAAACAGTCACTTTTGGAGACAATGGTAAAGGTAAAATTGTTGGCATAGGTAATATTGGTACAAACCTTGAAATAAAGAATGTTTTACTTGTTGATGGTTTGCACCATAATTTAATAAGTGTTAGTCAATTATGTGATAGTGGATACGATGTTTTATCAACAAAAATTGCTGCAAGTTACAAATAGAAAATACTACAAATGTTGTTCATGAAGGAAAAAGAGTTGGAAATCTTTATATTCATAGACCTAACTCTATGCAATCTGTAGTTGGAAAATGCTTACTTGCAAACGAAAATTCTTTACAACAATGGCATAGAAAATTGGGTCATGCTAGTTCACATGTTATCAAAAAGCTAGTTAAATATGATCTTGTTCGTAGCTTGCCTAAATTATCATTTGATCGAACTAAAAATTGTGAACCATGTAGTTTGGGTAAACAAACTAATACCTATTTAAACCCAAAAATGTACTTAGCACCTGTAGATCACTAGAACTCATTCATATGGACTTATTTGGACCTATGCGGACACAATCTATTGGAGGTAAAAGATATTGTTTTATTATTGTTGATGATTATATTAGATATACATGGGTACACTTTCTTGCGAACAAAGATGATACTATTCGAGTTTTTATAAAATTTTGTTCCAAGATTGAAAATATACTACAAAAAAAAATATGTACAATTAGGAGTGATCATGGTGGAGAATTTGAGAACCATTTATTTGAAGAATTTTGCACATCTCAAGGTTACACTCACAATTTTTCTGCTCCATGCACTCCACAACAAAATGGCGTAGTTGAAAGGAAAAATCGATCACTACAAGAAATGGCTAGGACTATGATGCTTGAACATAATACACCTAAAACATTTTGGGCTGAAGCGGTAAACACAACTTTCTATGTGCTAAATAGAGTTACCGTTCACTCTTATTTGAATAAAACACCATATGAAATCATATATACTAATAAACCTAGGGTTGACTATTTTCATACCTTCAGATCAACATGCTATATCTTGAACACAAATGAGGATAGAGACAAGTTTGACTCTAAATCACATAAAGCCTTTTTCTTGGGATATGCCACCTCTAGCAAAGTATTTAGAGTTTACAACACTATTTCAAGAAAAGTTTAGGAATCCATTCACATTACTTTTCATGAAGAGCTACAATCTGAAAATCTTGAAATAGTTGATCTCACTCATCAATTAGAAAATTTATCCATACCAAATGATAGTGACAAAAATACTAATAATCACCAAGTTGAGACACAACCTGTTCCTAGACTCATTAAGGATCATCCTCAAGAATTGATCATTGGAAATCCAAATGATAGAGTCAAAACCCGTTCTTCTTTTAAAGATGTTGCAAATATGGCATAAATTTCTATAATTGAACCTAAGAAGGTGACTGAAGCTCTCAAAGATGACTATTGGATAATGGCAATGCAAGAAGAATTAAACCAATTCACTAAAAATGATGTATGTGACTTAGTTCCTAAACTACAAGATAAAACCATTATTGGAACTAAATGGGTTTTTAGGAATAAGTTAAATGAAGCAGGGGAAGTGGTAGGAAATAAAGCTAGGTTAGTAGCACAAGGATATAATCAACAAGAAGGGATAGACTTTGATGAAACTTATGCACCAGTAGCAAGACTTGAAGCCATTAGAATGCTACTAGCTATAGCCGCACACAAAAACATCAAACTTTTCCAAATGGATGTAAAAAGTGCATTTCTTAATGGAATAATCCAAGAAGAAGTATATGTTGCCCAACCACCTGGTTTTGAAATACCGAAAAAGGTGACTATGTATAGAAACTTAAGAAAGCACTTTATGGTTTAAAACAAGCACCTAGGAATTGGTATGAAAGGCTCAAGAACTATCTATTTGATAACGATTTCTTCTATTGGAAATTCAGATTCTACTTTATTTTTCAAAACATATGCATCTAATTTTCTAGTTGTTCAAATATATGTTGATGACATTATCTTTGATGCCTCAAATGAATTATTGTGCAAACAATTTAGTGATATTATGCAACAAGAATTTGAAATGAGCCTCATGGGTGAACTGACTTTCTTTCTTGGTTTCAAATTAAACAAACACCCGCCGGGATTTTTATAAGCCAAGAAAAGTATACCAATAAACTCTTAAAAAGCTTTGGGATGGACCGGTGCAAACATGCTACCACTCCAATGGCTACCTCTACGAAAATTGATAAGGATGAAAATGGGGAACCTATTGATGATTCCTTATATAGAGCCATGATTGGTAGTTTGCTTTACTTAACCGCTTCTAGACTAGACATCATGTTTTCAGTTGGTCTTTGTGCTCGATTTCAATCACAGCCTATGCAAACCCATTTTCAAGGCATCAAACGGATTTTATGATATTTAGCCGGCACCACATGTTATGGTCTATGGTATCCTAAAAGACAATCCTTGGACTTTAAAGCTTATACTGATTCCGACTACGATGGTTGTTGAATTGATCACAAGAGCACTAGTGGTAGTTGTTTCTTGTTAGGAATAGCCTTAGTATCTTGGTTTAGCAAGAAACAAAATATGGTTGCCCTCTCTACAACTGAAGCTGAATATATGGCAGCCGGATCTTGTTGTGCTCAAGTGCTCTATATGTAACAAGTGTTAAACGATTATGGCTTTACTTTTTCATCCACGCCTATCTTTTGTGACAACACAAGCGCTATAAACTTAGCACATAATCCTATTTTACACAGTTGAGCCAAACATATTGAATTCCGTCATCACTTTCTAAGGGATCACATCTCTAAAAATCATGTATCCCTTCATCATGTTGATAGGGAAGATCAATTGGATGATATTTTCACAAAACCGCTTCCACTAGACCAATTTAACAAAATAAGGAAGCAACTCCTCATCACTCCCTTAGAGGATGTTTTCTTTGATATTTGTGCTTCTTAAAAACAGTTTTAATCGTGTTATTTATTGGCTTCCAAATGGACATCCTTTTCGAAAGATTTGATGGTTATCTTTTTAAGGGGGAAAAAAAATTAAGGGGGAGTTTTTAACGGATATCTTTTTGAAATGAAAAAGGGGGAGAAATAAATGTAAATCTTAAAATGGTAACTTTGAAAAACTCAAATCAATGAGTTTCATAATCTCTTGGCTTTACATTAAAAGTTCCTATATTCCCTAAGAATTGGATTTTATGTTCCATACTTCTTTGGGAATAATAAGCACACATTTCATAAACAAGAGAAGGAATTCACAAAGTAAATCTCAGGTATGAAACTCAACTCATTTTAAAGACTAGTTGATTTATATTTTGGAAATGTTTGTCATCTTCAAAAAGGGGGAGATTGTTGGCAAAATGGACATCATTTAAATCCCTTTGTTTTGATAATGACAAACATTTCATTCTTGTGGATCTAATTTGCTACTTGAGTGTTCCAGGAATAAGGTGGATGACAAACACTTGGAAGATCTATATGCTAAAATTGCTTTAAGTCATGAATGTAATCAAATGTAAAAACTTGTAAAAGTATATAATGTACAAGTACTTAGACATCATGTAAATCAAGCATTAGATCTTTCCTAGCCAATCACAACACTTAGATAGGTCATCCCCTAAAATAGTGTCACAACTGCACACTCATACACACACTAAGTACTTAGTTCAAAACATTGAAACAGGGTTAATCTCGGTCGAAAAAATTCTCGACCGAGACACTCTCGGTCGACAAACTCTTCGGCCGAGAATGACCCAGGTAGACGTTATACACAGAAGACAAGGTAGTTGGGAGTTGGATTAGAACGTTATATACATGTGGTCCACACAGTCCCTCGGTCGACAAGTCCTCGATCGAGAAGGACTCTCAGTTGAAAATTCTGCGACCGAGAAGAGTTCTGTCTGCACTTTTCAGAGTTAATTAACTAGCCATTGCTAAAGAAACTAATGGATACCTAATGGCTAGTTAAGCACTTAGAACCCCCTAGAAAGTGTCTAGAATATCCTTAAGCATTCATAGGACATTCCTATAAATAGGACAAGCCTTAGGACACCCAAAACATACTTGTGCAATACTTGAGCTTTCATACTTGCAATTGGCAATCTGTTTTGAGCAATTGAGCAACACTAGTACTTGCTACTCATTTCCTTTGCTCCAAATTCGTGTCCTATAGGCTAGAATCTCCTATCCACTAAACCTACACTTCCATACTCATTGGTTAGGAGATCAATACACTTGATATAGGAAATCAAGCCTTGTGCTTCAAGTGGTAATTGTAATTTCTATTTCCTTTCTTGTTCTTTCTTATTGCTTGTACTCTCCTTGCTACTCCTAGGGTTGGAGGCTGTGGATTGGAGAGAGTTTGATCTTCTTGGTGAAGAAGGAGATCTTTGGACTACTTCTAGAAGGCTGTCTCAATGGGAAGCTACTTCAAGGGGGAGCTTGAAGTTACTTCAAGGAAGGATGCTTCAAGGTTGGTGAGACTACTTCAAGGTTAAGGCTGTCCAAAGGGTGTTGAAAGTGTTGTAATTTTATGTAATATCCTTGTGAGGTAATAAAATTAAATAAATTCAAAATCCCGGTTGGGTAAGCAACCAGGTAGTGGATTGGCTGCCTTAGTATTTGCTAAGGTTGAAACCACTCTAAACACCTTGTCTCCTTCTTATTATCTCAATTGTGGTTGTTTGAGTTAAATTAATTTAAAATATCCATAAAACCCTATTCACCCCCTCTAGTGGTTTTTCAATAATTGAATTGTACTTTCTAATTTTGACTCCCCTAATCCTGTTCACATCCCTATTTATGACTACCTCTAAATTATCATCATGTTGATTATCTAGAGTTGGAAAGGTAATCCCTTCCACCGAATTCTAATTCCTTGACCTAAATCTCGAATAGATCAAGTTTATGAAAATAATGATATTTGAAATTGAATCTCATTTTCAATACAATGTTTACTATAGCTTGTGGCTAAAATTCCTAGAAAGACCTAGGTCTAGATCATTCATCAAATCTCGATACCATGGTAATAAAATTGGTGATTGTTATCAAAAATGCTACTCGAACGTTGCTTGAATACTACTTAATTGTTGCTCAGATATTGAATGTGGATAATGATCTCCCCTAAGGTCTAAATTTGAATGAAAACCCTAGGCATTGAAATGTTTTAACCTATGATCTTGATGTCCAAACTTCAGTTCTTGATATTGATGTACAAAATCTTGAAACACGATTATGAATCTTGATATAGATGTGACTCATATAATCACCCACGATATGGATAGTGACTTTCATATCCCCAAAAACTCAGATGTTGAACATGTTGAGTCGGTAATAATTTTTTGAGGATGGTAATGTTGAATATATGCATAGGGTTTATTTCCTAAAAATGATCTAGGTCTGGATCATTCACCCATCTCAAATATACTTGATGAAGAAAATTGATGTTGAAATTTCGAAATATTACTAGATTGTTTTTTATGGGTGGATGATCACACTTGTATTCTAGATAGGAATCAAATCCCTAGACTTGCATGTTTAGAACCGAAAATTCTAATGTTTGAATATTGAGTCTTGAATTTTGATCTTGTTAGTACATGATCCAATTTAATTCATGACATAAAATCTCGACTCTCGATCACAATTCTTCCTCAGTATTGAAGCATAACTTGAAAGTGAATCTGATTTGTGAACTGTGATCTTTTGACCTCTTAATTGATCAATACACATTTATAAGAGACTGTTAATGTATTTACAATTTTGAGGATATGATTTTGATTATATAATTGAAAGTGTTCTAGTATTAAGGATATGATTTGTGTTGTATAGTCCCAATTTTTGAGGATGTTTGAATTTTGGGGACAAAATTCCTAATAAGGAGGGGAGGATGTGGTAACTGAGTTTTCCTCTATTTTTGTTCAATTCCTATTTTCCCCTTATAATGTTCACTCATGAACTCAATTTATTATTTCTTGGCTACTTGATAACTATTGATTTATAAATTCAGAATATAATGATCAATATGGATTTTATACACCTTGTGACACTACAAATTAATTTAATTTATCACTTTACCCAAAGATATAAATTGGTCCATATAAATTCACCTTTTTTTTGTTAAGATTTTTCTAAGCATTCTACATATTATTGGAACTTGTGGTCCAAATTTCATATCATTTGGGAATTCCTACAATATTCAATGATTTCCTTAAGTTGTGTGCTAAAAAACCCCTTGACTACCCCATTAAGTGACCCTTTTTCCAAGTCAGTAGGCCGAGCCAAGGTTTAGGGACAAACCCTAACCCTCAGATCTCCCACAGATCGAAGGCCTTATTGAGCAGCCAGGGGGTCGTTTACCTACCTCCCACTGATTGTGGGGAGGATTCAATGAGAATGAAAGGAACAATCACTCGAGTACAACCATGATTTGAAATTATAATCAAATGAAATGCCTTATCTTGCGATTTTGTGATCAACCATACCTACTTGGACTACCTTTAATGCTTAGTTTCTCCATCACATCACACTCCACGCTCACCCCTATCACTCTGATGACCATGGATGCAACTAAGAACCGATCTATCCCTAAAACTAGCCCTAAAACTTATAAAAACACCTCCCAAGGACCGCCACCACCCTACCTTGCTAGAAATATCACCCTTGCTCTCTCTCTCTCTCTCTCTCTTTCTCTCTCTCTCGTCCTCGAGTACCCCTTATTCTTCCCAAATTTCTCCTACTGGTTGAACGGAGCCACCACCTACCGTATTTGGGCACCTTGCCCGTGCACCTTCTGCATGCAAATTGCAAGCCCCCACAACCTCGCAATGTTGCAACGAGCTCGAGTGGCACCTCCACTGCCAACATCGGCTCCTCCTACTCCTAAGCCCACCAAACTCTAGTGAGCCCTACAAACTCATTAAAGATTTAAATGACAGCTTAGAAATTATGGTTATTCCATGACATATCTCATATATTAGAATTGCATCCTTATATTTACCCTTGCATTAAGATTCAAACATTAGCTTACATGTCATATGATGTGGTTAAATAAAATTAACCCACTTTGCATATAGATTAAATTAAGGTGTCATCGACATTTTATTGAGCTAATTGTTATAACATGTTCAATATTAACATATGCCTTTTTAGGAGGGAGTTAACTATAGTTAACCCATTTTAATTATCTAGATCATATGAAGGTATCAAAATTGTTAAGTTGTGCTAACTGTCAAAGTATATTTTTCATCTTCATTAAGCACTAAGATTAACACCTCATGTAACATGTTTCGTTTTTATGATCTTATTTCATTGATCATTTCTCATATTTAAGTTATAAACTTTATTAGTGATTTCATCACTTTATTAGCCAACAATATCACATTATCATCATTATTCATGTATATGGTTAACCATTTATACATTGAGATTTGTTAACCCATCTCTAGGTTTCCATCATATCATGTCTATATATCACATCTCAAGATTAGATCACATTCTTATTTATGTTATATCATGGTTGTTCTACACAAACTGATAAGAGTGGCTTGTCGAACATATATCAAAACTTTATCTAGTCCAACTGAGGTTCTCCTGACCCATATCATGAGGGTAGTGCCATGCTCAGTCTCTTTGAGCAAGCTCAACTCTATGAGTATCTCATATGTGTATACTTTATCCTTCCTCTCTTAGTCTAGGGTTCTCGAATTACATCTTTGGCAATAGTGATAGCTTTACAAGCTCCAGACACACAAGCACAAGCCAAAACATGATATGGGAAACCATGACATACCCATGACATACTATTTCTCAACTTTATATATATATATATATATATATATATATATATATATATATACACACATTACTATATTCCTATATGGGAAACCACCAACCCAAGCATGAGGTTTCATAATAACTAAAATGTAGTTACCTCCTCTAGGGTCTTGGGACTCTCTCTCCCTCACCCAGATGGTAGGTTCTCATATTCATGTCCACATGCACATATAACCAACCTCTCTTGTCTCTAGGGTTTGGTCCTCTCAAGGACATCAAGGGTTCAACAAAACTATATGAATCCTATATAAAGCGACTCAACTCAATCACTCAGGAGTATTCTTGTTTATGACATATCATATCACATATATCTCATAATTCTCATATCTTGGAGTTTAGGTTCTCTGACCTTCTCCCTCGTAAAAGAGCTTGAGGCTCTTACTGATTCACATCATATCATAACTTAACATATCTTATCTCAACTTAGCTTATCTTAACTTAGAAAAGACACACATTGGCATCATCAAAACTTATCTCAAATCCTCAAATCTGAACTTAGGTTCTCAAATATAATATATATCATCATAAACCATCTTATATCATCTATATACAACATACATCATATCACCAAGCTTATTTCATGTATTCATCTATCATATATTCTAATAAAGCTCTAGACATCTAATCTAGAACTACTCTCTCTTCTAGACTGATGTCATTCACTTTCACTTAGGTTGCTTGACCACCTCCTACTCGTACATATGTGAGGAAACATTTTTTTAATACTTACATATATAATAAAATATAATATAGTTTTTCTCCTATAAAACATGCGGCAGAGAAAACTACCAAGGTTTGATCCGATTGGAATCAATAACCAAATCCAGAAAATGAGTGTCCCACACATAGTAGAGATTACTGTGTCATGAAAACTAGTGAAAAGTGTGAGAACATGGTGTATAATAGTGTAGCTACTCTAGACAACGATTTCCATATGTCTAGGGTTTCTCTTCCCTTGATACACATTATCTCCAAATAATGCAATGTTCCATACCGCCACTTTATTAGGAAATGATGACATCTTAGGGCTCACTATATGATAAGCACTAGTCTAAACCTAGTTCTTAGATATCTAGGTGCTAACCTACAGGATAAGTCAGATCTAGTCTCTACAAGATGATTAATCTAACTCTAAAGATGTTCAAGTTCAAGGTTTTCTTTAGTTTGAGTTGCATAATGAGCAAATGTCAGGCTTTGCTACTGTTCATGCTTGGATACTATAACATCCCTGACCTGGGTTATGAACTAACCCTAGGTGTTTTGCTTAAATATGTGATTATATGCTTGTGGTTAGCTTTTGATATGTAATTAAAGCTCCTGAGGAACATATCTTTCTATTTCTATCCTTTTTGAACAATGTTGTAATATTGTTTTGATAAACATGGACTAATGTGCAAATTACCCAATTAGAGGGGTTAACTTGCAAATTGCACATGTTAAGATGTTCCTCTGATGTGAGACATCATAAGAATGTATATGATGAAGTAATATGGATTCTCCAAGCTTGGGCACCAACATATAGCTTGTAGAGCAATCCTTGTGCTTTAAAACCTAGTTTTGGTGAAAAGTGCAAGTTACCCAAAAATTAGGGTGCAACATGTAAAATATACCATCTAGAGTATCTCTCATGACTCTTGGAATCAAGTATAAAAAATATAATGAGTAGGGCGCCTCATTTGAGTAATCAAATAAGAAAGATAACCTTTATATTTAAATAACCAAGTTTTATGCAAAATGGTTCTTTTATATGTGTTACTTAGTAAGGTGTTTGGCTTATTTTCCTCTAAAACATGGATGAGGGAGGAGTTTTGCTTAAGGGAAGATGGGAGAAACGTGGCCAAGGAGGGTAGAAGGACTTATTTGAGAAATAAGGAAATAAATCCTCTTTTCCTTGAAAATATGCCCAAGATATATAAGTACATCTTTTTCACAAAGCAAGGGATCGTTTCCCTTCATTCCTTTTGTCATCTTCTTGCTTTGGCCGACTAAGGAGAAGCTCAGGAGCAGAGGAAGACGACCAAGCTGGTTTGGGTAAGCTTTGACTATCACCTAGCTCGAATTCTTGGAGGAAACCCTAGTACAAGGTTGGTTTGTTAGTCTTTCTTACACAACTCTTCTTTCTAGCCATCTTCTCCATCCATATCTTGAGGAACGGACCTTGGACGACCTATGGAGCTCAAGCCACCATTAAAGCTACGAAGCTTGGAGCTCTGGATCAGTCCTAGATGTGGGTTTTATAACTCTAACCCTTAAGTTTTGCTTATGCATCTTCCTTTCATAAAAACGTTGCTTAATCTCCTTCCTTAGACACTTCTAAGTGTTCTTGTAAGCATTTCTGTGAAGAACAGTCCCTGTTCTTGAGGTAGAAGAATATGGCGTTATTTACAAATTTTATCCTAATCTTAATTTAGCAAACGGTCCTCCACATCTTGCCCAAATGGTTTGCAAAACCATTTGGAATCAAACGGTTTCAAAACCATTTGAGAGCAAACGGTTTCACAAGAACGTTTGGGAGCAACCGGTCCAAGACTGTTTGGATGAGTTGACCAAGTGTTTATTGTTTGGAGATCTTTTTTAGACATTATGGACTAATCACCCACCAAAAATCATCATCTAATTCCAAGTAAATCACCAATTGAAGGCCCATTAGTCACCTAAACCCTAATCGGGTTTGTTGTTGATTTCAATAATGCAATCATGTTGAAGTTTGGGTTGAGTGGCCCAAACGGTTTCAAAACCATTTGGGGATCACCCAAATGGTCTCAAGACCGTTTGTGATCACCCAAGACCATTTGGAGGTCTAGGGTTAAGTGGGGTTGACCAATTGAGGGTTCAATCATATCAAGTTGTTGAATAATCAAATGCTGATTTTGTGACCTAATCTAGGGTTCAACCCTTAAGTGAATGACTTGGTTTTTGATAAAATATTGGGCAAACGGTCTCAAGACCGTTTGGAGGATGTCCAAACGATCCCATGACCATTTGAGGCCAGGTCATGACCCAATTGAATGATGGTTCAATAGGTTCAACATCAATTAGACACATGTTGATACATGTTGAATGGTGATGGATTCCAAACCCGAATCCAATCAATCCAAACCCTAATTGGTGACCAATTGAGGATCAATTGAGGGTCAAATCAGCAGGGATTGACCGAATTGACTCAATTGATGAGTGGCTAACCTTTGCATGATCGATTGAGGGGCTCAACCTTGGAAACCCTAACTCAATTGGATAGGTTGAGACACTTTTTGGTCCATGCAGTTTTGAGGGTGTTTGGACCAAACGGTCTCAAGACTGTTTTTTGGGTGGACCAAATGATCCCAAACCATTTGGTGGCCATGCGGTTTCAAGATCGATTTGTCCATGCGGTTTCAAAAGTCAAAGTTGGCCAAATGGTCAACGAGACCAAACGGTCTTCACCTCACCTAGGGAAAATGGTCTTGATAGTATACCTGGCCATGCGGTCTTGAAAGTCAAAGGGACCAAACGGTCAACAACTCCATGCAGTTTCAAAACCGTTTGGAGGTTGAAAGTGCAAAACTGTTTGGGGTCTATTAAGGTCAAGAACGTTTGATGCCTTAGTGGTCAAGATGGTTTAGTAGTTGATTAACCTAAACCCTAAAGGTACCTAAAGTGATTAAGTGAACAAGTAATTAGTTGATTGATGCATGTTATGGTCAATGGTGAACATTACAAAAGTACCATTAGTGGGTTAGTGTGACTAGTACCCCTTGATCATGCAAACCCTAATGACCATAATGGTGATGAAATGACTTATGTTATCAAGGTTGATTTGACATAACCTAATCAAGAGAGATGTAAACATCATCTAATAGTTATAGGAGAGAGAAGACTCCCTATATGTATGAGAATCAAGTAACATACTTCCAATATGTATGAATACATCTATCTAGGGTATTCTCCTTTATAGTGAGATCATAGAAACCCTAATTATGGTGATTAATGAATCTTAATTTAATTGAAGGAATTAATGAAAGTAATCTTCATACATGACGATGGTATGACCTCAATTCACTATAATATGAATAGTAAACCCTAATTATAGGGTAATATTATGTAATGTGAATAGTAAACCCTAATTTAGGGTGATATGATGATATGAACAGTAAACCCTAATTCTGAGTTATGCTTTTTAAGCATGAAACTTTATGTTTGGAGAATGAAATAAGGAATCACTTTTCATAATTAAGATAAAGGGGTTGAATAACCCTAATTGAATTGAATAGGGAAAACCTAACCTTATTGAAGGCATAATGGCACAACCCTTGAATTGAAAGATTATCTCTGTTTTGTAATATGCTGATATAGAGACAAATTGCCTATTATCAAATGTATTAACCATGTAGGTTTTTATAAAGAAGTGATCATAGCCAGGTAAGGGTTATGATGTCATATTCATTGAAAGCATGTTATAATCTTTATGAGTAATGATATACTATGTTTCCTAGTTTAAGAGGTAACATATGAGATTGATAGGCTGTAAGAGCCATGAGCAATATCTACATTGTTATAATCAAGGTCGTGTTGTCAAATGACTTGATGACTATATGTCACTTGGTAAAAAGTGTTATGATGATCTAAGGGTTTGAACACCCCTATTTTTGAATCATAATGATGAGATGGTTAGGGATTGATATCCCAATGACAACTGATGTGAAATGAACTTAATATAATTAGTACTCCTTCTTTATAGCAATTGTTTTAATGGTTTGTGTTTGAAAACGTACCTGATGTTAAAATAATGCTATAATGTACTTAAATAATCAAGTATAATGATATCATGTAGATCCCTAATCATAGATTCATCATTGTCAGTAGTTTAATGATCGTGAAACAAGTTTTCCTAAGGGAACTCCTAGAGAACATACTTTTGAGTATGTTGGGGTTATGGATGCGAATATCCTTACGTCCTAATGTTGGAATTGATGTAGGATGTACCTTTTATCCATAAATCCTTCATTATATGTTTATGCCAGGATGATGTATCACTAATCTCCCGATGATGTTGTTAATTCCGCATCGGTGTGAGATAAACAAGAAATCCCTCGATGGCGAAGAGAGTACATATTGCCATTGTAACTCTAATAGCGAAGTTGCTAGAATACCCTGGAAAACTATTATAGCAGAGACACGAGATGTCCTGCATGTTGATCCTCACACTGACTGAGGAAGATGAGGTCATAAGAATCTGTCTCTTTTGATGACCTATGTATGGTACCAATGCGATTTTGTAATGGTCGGTTGGAGAATGAGCGGTATACCTCACCTCCTCGGGGCATAATAATGTTTGAAAAACATAATCAGCCGTGTAGCATAACTGGTTAGGTTGAACTACGAGAAATAATGATTGATTTTACATTGTTTATAATGTTTTAGTTGAATAACTAGTATACATGCTCTTCATATTCCTTATTGTTATATTTTTTGTTACTCAATTAAGTTATAATTGAACTAATTGCCTGAGAGAATGTTGCTTCACTTAGTTATACAATGTTAAACCTGATGTTGAAAGTTTAAAGTTATACTGCTTATTGTTATTCCTTTATTGCAATAACAAAGCTTCTGGTGAAGAGTTATAACTCTTACTGGGACAATTATTCAAATTGTGTCACCCCCGGGGGATTCGACTTTTTAGGTAGACGCCAAGGACGGAGGAACCCATATGAGGGTGAGCAACAACAACAACAGCAACAACAGCAACATCAGGGACAGTAGTGATTCTCAGGTGGAGACATTATCTATCAAGTCTTGTAGATAGTATGTCCTATGTGTCGTCTCTGTACTCTCAGGTCCTACGAGTCATTAGATGTTTAAATTAGATCTGAGATTTTGGCTTAATGCCTCGAGATTTTTGTATCTTGCTTTGTACAGATAACAGAGCAATTGATGTGGTGATCACTCGAGATGCGTTTTTACAGAGATGTAATGATGAACCATGTTGTAAATAATTTATCTTGTTGCTTTATGAAAGAGTTTTATTGTTTAAAGATCTCTTTCCATAAAGTTTTAATTTTTAGTGATTTTAATACTTCCACTGCTAGTTAACGCTTCCGCATTCGTTGAACTCATTTTGGCGATTCGGTCGCCACAATTTAGTGGTATCGGAGCTCTAGGTTCACTGAGTCTATAGAGACATAGGACTTAGGATGTCGAGTCTATTCTAGTGTCTTCTAGTATATCTAATAGTGTCTTCTGCTCCTCATGAGACGAAGATAAAACTAAATATGTCTGGACCTCACGAAGAACACGTTGCAGAGAGTAGTGTTGCTGCACCAAGAAGAGGTGCAAGAGAACCAGATAGAGAAGAACCTATACCTGGACCACCCCAGTTCAATCCAATTGACATGGGGAACCCATCCGTCCAAACTATGTTTGGGCAGTTTATGACTACCATGACACACATAACTAATAGGATGCCTATAACAGCACCTAGGGCACCTACCCCTCCCGAAGGACAAGGAATCAGCAAGACGTTTGAACGACTTTGCCGAGTTGGAGCCACAGAGTATGCTGGAACAGCTGACCCAGTAGATGCTGACTTGTGGTTAACTGAACTAGAGAAGGCCTTTAGAATCCTGAACATCCCAGAAGCTGAGAAGGTTAAACATGTTGTATATCTTCTCAAAGGGAGTGCTGATCATTGGTGGACTATGGAAGAACAGAAGAGGCCTAGTGTACAGATTGCATGGGAAGCTTTTCGACGGGAATTTATCAATAGATACTTCCCTAAGACGTTTCTGGATGAGAAAATCTCTCAGTTTGAGAGGTTAAGGCAAGGTCCAATGAACATTAGCGAGTATGAGGCTAAGTTCATGGAGTTGTTGCGGTTCTGTCCGCATATGGCAGCTACAGATGAAGAAAGGATTAGGTGTTTTGAGAAAGGATTAAATGCTGAGCTAACTACTCCCGTGTCTGCTTTAGAGAATAGAGAAAGGTTTTCTACCTTCGTGGAGTCTATCATAAGGATAGAGAGGTCTGTAGCAGAGAAGAGACAGACCCAGAACAAGAGGATGTATCCCCACCTCCAAGGATCTTCATCCAGAGATTTCAAGAAACCTAGGTTTTTTGCGCCTACACCACCACCTAGACCCAATACTCAGACAAAGTGGACGTCGAATAGGGGTAGAGGATGAAGCCTACCACTAGAAGGAGCTTGCAGTTCAGCATCTATGTTGATTACAGGACCACCCAGACCACAACAACTGAACAAAAGTTGTTATATATGTGGGAAGATGGGACATCTGATGAAAGACTGAAGAGCCAGAGAGGTTAGTGTAACACAACCCCAGAGGCAGAGTCATCAAGGATCGCAAAGGACACAGTTTCCAGGAGGAGCTAGAGGACGTGGACAAGTGTCCCAAACTGGATCGTTGGCACCGAATCAACCACATGCAATAGCAAGGTTTTATGCAATGAACCCACCTGATGCATTGATCAACCCTTAGGTTGTGGTAGGTCATATGGAACTATTATATTCTGATATGTCTACATCTTGCGTTGTAATTGTTTTGATTGATTCGGGTGCTACACACTCCTTTATCACTCAAAGAGTGATTTTTGATTGCGACTTGACAATAAGTCATAGAGCAGATAGCTTGTTGCTAGAAACTCCGTTGATGGGGTCTGTTGTGTTGTAGGAGGTATGTTCTCCCTGCATCCTTTTCTTTTCTGAGCATCGCATTCAAGTGGACCTTATGCCACTTGAGATGCATGGATTTGATATAATCCTTGGGATGGATACCTTGGAAAGGTATAAGGTCGTTTTGGATTGTGAATCCAAGCAAGCTGTGTTTGCTGATGATAATGACACATGGATCTTTCAAGGAGAGAGAAAGATTCTACCCACCTATCTTGTGTCATCTATGGTTGCTGAGAAGCTGATGAGGCAAGGATGTCATGCATTCTTAGCCCATGTGGTAGATACTACCATGGATAGTCCAAACCTTGCTGAAGTTCGTGTAGTCAGGGAATTTGAAGACGTATACCTTGAAGAACTTCCAGGTGTGCCACCACCTCGAGAAATTGATTTTGAGATCAATTTGATCCCAAACACACAACCTATAGCACAAACACCATATAGGATGGCGCCTGCTGAGATGGTAGAACTCAAGAAACAACAGCAAGAGTTGCTTGACAAGGGTTTCATCCGACCGAGTACTTTTCCTTGGGGTGCTCCGGTCCTCTTTGTTAAGAAGAAAGATGGGTCAATGCGGTTGTGCATTGATTATACATAGCTAAATAAAGTAACAATAAAGAACAAGTATCCTCTATCGAGGATGAATGATCATCTTCGATCAGTTGCGTGGTGCAACTGTCTTCTCAAAGATAGATTTGAGATCGGGATATCATCAACTCTGTATTAAGGATAGTGACATACCCAAGTCTGCCTTTAGGACAAGGTATGGTCACTATGAGTTCATAGTTATGTCGTTTGGACTAACAAATGCACCAGTTGCATTTATGGAACTCATGAATAGAATCTTCCGACCTTTTCTTGATCAGTGTGTTGTTGTCTTTACAGATGACATTATGATCTATAGTAGATATGCTCAGCAGCAGGAATAGCATCTTCGTCAGGCTCTAACTTTGCTAAGAGAACACAAGATATATGCTAAGTTTAGCAAGTGTGAGTTTTGGTTACCAGAAGTATCTTTCCTTGGACACGTGATATCTGCTTCGGGTATTTGTGTTGACCCTAAAAAGGTAGAATTTGTGCTACAATGGGAACAACCGAAGACACCGACGGAGATCCGTAGTTTCTTAGGGTCGGCTGGCTATTACCGAAGGTTCATTAAGAACTTTAGTTCCATAGCCTTACCCTTGACTAAGTTGACCAGGAAGGATGTTCCTTTTGTTTGGAGTGATAAGTGTCAGCAATCTTTTCAGCTGTTGAAGGAAAGACTGACAAGTGCACCTGTGCTTGTGTTACCTGAGCAAGGGATAGGATATATAGTTTTGTGTGATTCCTCCAAAAATAGACTTGGATGTGTGTTGATGCAGGATAAACAAGTGATTTCTTTCGCTTCCCGGCGGCTTAAGAAACATGAGGAGAATTACCCGACACACGATCTAGAGCTAGCTGTTGTGGTTCATGCCTTGAAGATCTGGAGACACTGTCTCTATGGAGAGACATTCCAGATTTTCACTGATCATAAGAACCTTAAATACTTCTTTTCTCAGCATGAGCTTAACATGAGGCAACATCGCTGGATGGAGTTAATCAAAGACTACGATTGTATAATTGATTACCATCCAGAGAAAGCCAATGTGGTTGTTGATGCTTTGAGTAGGAAATCAGCAACACCAGCCTTAGATAGAGCACAACTGAATTCCTTAGTATGCTCTAGGAGAGATATGCTTATCTCCTTAAGGCAAGACAATGTACAGTTGAAAGTATCATTGTTAGCTGGGTTGTTAGCTGAGATGCATATAAACGTACTCTGAGAGAGCAGATCAAAGAGGCACAACAAGTTGGTGTTGCAGTTCAACAGATCAGATTGGAGTATGGTGACGAGAAACGAGATGGTTTCCATGACTCAGATGACCAAGTAGCCTGTTATCATGGTAGGATGATAGTGCCGGATGTGGATAACTTGAGGAAGTTAGTCCTGGAAGAAGCTCATTCTTCAATGTATGCTATACATCCAGGAAGCACCAAGATGTATCAAAACTTGAAAGATATGTATTGGTGGCTTGGAATGAAGAAGGACGTTGCTGAGTTTGTTATGCAGTGTCCTGTGTGTCAGCAGGTGAAAGTTGAACACCAGAAGCCTGCAGGAACAATGCAACCTTTGCCCATACCATAGTGGAAGTGGGATCATGTAACCATGGACTTTGTTGTTGGCCTACCCAGGACAAACAAAGGGCATGATTCCATTTGGGTAATAGTTGATAGGTTGACAATAACAACACACTTCTTGCCTGTTAAAACAACCTATTCTGCTGAGAAGTTAGCATAGTTGTATGTTGAAGAGATAGTACGGCTGTACGGAGTCCCAGTCACCATTGTTTCCAACAGAGGACCCCAGTTTACGAGTCACTTTTGGGAGCGACTTCACAAAGCTTTAGGCACACAATTAAGGTTTAGTACAACCTTTCATCCTCAGACTGATGGACAGTCAGAAAGGACTATACAGACCTTGGAAGACTTGGTTAGAGAATGTGTTCTTCAATTTATAGGGAGTTGGGATCTGCACCTAAGCTTGATAGAGTTTGCCTATAACAATAGATATCAACATAGCATTGACATGGCACCTTATGAAGCTTTTTATGGTAGACGTTGTAGATCACCTCTATGTTGGTATGAAACCGGTGAATATCAACTGTTAGGTCCTGATCTTGTGCAGCAGACCACAAAGAAGATTAAAAGTAATACAACGACAGATAAAAACTGCACAGGATAGGCAGAAGTCTTACGTTGATAAGCGTCGTAGACCCTTAGAATTCCATGTTGGAGACAGAGTGTATCTCAAAGTCTCACCTTGGAAAGGGGTTCTGAGATTTGGAAGGAAAGGGAAGTTAGCTCCTAGGTTTATGGGGCCTTATCCAATCATTGAACGGATTGGAAGGGTAGCCTATAAGCTAGAGTTACCATCAGAGTTATAGAGGTTACACCCTATGTTTCACATTTCTATGCTGAGGAAATGTCACCCTGATACAGAATCTGTTCTGCAACCTATGGAAGTAGAATTGAATGATGATGTATCTGATGAGGAAGGACCAGTGTCAATCCTTGATAAAAGAATTAAAAAGATGAAAAAGAAAGACATAAGTCTTGTGAAAGTCCTCTGGAATCATCGTGGTGTTGAAGAAGCAACATGGGAACTAGAGGAAGAGATGAGAAGGAAATACCCTACTCTTTTCTCTTAATATGTTATGTTGATTTCGGGGACGAAATCCTTGTAAGGGGTGGATAATTTATAACATACCTGACCTGGGTTATGAACTAACCCTAGGTGTTTTGCTTAAATATGTGATATGATGCTTGTGGTTATCTTTTGATATGTAATTAAAGCTCCTGAGGAACATATCTTTCTATTTCTATCCTTTTTGAACAATGTTGTAATATTGTTTTGATAAACATGGACTTATGTGCAAATTACCCAATTAGAGGGGTTAACTTGTAAATTGCACATGTTAAGTTGTTCCTATGATGTGAGACATCATAATAATGTATATGATGAAGTAATATGGATTCTCCAAGCTTGGGCATCAACATATAGCTTGTAGAGCAATCCTTGTGCTTTAAAACCTAGTTTTGGTGTAAGTGTAAGTTACCCAAAACTTAGGGTGCAACATGTAAAATATACCATCTAGAGTATCTCTCATGACTCTTGGCATCAATTAGAAAAATGATAATGAGGAGGGCGCCTCATTTGAGTAATCAAATAAGAAAGAGAACCTTTATATTTAAATAACCAAGTTTTATGCAAAATGGTTCTTTTATATGTGTAACTTAGTAAGGTGTTTGGCTTCTTTTCCTCTAATACTTGGAATTAGGGAGGAGTTTTGCTTAAGGTAAGAAGGGAGAAACGTGGCCAAGGAGGGGATAAGGACTTATTTGAGAAATAAGGAAATAAATCCTCTTTGCCTTTAAAATATGCCCAAAATATATAAGTACATCTTTTTCACAAAGCAAGGGATCGTTTCCCTTCATTCCTTTTCTCATCTTCTTGCTTTGGCTGACTACGGAGAAGCTCAAGAGCCTAGGAAGACGACCAAGCTGGTTTGGGTAAGCTTTGACCATCACCTAGCTTGAATTCATGGAGGAAACCCTAGTACAAGGTTGGTTTGTTAGTCTTTCTTACACAACTCTTCTTTCTAGCCATCTTCTCCATCCATATCTTGAGGAACGGACCTTGGAAGACATGTGGAGCTCAAGCACCACTAAATCTATGAATATTGGAGCTCTGGATCAGTCCTATAGGAGGATTTTATAACTCTAACCCTTAAGTTTTTCTTATGCATCTTCCTTTAATAAAAATGTTGCTTAATCTCCTTCCTTAGACACTTCTAAGTGTTCTTGCAAGCATTTCCGTGAAGAACAGTCCCTGTTCTTGAGGTAGAAGATGATGGTTCCAAAGTTTATCCTAATCTTACTTTAGCAAACGGTCCTCCACCTCTTGCCCAAACGGTTTGCAAAACCGTTTGGAAGCAAACGACTTCATAATTGTTTGAGAGCAAACCGTTTCTCAAGAACGTTTGGGAGCAACCAGTACAAGACCATTTGGATGAGTTGACCAAGCATTGACCGTTTGGAGATCTGATGTAGACATTATGGACTAATCACTCACCAAAAATCATCATCTAATTCTAAGTAAATCATCAATTGAAGGCCCATTAGTCACCTAAACCCTAATCGGGTTTGTTGCTGATTTCAATAATGCAATCATGTTGAAGTTTGGGTTGAGTGGCCCAAACGGTTTCAAAACTGTTTGGGGATCACCCAAACGGTCTCAAGACCGTTTGGTGATCACCCAAGACCATTTGGAGGTCTAGGGTTAAGTGGGGTTGACCAATTGAGGGTTCAATCATATCAAGTTGTTGAATAATCAAATGCTGATTTTGTGACCTAATCTAGGGTTCAACCCTTAAGTGAACGACTTGGTTTGTGATAAAATATTGGGCAAATGGTCTCAAGACCGTTTGGAGGATGTCCAAATGATCCCAAGACCGTTTGGGGTCAGGTCATGACCCAATTGAATGATGGTTCAATAGGTTCAGCATCAATTAGACACATGTTGATACATTTTGAAGGGTGACCGATTCCAAACCCTAATCCAATTAATCCAAACCCTAATTGGTGACCAATTGAGGATCAATTGAGGGTCAAATCAGTAAGGATTGACCTAATTGACTCAATTGATGAGTGGCTAACCTTTGCATGATCGATTGAGGGGCTCAACCTTGGAAACCCTAACTCAATTGGATAGGTTGAGGCACTTTTTGGTCCATGCGGTTTTGAGGGTGTTTGGACCAAACGATCTGAAGATCATTTGGGTCCAAATGGTCCCAAGACCGTTTGAGTCCAAACTGTCTCAAGACCATTTGGTACTAAACGGTCTCAAGACCATTTGAGACCAAACGATCCCAAACCGTTTGGTGGCCATGCGGTTTCAAGATCGATTTGTCCATGCGGTTTCAAAAGTCAAAGTTGGCCAAACGGTCAACGAGACCAAACGGTCTTCACCTCACCTAGGGCAAACGGTCTTGATAGTATACCTGGCCATGCTGTCTTAAAAGTCAAAGGGACCAAACGGTCAACAACTCCATGCGGTTTCAAAACCGTTTGGGGTCTATTAAGGTCAAGAACGTTTGATGCCTTAGTGGTCAAGATGGTTTAGTAGTTGATTAACCTAAACCCTAAAGGTACCTAAAGTGATTAAGGGAACAAGTAATTAGTTGATTGATGCATGTTATGGTCAATGGTGAACATTACAAAAGTACCCTTAGTGGGTTAGTGTGACTAGTACCCCTTGATCAAGCAAACCCTAATGACCATAATGACTTATGTTATCAAGGTTGATTTGACTTAACCTAATCAAGAGAGATGTAAACATCATCTAATAGTTAGAGGAGAGATAAGACTCCCTATATGTATGAGAATCAAGTAACATACTTCCATTATGTATGAATACATCTAACTAGGGTATGATCCTTTATAGTGAGATCATAGAAACCCTAATTATGGTGATTAATGAATCTTATCTTAATTGAAGGCATTAATGAAAGTAATCTTCATACATGATGATGGTATGACCTCAACTCACTGTAATATGAATACTAAACCTTAATTATAGGGTAATATTATGTAATGTGAATAGTAAACCCTAATTTAGGGTGATATGATGATATGAAAAGTAAACCCTAATTCTGAGTTATGCTTTTTAAGCATGAAACTCTATGTTTGGAGAATGAAATAAGGAATCACTTTTCCTAATTAAGATAAAGGGGTTGAATAACCCTAATTGATTTGAATAGGGAAAACCTAACCTTATTGAAGGCATAATGGTACAACCCTTGAATTGAAAGATTATCTCTGTTTTGTAATATGATGATATAGAGATAAATTGCCTATTATCAAACATATTAACCATGCAGCTTTTTATAAAGAAGTGATCATAGGCAGGTAAGGGTTATGATGTCATATTCATTGAAAGCATGTTATAAGCTTTATGAATAATGATATATTATTTTGCCTGGTTTAAGAGGTAACATATGAGATTGATAGGCTGTAAGAGCCATGAGCAATATCTACATTGTTATAATCAAGGTCATGCTTTCAAATGACTTGATGACTATATGTCACTTAGTAACAAGTGTTATGATGATCTAAGGGTTTGAACACCCCTATTTGTGAATCGTAATGATGAGATGGTTAGGGATTGTGATGCAAATTTACCATGCGTATGAACGCAAGTGAACGTGTCGAGTAGTACATGCCTTTTGGAAGCCCGAGTCGAACTCAGGGATACGTGCAATCATTGGAGACTCCTACTAACCACTCGCGATCAGCTAAGCCGATTAACAAGTTGAGAGTTGTTGTTAAGAATAAAATAAAAATAAAAACAAAACAAAAGAAGCAATCAATTAAATGTTGGTTTGATCAATTCAAAAGGGTATCTTTAGGATTGCGGTTTCACCGCGGGTTTTCATTGTATTAAATTCTATATAGATATTTAATTTTATCTCTCTATCCGGGTAGTGGCCTGAAGACAGAATTGCCCACTGTCGTGGTGCAATTCACTACCAAAGCTTAGGTCGGTTCCACCGTCGTAGTAACCTATACCCTAAACTCGGTGCATTACGAACGATCTCTCAGTTTCCACCATTAATTTTACACCGCCTTGTTCAAGGGATTTATTGATTAATGTAGATTTCATCTCTTTTCAACCGTTAATCCTTCTTTCAAAGTGATTAAGGGCATTATATTATTATCATGGTGATCAAGCATAACAATACATTGAGAAAATGAAACTATACCACGGATTTGAGAGATAAAATATGATTCACTATTATAAAACTGTCATACAATGAATTCCCAGGCTACTCCCGGTCCTAAAGATGAAGGGGATTAGCCCCGCATATTCATCTCACACAAGTTCATGGTAGAAATAGGGGAAAACATGTGAAAAACGTGGAATGAAAGGGAAAACCCCTGAACGGAGAAGAACCAGTTGATCCTTGGTGTAGAATGCGTGCTCTACCGCCTCTCGGTGGTGGAATATGTCTTCTTCGGCCCCCCGGATCAACAAGTATGAACTTCTAGCCTCCGTTCTCCTCTCTCCCGCTCCTCAGTACTCGTGCAATGGCTAATGAGATCCCCCTCTCGTCTGGGCGGCCGTCATTAGGTATAACTCCCTCATTAGGTCGCTAATTAACCACGGCCGTCCGATTGGGAACAATCTGAATCAAACGCATATCTGACGGTGTCGATACCATCGACGCGCGTCGATGGTATCGACCCAGTGTGGTAGCGGCAACCCTTCTTTCTTTTTGTCCGAGTGTCTGATGTAGTCTCGATACCATCGACACAGGTCGATGGTATCGACTTCTTGTAGGTTTCGGTTTTTGTCATTTTGCATCGCTATAGCCTCCGTGCGTCGATGGTATCGACTGGGTGTCGATACTATCGACTGCTTCTTCGCCAGCAACCTGAAGGTGACTCGATACCATCGAAATCCATGTCGATAGTATCGACGCTTTGCTACTCCTTTCGGCTGGAAACCTGTGATCAAGTCAATGGTATCGACTCCCGTCGATGGTATCGATGGAAGCACATACTCGTTTTCCGTAAAATTCAAACATGAAACCAAATAAGTTCACACAAATAATAATATTTTGACAATTAATGCTCAAAATGATGAAACAAAGGGGATTTGACGTAAAATAGCATCAAAGACCTAAGTGGATGAATTATGCGATATTAACCATAGAAATGACTAATTAAAGCATAAAACACATATGAAACAGGTCTATAAATGCGACTCAAAATCATCGCATCAAACTCCCCTAAGCTTGAATGTTGCTCGCCTCGAGCAACAAATCCTTAGAATAGAATTGCTAATGTCAACTAAAGAACAACACACCACAACCAACATCCCATATGACTCCCACTGGACATTCACATACCGACCCTTTCTAACCACGGAACGATAATTACCCTGAAGGCAACAATAACCATCAATAAAAGAAATTGACCTCAAAACTGATGAACACTATCACATAAGGCAGTTAACATAATAAAACTCACCGGTTCAGACTTAGTGCATCTTGTGACACCCTATACTACGTTGCTCGCCCTAACTACCATCTACATGGAAGCAGTTCTCCTGATATTCATTAGTGAGGAGAAATTCACGGTGGCCTACCAATCCGAGCAACAGGTGGATGCAGATGGGTGGTTCATGGAAGAAAGTGGATGTATTGTACTGTTTGAACATGCATAATACAAAAATGTCCTACATGATGCAAATGCACATGAGAAATTCCCTAATGCCTAAAATTGGGCGAAATGATGCATGTACTAACCATCCATCTCGAAACGAGATGAACATCTAATTAAGCTACATCATGTACTCAATTATCTTGAATTGCAGGTGATATTATGTTCCTTTCTCCTTCTTATTCATGTTGCTTCTACATAAATCTTTTTTTTAATTATGTAGATTTATTTTTTCCAACCCTAATATCCATAATTGATAATGAATATTTTATTGGGCTTATTTTCTTCATACTCAGAAATTTGCACTATTTAGAAGGTATGGAACAATTTGATTCACCATTAGAGAAAAATTGAGATACAAGATATACTTTATGCATGAAAATTATGAATGCAACTACATGGCATGCACCTAAGGGTAATGTGCATGTATCACTATTCTCATTTTTTTTTCTTTTTATGCAAAACATATGGAAAAAGAATTAATGCAAGCCCTATCTACGTGCAATGCAGTCAAAGAGGTTAAAACTGTAGCATACTTCCAATTCTTGCGGTGGATTGTGAAAAGCGAAAAGGTGGATGGATCACAAGACTAGGTGACTGAACCTTAGATAAATATTATGTGTCCCTCCTTACTGACCTGTGTAGTAGTTAAGAAGTTTCTCTCTCTTACATCCAATTAGAGTCTCATTACCATTTGGTCAGATTAGGCTCAAACAACCATTTCCATCCACTTTCATGAATCATTAGGAGTACAGTTGTGAAATTTTGTTTTAAAGTTGACAAAACCAATCATTGTCGTAGGTTAATTGCACAAGGTGAAACAAGACAACTCTTCAAACATACCCAAAATTTCAAATTTCCCTTGATTTTTCCCATGCACACTATAGAGATGACACAAACTTTATGACATCCACGATTACACTAGATAGCATGTGGATCCTACGAACAAACTAAAATTCAAAAACAACTAAAAGAACAAAAACAAATAAAGTTAAAACTAAGAGTAATAAAAGAGAGAAAGCTGTTCCAACTACCCCCCTAAGCTTGAAATTGACTATGGCCTCATAGTCAAAAACAAACTTAAAGATTGGAACAGTGATACTGGATCACTCCTGTGGTGGTGGAGGAGGGTACTGCGGCGCCGTGGGGTCCCAAGACGGGTATTGCGCCTGGAAAGTCGGATCATATTGGGGCATCGGAGGAGGCTGTGGATACTCCCCAAAATAGTTCTGGCTCAAGTAATGATCGAAAAATGACTGTTGCTGCACCTCCATTCTGTGCAACTGATCATGGATGTTCTGCTGATTCTCGAACAAAAGGCTCTCATTCTCGAAGATCGCCTACTGATTGACAAAGAGCCGGTTGGTAGTATCTTGAATACCGCCAAAAGTGGTGGTGTGGCCATGTTGGGTCTGCTGGATGTCTTGTAGGATCGCGTACATGCCTTGCATGGAATAGGCATCCTCGCTTGGCTGCGAGGGCGGTGGTGGTGGCAGAGTAGGCTGAGATGATGAAGATGCACCCGGATGCATCCGAGGATGCTTCTGTGGTGCCACTCGTGCTCGAAGAGGTGTAAATGCCTCTTCGTCCTCCGCAGCCTCGTCATCATTTCCGTCGTCGCCGCCTTCTTCATCGGAGTCTGCGATGGCTATGATTGGCCACCGGAAATGTGGTGCACCTTCGATGTTGAAAATGGGATCGGGAAGAGAACATTCTTGATATGCTTGATTTACGTGGCAATGTGCAAACGCCATGCCATCTCAGAGAAGTAGCAGATTGGACCTGTGCAAATGCTACAATTTTACCTTGCTTCTAGTAGATAGAGGAGTGAGGGTTTGGAAATTCAAGCCAAGGTACGAAGCTAGCTTGGTGATGAGCCCGCCGAAGTAAATCGGCGCTTTCCTCGTACTCCTCTTCACATCCAAAACTCGTTGCAGAAAGAAAGCACCCCAGTTGCATTCTTGTTTCTTCAGGAGTTCATATAGAAAGAAAAGGTCCGACCCCTGAAACTTGCTGAGGGCGAGATCACCCCGAGAAAAAACTGTGGAACTGAGCATCCGGTGCAAGACCCGGACGAAAGGGTGCTTGAAATCGGCTACCACAGCATTGTGGTAGCTCACCGACTTCCCCGGCGGCACCGTCACCAGCTCGGTGAAGATTGCGTCATAATCGGTGCGATGGTTCAGCCGCCGGTGGTCATACAGCGAATGGTTCCAGTTAAAAATCATGTTGAACTGCTTCAACATGAGGGTGTAGTCGATGTTGAACAGCCGGAAAGACACCCGGCCCTGTATCCACTCACAGTCGGTCGCTACGATGTCGTTGGGCACTAAACAGACATCCAACGATGCCATGAACTCTGCTACCAGTTCTTTGTACGTCGGCCAGTCACCAAAGAATGGTTGGCCATCTTGGTGAAATTCCAGTTCACCAGGCCTTATTGGTGTGTGACGGGCCTGCCCGTTAAGAACATAGGCCAAGTTGGCCTCGAATCCGAGATCTCGGATCATCTCCCGGTCCACATATTGGGTGGGCTCGATCTTCCTCCGCATGATCTCCTCGTAGATCTTTCGGACCTCCGAGGAAGGATGGATGAGTCGGGGACGTGCGACCGACGCTAGCGGCGGTGGCACAAACTTGGGGATGTCAATCATGTGAGCGCGCGAGGAAGAAGCATCGGCTGTATGCACCATGGTTGCGACGAGAAAAGGGATTAGAAGAAGAGCTCAGTGAAGATGAGAATTGAATCTCCGCTCGGTGAAGATCGTTGCTCGGTGTTGCTCTTCGTCGGCTTGGATGGCTCGGGGGATCGCTCGGCACAAGGAAGGGATATCACTCTGAAGGTGTGACGTCAACTGACGTAATGAATCTCCTTATATAGCCTTTGTCGGCGCCACTGTTGGCCCGTCGATACCATCGACGCGAGTCGATGGTATCGACACTTGTCGATGCTATACGCCCCCCTCGCGAGTATCGATTGTCATCGATGGCTAGATCTTGAAACCCGGATCGCTGACGTGTCGACGGATCGATGACGTGGCTGCCGTGATCGCCGTTGATTCATTTGCGTGGATCGGTGATGTGGATGGTCGATACCATCAACGAGGGTCGATAGTATCGACTATCCGGATTAGGGTAAATCCTCGCGAGACCGGACGCTGCCTTTTTCACTTGAAAATGTTGATACCATCGACACGCCTGTCGATGGTATCGACTTCACTGAGTCGATTTCTTCTGTAAATCTTCAGAGATCTCGATGGTATCGACTGGCATGTTGATACCATCGACTTTAATATTGTGATCTGCCTGTAGGTCTGTCGATACCATCGACGAGGCCGTCGATGGTATCGACGCAGTGCGAAATCGGCAGTCATCTACCTGTTCCATGGTCGATACCATCGACCAGTGCGTCGATAGTATCAACGCTGCCCCAGCCTGCACATCAAACAAAATGATCACGATATCTTTTTTACATGAAAAACTAAGTAAAACAAATTAAACTACGAATGTAAATGAACTAACTACGGTACCAGTGGTTGGGTTGCCTCCCAACAAGCACCCTTATTGAACGTCTTAGGCTAGACGGCTTTCGGCACCTCATGCATCTGGAACGGAAATGAGTTTGACCTCATTCACCTTCCTCTTATAGTTCTCACCAAAATAGAGCTTCAATCTTTGTCCATTCACTAAAAACGTGGTATCACCATCACACACTAAGATAGCGCCGTGTGGTTTGACCTCTTCTACCACAAACGGTCCACTCCACCGGGATTTGAGCTTCCCGGGATGCAACTTGAGTCGGGAGTTGAACAAAAACACACTATCTCCTTTCTTGAATGTGCGCAACTGGATGTTGCGATCGTGGATCAGCTTTGTGCGCTCCTTGTATATCTGTGCGTTCTCATAGGCCGTCATCCGCAACTCATCCAGCTCATTCAACTCAAGCATTCTCTTTCTCCCCGCTTCATCGTAACTCAAATTGAACCTTCTAAGCACCCAATGGGCCTTGTGCTCCAACTCTACTGGTAGGTGACAAGCCCGGTTATATGCCAACCTAAAAGGCGTGGTGCCTATAGGTGTTTTGTAAGCCGTCCTGTATGCCCACAAAGCATCCGGCAGTAAGGCACTCCAGTTTTTTCTTGTGGACGCCACCGTACGCTCTAAAATCTTCTTAATTTTGCGATTGGAGACCTCCACCTTCCTTTGGGTCTGCGGGTGATATGGGGTACCTATGTTGTGCTTGACCCCATATTTCTTCAATAAGGTCGAGAACTTCTGATTCCTAAAATGTGTACCCCCATCACTGATTATCATCTGGGGTACCCCAAACCTGCAGAAAATGTGTTCTTTCATGAACCTGCACACTACAGTGGAATCGTTAGTCCTTGTGGGTATTTCTTCCACCCACTTCAACACATAATCAACGACTAATAAAATATATAAATTGGAGTTTGAGGACACAAAGGGTCCCATGAAATCTATGCCCCACAAATCAAATACCTCCACTTCCTGAAACACATTCAGGGGCATCTCCTGTCGCTTTGAGATATTACCTGCTCGCTGACAAGGATCACATTGCCTCACAAACTCGTAGGCATCTCGAAACAAAGTTGGCCAATAAAGGCCGCTTTCCAAAACCTTAGCTGCCGTGCGCGAGCCGGTGTGGTGTCCTCCCGTAGGTGATGCATGACAATGACGGAGAACGCTCTCGTACTCCACCTCAGGCACACACCTGCGCAAGATACTGTCCCGACATTGCTTAAGAAGAATTGGATCATCCCAAAAATAATATCTCAAAGAATGGAAAAATCATTTCTTCTCCTGATATGACCAATCTTCCGGGATGATCCCGCAAGCCAAATAGTTTACAATCTCAGCAAACCAAGGATCCTTAGAAGTAATTTTCAAAATCTGTTCATCCAGAAACGTCTCGGTTATGGGTATATGTAGATCTTTTTCGTCCACCCTTTCTAACCTAAACAAATGATCAACAACAACATTTTCAATCCCAGATTTATCCTTGATTTCGATGTCAAATTCTTGTAAGAGAAAAATCCACCTAATGAGTCTAGGCTTTGCGTCTTTTTTCTCCATCAAGTATTTTATTGCAGCATGGTCAGTCCATACAACTACTTTAGATCCAACGAAATATTGCCGGAATTTTTCAAAAGCGAACACAACGGCGAGTAATTCTTTCTCAGTAGTTGTATAATTTAATTGGGCGTCATTCAAAGTCTTTGAAGCGTAAAAAATCACGGCGGGTTTGTTGTCGACCCGCTGCCCCAATACGGCTCCTACTGCAAAGTCCGAAGCGTCACACATTAATTCAAAAGGTTTTGTCCAATCCGGCATTTGAACAACCAGTGCAAAAATCAGTTTTTCTTTCAAAACGTCGAACGCATGTAGACACTTATCATTGAAATAAAAAACAGCATCTTTCTCCAAAAGCTCGGATAGAGGTTTCACGATTTAAGAAAAATCTTTTACAAATCGCCGATAGAACCCGGCGTGTCCCAGAAAACTTCTTACCCCTTTTACAGAATTTGGTGGGGGCAACTTGGAAATGACCTCAATTTTGACCGGATCCATCTCTAGACCTTTTCTAGACACCTTGTGTCCTAGCACTATCCCCTCAGTCACCATCATGTGACATTTCTCCCAGTTGAGGACCAAATGTGTGTCCTCGCAACGCTGTAAAACTCTGTCTAGGTTATAGAGACATTCATCAAACGATGCACCATACACCAAAAAGTCATCAATAAAAACCTCGAGACAGCGCTCTACCATGTCAGAAAATATGGCGAGCATACAACGTTGAAACATCGCCGGTTCATTGCATAAACCAAACGGCATTCGGCGATAAGCAAAAGTCCCATAGGGACAAGTGAACGTAGATTTCTCTTGATCTAAAGGATCAATCGAGATCTGGTTGTACCCCAAGTATCCATCTAGAAAACAAAAGTGGGATCGACTGGCAAGACGCTCTAGGATTTGATCAATGAAAGGTAAAGGAAAGTGATCCTTTAGCGTGGCGGAATTTAAACGGCGGTAATCAATACAAACTCACCACCCGACTACCAATCGGGTGGTGACAAGTTCATTTAACATATTTTGAGTGACAGTAATTCCCCTCTTCTTAGGGACTACCTGTGTGGGACTCACCCATGTCGAGTCTGATATGGCATAGATAATACCTGCAGCAAGAAGTTTAATGACCTCCTTCTTCACAACCTCCATCATGCTCGGATTAAGACGTCGTTGAGGTTGAATCACGGGCTTGGCTCCCTCCTCGAGCCGAATCTTGTGCTGACATAGAGTAGGAGAAATCCCCTTGATGTCTACAACTGACCATCCAAAAGCTCCCCGGTGGTTCTTCAGTACTATCAACAATTGTTCCTCCTCATCTGCACTCAAATAAGCAGAAATGATCACCGGTAACTTGTCTTCCTCAGCTAGAAAGATATATTTGAGATGCGGGGGAAGCGGCTTTAATTCTAAATCCGGTGGACTTATCAAAGATGATTGAAGTAGCGGGGGAAGTTCACCTAGATCTTCATAATGCCTCACATAGAAGCATGGAAGCATCTGTAGCATCTTGGCACACTCCTTGAGTGATTTGCTCCTCATCCAATCATGTGTAATATTTACCAAACAAGCCTCTAATGGTAATTTCGGATATGCACCAAGAACAGAAATAGCAATAACATCATCTTCCATGGAAGGCGGAATGTCCTCCTCATCATCATTCGGGAATCCTACAACTTTGCACAGAGAAACTACTTTGGTCTGCTCCATGATATCCACAGCCAAAGTTCCGTTGTCCATCTTGCTCATCACATGAGCCATGTCCAGAAATGGCTTCCCAAGATAGAGTGAGATGTTACTATCCAGATGTTTCACCATATTGCATTGTTCCTTTGCTTTAGATGACACAGTACTAGAGGGCATGACCATCTCAAAGCGGTCATCGGCTATGCCCAAGGTCAAGCAACCTCTCCCCATCTCTAAAATCATGTCGGCTGTAGCTTGGAAAGGACGTCCAAGTAACAGCTCGTTGCCATGTTCATCTTGCATCTCCATGACCACGAAATCTGCCGAAAAGACAAACCTATCCACCTTTACTAAGACATCTTCACAGATTCCATAAGGCTTCACCACAGCGTTGTCTGCCAATTGAATCGTCATATTGCTTGGCTGTGACTCCTTCAATCCCAGCTTTTTGAAAGTCGAAAGGGGCATCAAGTTGATGCTTGCCCCTGAATCACACAACGCTTCGCCAAATTTAACCTTCCCAATATAGCAAGAAACGTTAAAACACCCTGGATCTTGTCTCTTTGGCGGCAAAGTACCCATGATGAAGGCACTCACTTGCTCCTTTAGCACGACGACCTCTGTATCTGGAATTTTCCTCTTCTTAGTAATGACATCCTTTAGAAACTTCCCGTATGAAGGAATTTGCTCAATGGCTTCCAATAAAGGAATATTTATTGAAAGCTTCCTAAAACTGTCTAAGAACTTCTTGAACTGTGCATCGACCTTCCTTGCCTTCGCACTATTTGGATATGGGACCAGAATAGCTTGTGCCCTTTGATGAGGTGGCACATAAGGTGTCTTTTTCGGGGGTTCCTCCTCTACAACCTACTCTTCAGTATCATCCACGGCTATGTCTTCAACCTGCCCTATGACTGGGGCGGGCTGCTCTTCATTAGTTTCACCTTCTCCTTCAGCTTGTGGTGTGCTTGTTTCTTTAGCTCTTGGATTCAACACTTTCTTGCCGCATCTAAGCAGAATAGCCTTTGCTTGTTGGTTTCCCCAGAGAACATTGGTATTCCCCGAAAAACCCGGATGTGCCGGTTTCTTCAAACTGGCGATCTCGGCTGCCATGTGTGCCATGGATGTCTCAATGGTCCTCATTTGAGCCCCATGGCTCTATAATGTTTGCCCAAATTGATTCATGTATTCTCCTTGCTTCTTGATTTGCTGGCCAAATGTATTCATTAGCTCTTGATTTTGTTTTATAACCTGATTTAGCAAATCCGTGCTCTTGTCTTCTGTTACTGGCGAGGGCTTGGCATCCAGATCCTGCAGAAAATTGTTCGGATCCTTCCACGAGAACTTTTTGACTTTTCTCCATGAATAATCATTGTTCCTATAACCTTGCTGTTGTCTCATGTATTTGACTTGAGCCTCATCCCCGGACTCAATATCCTCCTTTTCCAGTAGCTTCTTTGCGAGAAGATCCATCTTCTCATTCAGCTCTTTCATTGCCTTGGACTCACCTGCTACTCGAACTTGCTCTACCGGGCCTCTCTCTCTCACCCCATGACTGCTTTCTAGCCATATTCTTTAGTATCTCCCAGCATCTGGTGTCCGTATTGTTCAGAAAGAACCCTGACCCAGCTGAATCCAGATTACTCCTATCGTGCTCGGAGAGAGCAAAATAGAAGATCTTCACCTGCGTCTCTTTATCCAGCCCGTGATGCGGGCACCTCCTCAGCATGACCTGAAATCTCTCCCAGGTCTCAGAATATGTCTCTCCGGCCTGTTGGGTAAAATTGTGAATCTTCCGGATCATGTCGTTAGTCTTCACAGGAGGGAAGAACCTCTCAAAGAAGACCTCCACCATATGGTCCCAGGACTCCACGAACTCATCATATAAATTGTGTAACCACTCTCGTGCTGCTCCCGCCAATGAACTCGGAAAAAGCTTGAGATACAGTGAATCCTGTGGAAACCTATCAATTTTTACCATGTCACAGTTCTCAATGAACTAGCTGATGTGTGCGAAAGGATCCTCATTCTTCAGCCCATGAAAAGCATTCGATTTCACCAGATTTATCAACGCCGGATCAATCTTATATGTCAGTATGTTGATTGTCTGCTTCTTTATAGGCCCCTTGGAAGCTTATGAGGAAGAAGCCTTGATCTTCTCCCATATCGTCTGTGGCTCGGCCATCTCTTCCTATTCAAATTCAGAATCTACCTCTTCTTGGTGCTCTTGCTCATGATAATCCTCATCCTCAGGTCCTGGCAATGGAACCTCGGGTGCACGACCTGTGTAGTCAGTACTACGCGTTTGCACCATGCACAGTACCTGAAATAAAAGAAATTCGAGTTCAGTACAGTGCTATGACGAGTATAAAAATTATCGAACTATTTAAAATTTTTGAAATGGTTTCAAACTAAATAAAACAAATGTGGCCTAGAATGGCCTCTTGTAGCACTCAAAGTGCCAACAAGTTGCCATATCCCCGGCAACGGCGCCAAAAACTTGACGCAAATTTACCGTGCGTATGAACGCAAGTGAACGCGTCGAGTAGTACAGGCCTTTTGGAAGCCCGAGTCGAACTCAGGGATACGTGCAATTGTTGGAGACTCCTACTAACCACTCGCGATTAGCTAAGCCGATTAACAAGTTCAGAGTTGTTGTTAAGAATAAAAGAAAAATAAAAACGAAACAAAAGAAGCAATCGATTAAATGTTGGTTTAATCAATTCAAAAGGGTATCTTTAGGATTGCGGTTTCACCGTGGGTTTTCATTGTATTAAATTCTATATAGGTATTTAATTTTATCTCTCTATCCGGGTAGTGGCCTCAAGACAGAATTGCCCACTGTCATGGTGCAATTCACTACCTAAGCTTAGGTCGGTTCCACCGTCGTAGTAACCTATACCCTAAACTCGGTGCATTACGAACGATCTCTCAGTTTCCACCATTAATTTTACACCGCCTTGTTCAAGGGATTTATCGATTAATGTAGATTTCGTCTCTTTTCAACTGTTAATCCTTCTTTCAAAGGGATTAAGGGCATTATATTATTATCATGGTGATCAAGCATAACAATACATTGAGAGAATGAAACTATACCACAGATTTAAGAGATAAAATATGATTCACTATTATAAAACTATCATACAATGAATTCCTGGGCTACTCCCGGTCCTAAAGATGAAGGGGATTAGCCCCGCATGTTCATCTCACACAAGTACATGGTAGAAATAGGGGAAAACATGTGAAAAACGTGGAATGAAAGGGAAAACCCCTGAACGGAGAAGAACCGGTTGATCCTTGGTGTAGAATGCGTGCTCTACCGCCTCTCGGTGGTGGAATATGTCTTCTTCGCCCCCCCGGATCAACAAGTATGAGCTTCTAGCCTCCGTTCTCCTCTCTCCCGCTCCTCAGTACTCGTGCAATGGCTAATGAGATCCCCCTCTCGTCTGGGCGGCCGTCATTAGGTATAACTCCCTCATTAGGTCGTTAATTAACCACGGCCGTCCGATTGGGAACAATCTGAATCAAATGCATATCTGACGGTGTCGATACCATCGACGAGCGTCGATGGTATCGACCCAGTGTGGTAGCGGCAACCCTTCTTTCTTTTTGTCCGAGTGTCTGATGTAGTCTCGATACCATCGACACAGGTCGATGGTATCGACTTCCTGTTGGCGTCAGTTTTTGTCATTTTGCGTCGCTATAGCCTCCGTGCGTCGATGGTATCGACTGGGTGTCGATACTATCGACTGCTTCTTCGCCAGCAACCTGAAGGTGACTCGATACCATCAACATCCATGTCGATAGTATCGACGCTTTGCTGCTCCTTTCGGCTGGCAACCTGTGATCAAGTCAATGTTATCGACTCCCGTCGATGGTATCGACGGAAGCACATACTCGTTTTTCCTAAAATTCAAACATGAAACCAAATAAGTTCAAACAAATAATAATATTTTGACAATTAATGCTCAAAATGATGAAATAAAGGGGATTTGACATAAAATAGCATCAAAGACCTAAGTGGATGAATTATGCGATATTAACCATAGAAATGACTAATTAAAGCATAAAACACATATGAAACATGTCTATAAATGCGACTCAAAATCATCGCATCAGATTGATATCCCAATGATAACTGATGTGAAATGAACTTGATATAATTAGTACTCCTTCTTTATAGCAATTGTTTTAATGGTTTGTGTTTGAAAACATACCTGATGTTAAAAGAATGTTATAATGTACTTAAATAATCAAGTATAATGATATCATGCAGAGCCTTGATCATAGATCCATCATTGTCAGTAGTTTAATGATGGTGCAATAGGTTTTCCTATAGGAACTCCTAGAGAACATACTTTTGAGTATGTTGGGGTTATGGACACGAATATCCTTACATCCTAAAGTAGGAATTGATGTAAGATGTACCTTTAATCCATCAATCCTTCATTATATGTTTATGTCGGGATGATGTATCACTAATCTCCTGATGATGTTGTTAATGCCGCATCAGTGTGAGATAAACAAGAAATCCCTTGATGGCGAAGAGAGTACAAAATGCCACTGTAACTCTAATAGTGAGGTTGCCAGAATAACCTAGAAAGCTATTATAGCAAAGACACGAGATGTCCTGCATGTTGATCTTCACACTGACTGAGGAAGATGAGGTCATAAGAATCTGGCTCTTTTGATGACCTATGTATGGTACCGATGCGATTTCATAATGGTCGGTTGGATAATGAGTGGTATACCTCATCTCCTCAGGGCATAATAATGTTTGAAAAACATAATCAACCGTGTAGCATAACTGCTTAGGTTGAACTATGAGAAACAATGATTGATGTTACATTGTTTATAATGTTTTAGTTCAATAACTAGTATACATGCTCTTCATGTTCCTTATTGGTATATGCTTTGTTACTCAATTAAGTTATAATTGAAGTAATTTCCTGAGAGAATGTTGCTTCACTTAGTTATACAATGTTAAACCTACTATTGAAAGTTTAAAGTTATACTGCTTATTGTTATTCCTTTATTGCAATAACAAAGCTTCTGGCAGAGAGTTATAACTCTCGCTGGGAAAATTATTCAAATTGTCTCACCCCCGTGGGATTCGACTTTTTAGGTAGACGCTGAGGACGGAGGAACCCATCTGAGGGTGAGAAACAACAACAATAGCAACAACAGCAACATCAGGGACAATAGTGATTCTCAGGTGGAGACACTATCTGTCAAGTCTTATAGATAGTATGTCCTATGTGTCGTCTTTGTACTCTCAGGTCCTAGGAGTCAGTAGATGTTTAAAGTAGATCTGAGATTTTGGCTTAATGCCTCGAGATTTTTGTATCTTTCTTTGTACATATAACAGATCAATTGATGTGGTGATCACTCGAGATGTGATTTTACAGAGATGTAATGATGAACCATGTTGTAAATAATTTATCTTGTTGCTTTATGAAAGAGTTTTATTGTTTAAAGATCTCTTTCCAAAATTTTTTAATTTTTAGTGATTATAATAGTTCTGCTGCTAGTTAAACACTTCTGCATTCGTTGATCTCATTTTGGTGATTCGGTCGCCACAGATACCACATGTGACGCCCCCAGATTTTCTAAAACTTAATCTAATTTGTGACTCCCAAATTGAAACCCTCACCTCAGTGAGAGTTACAATTTAAACACCCCACAGTACACTAAGAAGAAGAAAATTAGAGGAAGTTAGAAGGAAACTACAGCAGCACATGCACATGAACAATAATAAGACCATACAACACATGTTCACCATTCAACATATAATTACAACATGAATTGTTACAACATTTGTTATTACATATTGAACAACAAACTTCTATATATACATGTTCTACCACTAAACAACATGATCTTAAGACAATAGGTCCACTTGTACATTAGCTCGCCATACAACTCTTAACTATATGGGATCTTCAAAAGCATATGTCCACAACCTAAATAAAGGATTACATGTGGTACACGTCAGCACAATATTCAAGAATATTATGCTGAGTGCGCCTATGCGTAATTTATATATCTCTCATTACTAAGCTTGGAAATAAGATAAAACTAGTACTTGGTAGTTCTAAAGAAATATAAGAAAAAGCATATACTTGCACAAAGATGTTCATTAATAAAAGAGAACACATATTCTAAGCTCATTTTCCATTATACCATCCATGAATTTACTACCTGAGAGTTGAATGCATTAAGTCCTTTATGATCTACTACCAAAGAGTTGGATCATTTCAAAATGTGATCTACTACCAAAGAGTTGGATCACTTCCAAGTACTTTACTACCAAAGAGTTGAAGTACTTTACTTTCCAACATTTTACTACCAAAGAGTTGAAGTTCTTGGATATAATGGAATAGATATATTATGTTTCATGTGTTCATAACTATAAGTATGTAAAATCAAGAAAAATATCATACAGGGACAATCATTTCATCCAACATCATATGCCAAGTGTTTACTATACATATAATGTAGACATATTGTATAATAAGCCAAGTAAGAGGTAATGGCATACCTTGATCAAGAACAAGCCTAATCCACATATCACTAATGTCAACTATATGCTTGGTCAAACCTGATCAAGACAAGACCATATATACCATCAACTTCTCATCATCTCAACCCTAGTTATATCCATTTTTGGGTTTACCTTATCTCCTTAGGATATGTGCATCATTACTTGCATTCTTGTCTTAGACTTATCTTACTGATGTCATTTTCCATATTATGGTTCATTATCTCAACATTAGGTTCCATATCCTTTTAGTGCTCATATTAACCCTAGTTATTTACATTATTTGAATTAAGGTTACAACCCATGTATTAAGGGTTGTCTTCATATAACATAAATTCTATGCATCTAACTAATATCAAAGTTCCACATTAGCTTCCATTTACTGACATTAGGGTGTTTTGTAAATTTCATCATTTGTTAAGCATGTATGTATGTATTACACTTTATTTAGGATTATAAGCCTTAATTAGCCATGTGGAACAAATTACATGATTTCATGCATCAACATCATAATTACTGACATCATATGGATTATGAGTCACATTTAGCAGTTAATGGAACATTTTCTTAATTTTAATTTATTATTTAGTATTTATTACTCATGAAACAAGTGTAACATGTATTACATGATATCACTATTATTAATGCATTAAAAGATTTAAATGATGGTTCCATCTTATTCTACTCATTTTTGTGAGAATTTTGGTATATTATTTGTAATTTTCTGATGCTCGAGCTAATTACTAGGAATTTGGACTTAATCACCTTTTTCTACCAATCAACAACCTCCATGTGGCTCTACTTGGGTGCGGCTCCTTGGCACCTAGCCACACTGAGCTGGTGGTTCACATTGGTTCAAAGCTGATTTAGTTTCTTTGCTACCTAGACTCGGTCTGAACTGGATCAGCTGGTTCAAGTCTCTGCTCTCTCTCTCTCGTTCTCGCGTTCGACATGGTGACTGAGCCTGCGGGGCTTTGTTTCACGAGGTGCCACTTCCTGGAAACTACTCTGATGAGAAATTACCACAGACAAGATCCTTGATGCTAGATCCTAAGGACCCCATCATGTTGTTTAGATTCATATAGATCCCCACGGCTGAACAACTCAGAGGTTGGTGATCTAGATTTCTATCTGTGTGAGGTCACCACCACCAGGCTCTGGCTACGTTAGAACAAAGAGGCAACCCACCTTTTCTTATCCTCGTACCGGTCTACAGGTTCCTATAGTACCACAAGGACCTCAAGGACCCCCTTAGAGACTCCAATCGCTATGAGAAGCACCTACTCATAGCCCCCGAGCTCTACCTTCATCTTCGACTAACCAAGCTCAGTTGGCGAGCAAAGCCCCCATGACGGTGAATGAAGGAAATGGGACTCATCTCTACTGACCTTGCACTTTCTTTTCACTCATTTAGTTTCCCTTGATCTCCTATGGAACTCCCATACTTCTACTTCATTCTTCCATGAACTACCTATTAGTTTGCGATGGAGAAGCCTGTAGTGGGGAGGACTCGTTCTCCCTGCTCACCATCTAACAATCGCAAAAGGGGGCCTAACTATTTGTCTTGAGTAGGGGGTTCCATCTCTATGGTTGTTTTCAAATGTCACCCCACAACCTCATCGCTCCATGATGTGGATGGTCACCAACCATGATCACCTTCTAACTGTAAGCTAGAAGAAGATGTATTGACCGTCAGATCTCATCCAAGGACTCAAAATAGCCCCCTCACTATGTCAATCTGTGGCACCTCTTTTTTAAAGGCCACAACCACCGGATCTGAGATCCAAGGCCATAAATTGGCCACGTAGCCATTCAAGGATACATGGGCATGACACAACCTAACTTAGGCTCAAGTTATTAAACTTATGTCTATTATTCACCAAAAATGCACATCATTTCACAAATTTCAAACCTAAATAACTTCGTCTAGGAACCTCCAATTGTCACCAAATTTTAACCATATCTTTGATACCTCTCAAGATAAATTCTACACAAATTTGGTTACAAAACTCAGCTATTTGACTTGTCAACTAAATTCCTCAAAGGGCATTAAATATGGGAATCTTAATCATGATATAAAAATCATTTGTATCCAAATTTTAAGAAAATAGTTGGAACACTCAAAATAACTCAACATATGAATGATAATATGCTATTGGAGATTAAAGGTTTCAAAAGAGCACTCTATCACATAATGTGACCACCACAAACAAAGAACAAATCATCAAACAATTTGACTCTTTCTTGAAATCTATCTTCAATCATAATTGAAGTTACTGAAACATCTTCCATATTGATTGAGATCATTTTTGCCCAGACAAGATCAATACCATTGGATCTCACTATTTCCTTCTCTGAGGCAAAAATCAAAATTCCAGTTAACAATCTAGGATCAAACAAGGCTCCTAGGCCTGACAGATATAACATGTTTTTTCAACACCGATAACTTATTGTGAAAAATAATTTTTTGACCTTTTCAAATACATACACAATAATGATGGCATCACACACCATGTGGGTATCCTCAACCAAACCAACATCACCCTTATTTAAAAAATTAAAAAAAACTTAGCCATTTTCTCCCTATCAGCCTCATTAATGCATCATACATAATTATTGCAAAAACCCTCAATACCAGGTTAATGATGAATTTAGATGAGATCAAGGCTCTAAGATAAAGTTTTTTTTTATTGAAGAATGAAATATTTAAGATGCATATATCATGGTTAATAAAAACATACACACATGACACTAAATAAAAATTGCTCTCCCAGCCCTTAAACTGGATTTTAAAAAAGACTTTGATAGTATAAATTGGTCCTTCCTTATGTCTTGTCTTAAAGATTATGATCTCCCACATGCATGGAATAATTTGGATGTGCTCTTGTAAAAATAGTAGTAACTCTCTACCATTATCAATGGATTTTTCTTTCAAAACTTTAGTAGCAAAAAAGGCTAACTCTAGGGTATTCCCTATCCCCTTACCTATTCATATGGTGACGCCCATCCTCATCAAAATGTTCCATATTGGTCTCCAAAACAATCTAATTGAAACCCCAACCCCGTGTAAAGAACACATCATCCAATATGTTGATGACATAATACTTTCTCCCTCTCTTTCAAATGATAAAAGCATCATTAACACCACCTACATCCTTGCCATCTTCTGTCATCTCTCAATTCTCAAAATTAACTTCTTGATCATTTTGACACACATCCAATATACAAAAATGAATAGATATAAACATTTCTTCAATGCAAAAAAGAGACATTACCTTCACTTATATCTATCTACCAATACCCCCATCAACTACCCTCCTCCTGTTGCGACCCTATCCTCACTAGCCTTCAAAATTGACAAAGTCTATGGATAAAACTTCATTAGCATGGCTAGGATATTGACTCTTTTGAACAGCTCACTTAGTTCCCTTACAACATGAAACTTAAGATGTATTCCCCACCCTTCAGAAATGAGAAGCAAAATAGATATCCTACAAAGTAATTTTAATGGGGAGGCACTAAAAACTCCAAAAAAAACTCATGTTTTTTAATAGGAAAAAAGTATGTAAAATCAAGAACCAAGATGGATGGGGTATCATCAATATCAAAGTCCACTCTCATTGCCTTATCCATAAGATTACTGCCTCCTTATGATCCAATCAAGTTTTTATCTAGTGTTTGTCTGTTGTCTCAAAACACTACAAAAAATCAAATCCTTGGCTGAAAATCAAAACCCATGAATATTCTTCTCTTTAAAAATACCAAAATAAATCTTTACATCATCCAAAATAGCATCAGAATTATCCAAATTCATCCAAAGGGATTAAGTTTTGGATCGATCCTTGGTTGGAAGGTTGTTGCATAATGAACATGAAAATTAACATTTGCATCGCCAAGGAAATATACAACACCAATATTGATAAATCCCTTCCTCTTATTGCCTCAAATGGAACAAATCATTTCAAAAAATTCTATCAAACAACCTCATGAGCTTAGAAATAGAACTAATCTCATTAGCTCTACCTACAAATGCAGCTAATAGAATTGAGTGGAAATGAGTGGAATAATAATAATCTCTTTTTTAGATTATATAGGCATCGAGCCATCATTTGAGAAGCCAAAGTAACACAAATGATACATTACAATGATGATGTGGATGCTTATCATAGAATGTTTACTATGGAATTAATCTTAGTATATGAAAATGGAGATTAGCTTTGGGAGTAGTTATACATCCTAGGAATCTATATTTTATATCCCTGAGGCTTGTTATGGGGTGCCTCCCCCACAAACATTACTATACTTGCACCATCATACATGCCTTTTGTAACATACTAGATCTCAGACCCTAACCTAGAAGTTGACATTTTGGACTTAGCCAAACAAGGTTGAAGGCTAGACCTAAATAGATGTTTAGTATAACCCCAATGATCTAATCCATGTATAGATCACCTTAATGTAACCTAATGTTCCAACATCAATCTTAGGTTTATAATGGATACATAAAATATGCCACATAACTCATTTTGGTGGTAATATGAAGATAAGAAACTTAATTGGATGAATAATTTAGATAATGTGTCGTTAATGGGCCATATGAAATATCTCATAAAAAGAAGTCTTAGAAGTGGAAACAAACTTGAAATTCAAAATCTACATATAAAGATTAACCTACATGCCAAATTTCATCTAATTTGGACAACCTTGAAATATTAGGATAAGTTTAGGAGAGAGAAAAGGAGTAAAAGACATAAGTAATGAATAATGTGATTATATAACTTAAAAATAAGTAAATAATGGCAAATTCATATCCAACACATAAAATATAACTTTTGGATGAAGTTTGGTCCAATTTTGATGTTGTTTGTCCAAGTTATGCAATTTAGGTACATTTGGACGTTTCTGCAATTTACCCAATTGGGAGGTTTTCTTTGCAAATTGTCACATGCATTATAATCCTTATATATTCCCTCAACATTCAAGAGTTTTTGAACCATAGGGTGCCTAGTTGCACCTTGGTTTGAAGGTGTTTCTCTCCAAGGGCATTTTAGGGATTACACTCTTTATAAATGAGCTTATCTCTAGCAGCAATCAACCAATGTGGTTATTTATTTGATTGGAGGTCGGTTGGGATGACCTATAAGTGTCCATAAACTGACATTTGATATTCAAGAAGCCTATATGAGTTTCCCTCTTGCATGGCCATGAAATCCCTAGGCTAAGGACACATGGAAAGCTCCATGGACACCTCATGCTTGACTTCTTCCTTAACCATAAAGGTTTGCATGTCCATAGGCACCATTAGCATTGGACACATGGAAAGTAACTTGACACCTCCTGCTTGACTTCTTACTTATCCATAAAGGCTTGCATGTCCATGGACACCCTTATACATGACACATGGAAAGTCTCATAGACACCTCATACTTGACCTCTTCCTTTATATAGCCATATCTACCCCTTCCCAACTCCAAATTCAAAAACTCTTGCTCTTCTTTCTTTCCTATAGCTTAGAGCATAACTCCTACTCTATTTGTCCATGAAGTTTTTGTCTCAAGGTAAAAGGAGGTGCCAACCTTGGTGAAGAAGGCTCCTAGGGTTCCAAATGTCTCTATTTAGGATTTCTTAAGCTCCTCCTTGGTGATTTTGACCAAAACTAGTAAGTTTTCTCATCTCCTTCCCTATTTTTATGTTTTTAGTCTTCCTTCCACCTTCCTCCAGGTCAGAACCATGGCCTTCCATGGTGAAACCCCACATAGAGCACTTAAACACCCCATCTCCATGTTCTTTTGTTAAGGTTTTTTTACCTCTAACGTGGAGAAGGTGCTTCTTGCTCGAGATAGGAGCTTTGTTGGAGTAACCGGCCTCTATAAGCTTGGAAACCTTACTTATTGGACCTTTCCACCTTCCCTAGAGGTTCTTTGGAGTCCTAGGCTTGGATCGAGGATTGACTTGGACAGTTTAGACTCTGAAGTTGATAGCCTATACACAATGTCTTTTCTTTTGGAAAATCATGGTTCATGTAAACTACCTTATTTGATATTGATCATATGATCATGGATATTCTTTTGAACTATTATCTTATGCTTTGTTCATGATGGAACTCTAAAAAATGGCATGTGATGTCTTTTTCCCACTTATGAGGTGGATGTATATGCTGGTCACTTATGTGGGGACTAGTTTATATATTCTGACTATACTTTCTACTTGCCTCTACATTTAACATGCTATGTGATTCAGTATCACTAGAGTAGTGTAATTGCATTGGTTTTTATAACATATGTGTTATTTCTTGTCGAGCAGATGTGATATTTCCTTCTCTTTTGTGATTCTTGGCCCATGTATTATATATTTGGGAGATTGCAGTATTCCTTTCACTATCAAGTTCCAAGTTTACGGGAGTTGGCCACTTTTTTGTTTATATTGTTCTAGGGCTATGTTTATCTCAATGGATGTAGGTTGATGATATGGGGTGTGTGTTCTAATTCTTTACATGTGCTTTTGTAGCACAATCTTTATGTTTTATTAATGGCAAGTATTCTTTTTTTATCATATGATTTCAATTCCTTTTCTCTTGATACCCATTTGGGTGGTCCTTATCCTTTCTATGGGAAGCCTGTTATATTTGATGTCCTTTATTCCATATATTGCTCAATTTCCTATTTAGTATGCACATACCAGCCTTTGTCGATGTCATCTATTTTCTCTTCTTTCTGGGGTATGCTTCCAACCCTAGGTGAAGGGCTTGGATGATAAGGCATGAAGTTTTAGATACTTATGTTGTATAATACATGCAAACCCTTATGGGATATTATGATGTACTTTTGTAATCTTTTATGAAAGTTGAATATAGTCATTTATTTTTATTTTGCTGCCAGACTTTGGTTGTTTTTAATACCATTTATTGAAGTTTGAAAATTTTGCACCTATTATAGCATACCTTTGAGTGTGTTTGGAATGGATGTTTTATTCTTGAAATTTTTAGTAAGGGGATGATCCCACCTCCTTACACCTTTATAGTTATGTCACTTTTGGTACCTAATTATAGAGAAGGTTGGTGCTTTCTCTTTGTTTATATTTTCTTGTCATCTTTTCTCTGATTTTATGATTGCACTCTCGAACTCTATCAATGACATGGTAATTTTTTTAAAAAAGGCAAAAACCTAAATAGAACATTTTTCTATTTTAAATACTGAAAAGGCATGGTTTGGATCTTAATTCCCAATATGGCATGTTTGCATGTCAATACAATCCCATTTGTGACGTATTGCCCAATATGAGGGCAATGTGTCAGAGCGGGGGACACATTGCTCTCTTTGGTAGCAATATGTCTCCATACAGGACGTATTTTCCCACTGTGTGGTCAATACGTTCGGGTCTGAAACATATTCTTTGGAGAGAGAGATCTGACAAGTGACATATTTCTCTCATTTAGCGCAATATGTCATGGGCCAGGACATATTTCCTTGCAAAGGGGCCAATGTATCTGGATGAGGACACGTTGTCTTAGTGATGGGTCCCCTACATGGGATGTATTTTCTCAATAGAACACATGAATGTTTCCCCAATTGCCACATAGTTGTTGGGGGCAACGGTTAGGTTCCACATGGGGGCAATACATTCCCAATGGGGATGTATTTCTCCCATTCATATGGTGGCAAAAATTAGACCCCAAATCCACACAACTTGTTCACTCATTCTCTTCTTCACATCCAAGTATCTTCACCTACTCTAGAGTACTCCATATTCTAGGCTACTATGGGCAGACTTCTAGCTGATTCTGGTCTACTACATGTGGACTTTTAGCTGATTGACAAGGGAGACATCTCCACTTTAGGTATTTTCTATACTAAATTTCTCCTTAGTTATTAGTATAGTGAATATAAAATTAATTGTGCTACTACTTATACATAGTGGTTTGAACTTAAAATTACCATTCAATGTTAAGAATGAAATAATTTTATCTTAAATTGATTAGTTTCAAATTATAGAAAAATGTGTCTACTATTCTGGGGATTTTAGTTTTAAGACATTACAAAAATATTATGATATTTGAAATATTATTGATACAAATTTAATGTTTTTTGCAATGATAGGAAAATTTTATCTAGTTCATGTTAATTAATTACATGATGACCAATATCTCTCTGATGGATCTTATTCTAGTCCTTCTGTTAGACCTATAAATATTACACTTACAAATACTCTGATTGAAGTCAAGTCATATATTCATACAAAACATGACATCAACCTTAATCAATTTTCCATCAATATACCATATGCTTTCCCTAAAGAACATCATATTCATAAACAAGTTGAAAATGACGTTTCGTTTAGAATTTTGTTCTCAATTTCATCTAATGCCTATAATGATGTATTTCTTGAAAATATATCTACAAAAAACCACCAGCATTCGAGTTATAGTTGCATGAGTCTATTGAATCCATCTCATATAATAAATAGTAATGCACCTTTCACATTGAATCAACCACCTAAATTTCCTCAAAATCCTAGTCTTGAGAATGAAAATAGTGGTCATGCAGTGGAGGAGGAAGATAATAGTAAATAGAAGGTGACTCAACAACTAAAACTAATAATGATCATGATATTAATGATCCTTATTTAGATGGGTATCAAAATCTGATCCCTGATACTATAACATCATTTAGTTTTTTCCTGGAGACATTTGATAAGAAATGGCTAAAGGACAATAAAAAACAACTATGAAGATTTTCCATATTATGTAAGGGTGGGTCATTTTTTTAGTCAATTCATCTCAACTACAATCCTTCCATCAATGAAATTTGTAGGGGTGCTTTATTTGCATCTAAATCTATCATTACTGAGAAGATTCAAAAATGGTTGATACATAACAATGTCAAATATAGTACCCAGTGCTCAAATAGTGTATTTATCAATGTTGTTTGATCAAAGACCAATGATGTCCTTGGAGTTTGGATTCTAGTCATTCCAAAACAGCAGGTGGCATGTGGAAGATAAAACATTATAGTAAAAATCACACTTATCAACTAACTATTATGAATCAAGACCATCGCCAATACACATTATCTTATATTGCTTGTATGGTAATTCCAATTCTAGTGTCATGATTGTATATGTCCACAAAAGAAATTCGTGACAAGGTGAATATTGAACTAAACCTACACATCTCATACAAGAAGGCATTTCTAGCAAGGAGGAAGGTTGTATGTAAGGTATTTGGAGACTGGGAATCATCATATCATGATAGGTTGTCGATCTTGACATTTGTATCACAATATATACCAAGAACTATATTTACCCACATTTTGGATGATTATACCCTACAAACTCAAGGCACTTGTAGATACAAGTGGATATTTTTGAGTGCAAGATGGTTACATTGTAGGCATGTTATTATTATTGATGGCACATTTCTACTAGATAATATACTAGCACGCTGGTTTCATGTGGCATAGATGTTGATAATGGTGTATTTTCACTCACTTTTTCCACTGTGGAGTTAGAATAAAAGGATTCATGGGAGTGGTTCTTTGGTTGTCTATAAACATTAAGTCCAGACATTTGACACCACATAGATCTTTGTATTATTTCTAATCAGATTAGTGGCATTTTTCTAGCGATCCAAATACAGTTTGACTGAGTCCAACATTGTTATTGTCTTTGACATCTTCGTGAGAACTTCCACAAAAAAGTTCAAACCACATGAGTTTAAGGAAATTATGTGGAAGTTGGGCTCTACAATTGGTACACTTGAATTTGATCGTCTAATGCAAAATATACAAACCATAGATCTAGTAGATATGAAATGTTTGATATAAAAATGGGTACTTGGTGTCTCACACATGATAGATATTAGAGATATGGGTCATTGACTAGCAATCATGTCAAAGCATTGAATTGAATCTTAAAAGTCTTTATAGCTTACCAATACATACACTAATCATTTCCACATACTACCATTCTATTACTTTATAGTTGATGTGGTGTAATGAAGCTTGGTATCGTGTAAATGAGGGATAGAAATGGCCTGAGAACCTTCATGATACACTTTTTAGGGTCAATTGGGATGCAAGAAAACTGAGAGTTACACTCCATGTGAACAATGATGAGTGGCTTGTTGATGACATGGAAGGACATAAATTTCAAGAAAAAGTGTGATCAAATGGTGGTAATGAAATAAGTTGTGGTTTTCCTCAACAATGGTATATACAATGTTGTCATGTTTGAGTAGCTCTAATGTATGTCAATTATGATAGTGACGAACTTGTGATCTCATATTTGATAAATGCTTGTTATTATAAACCATACATAGCTGAATTTCACAGTAGTTGACAATAGGAACTATCCCTTATTAACACTAAGTAAACAATGTCATACTAGAAGACCAAAGATAAAAAGAATGCATTCATCCATGAATCTTGATCCAAATCAATAAACAATTATTTTGGGATGGTTTCATCTTTGGGATGAAGAATATCATAGATAAATGAGGATATTGTATGCTAGAGCATATCTTTTATACTTTTTAGGTAGTTACCTTATTCCAAATAGTATTGGAGATAGGGTTCACATATAGTGCCTCCCCCTTGTGGATGACTCTACAAGTTTTAACACTCTATCTTAGGGTGTTGCAACTCTAGCATATTTGTATAAGGATTTTTACAAGGCTACTACCCATTCCTAGAAAAGTGTCCACTTGTCTAGGTCTGTATGTCTACTACATATGTGGTGTTGGGAGAGCTTAATAATTGGACACCTAGGGACAAAGATGTTCCATTGGGTTACAAGTATAGATCTATACAATATATTTAAATATTTAATACAATATATAATTTTTTAAAATAATTTCCTTGTCTCAATTTAATAGGCATAATTTTGTTTAAAAATTTGAGAGTATGAAAATAAATATCTAGTCTTATGATTCAAATTTTGACCAGACTTTACCCTCTTAGGTGACATTTAATTCTAATGATTTATTATATAATTATTGTGCTATTTTTATATGATGTATGTTATATTTTATTTTTGATTAACATATACAATTAACTCCTTAAGTTGAGTCCATTCTACAAAGGTTTCATGTATTGTCTCAGTATTTGAGGCCTTAGATCAAATGATCTTAAAAGGAATTATTGGACTACCTCATCACCAAGGTGTGCTTCCTTTTAAGGAAGCTAATCACTAAAGAAATGTGTGGTTAAGCTTGCTCATCCCAGAGTAGTACTAGGATGGACGGCCATTCAGGAAGTTTATCCTAGCTTGTTCATTAGCGAGGACAAAGCACACAGTTATAGGTAGTGGTGGTATGTGTGGCCAATCTTCATTCCTAAAACTCTACTCAAATCTTGAGGTGGGACCAAGTGTTATAAATGGTATCAGAGCCACTTCCCCTCCAGTAGGTGGGGCCCACACAGTCCTATGTTCTAGTCTTTGATCTGTGTGATCCATGCATGTTGGCAAGGGATATCCATGTTGATGAAGCCACCCTTGCACTGGTAGACTTGATTGGGAGGTGGGTGTATATGGCCATGTTGGGTCTGTGCTAAAATGGGGAAATATTATGAAGCTATACAGTTGAGCCTTGACGAGGATGTCAAGAGTCTAAGTGGGACAGATTGTAACATCCTAGGATTTAAGACCTCAAATAAAATCATCTTAAAAGAAATGATTGGACTATCCATATCACCAAGGTGCACCTCCTTTTCAGGGAGCCCATCACTAAATAACTATTTCGTTAAGCATCTCATCCTAGAGTAGTACTAGGATGGGTGAACAACTGAGAAGTTTATTCTTCTTGTGCGTGAGTGAGGAAAAAGCATGCAATTAAGGCTAGTGGTGATCTATGGGGCATGTCATCATTCCTAAAACTATACTAGAGACTTGAGGAGTGGGCCTAGGTGTTACACTTCCAGCATTGTGTGGAGGGGGTCATGATATTTTGTTGGCCCGAGTTCCTCTATTGTGCTATATGATTGGTTGCATCACTATAGGTAGTAGGTGCAATAGTGGAACTATAGACATGAGAGTCTAGTTTTCCCTCCACCAATAGGGACAGTCTTCAGTACAAAAGTGCACTACACATGGTATCATTCACATTACGTAGAGGTCCCTCCACCTCAGTGTCAAACCACATGCTATCCAACTAACTAGTTACTGGAAGCATCAATATTGAGCATAATTACTCATTGGTTGCATCTATTATCATTTATACTATATTTATTTGGTCTTTATTATTTATACATGCATTGTATGAAAAATTTGAATCACATGTGTGAATCTGAGTGGCTTTGTAGCATGCCCTTAAACAAATTAGAGTTGATATCTAAAACATCCAGATGGGATATTTTGAGAGTCTTTCTCACTAAGCTCGCCCATATCAGGTTGAGTCATCCACTGACCCTAATCCAATTTTTACTACCACTCATACATGTACCATTAGCTTGATCCCATTCCAACTCCTACTATTATAACATGGATTTTGGCATGTATTTAAATATTTGAAATGCAAAATTTTGAATATTAAGGATATATTAGGAAGTTGGTGTGCGTTGTTTTAAAAGTATGGATTGAAAGTGAAATTTCTCCTTTGCAATAGTTTTCATGTAATTTACTATTTTTAATAATCCAATAATAGATATGAGGAAAAGAAAAAGAAAAAAGACAACAATTAAGTGAATTACTAAAAGTTATGGGTATATATGGAATTATGTGAAATTTTCTAGAAAAGTGGTGTTGAAGGGAACTAATGGATTGGTCTCATTTCTATCCTGTTTTTGATGAAAAAAAGGGAATTAAAATAAGAAATGTGGCCAAGTTAGAAAGAGAAAAGAATTAATTTAATACCTTAAATAAAGGAATAAGGGGGAGACTTGGAGACAGAAAAGTATCCTTAACTTGTGTATTTTGGTCTCAAATCTAACAACACACCTAGATATAAGTAATTAAGGATTTCCTTCAAAATTTGGGATTAAGAGGATAAAAGGAGAGAGATATGGAATTTACTCGAATTCCTATAGTGAATGAATTAATGGAAATATACATTAAAGGTAATGATTTTTAATCGAATTAGGAAAGCTTGGGCCCGGGTCATGCACATTTCACACATACTCTCAGCTATCTGATCAGAATCTGACGATGGTAAAATCATCTTCTGTCTCATAACAAATAAGGAACCAAAGTTAGTAAAGGACATGATTCCTTTTTTCTTTATCTCACACCCAGATCCATATGCATACCTAGAAACCTTTCCAATGAGATTGGGAGATCTCGGTGAACTTGGAGAACCCCGGTTTTGCCGACTATGGTAAGCTATTAAAGTTATGCCCAAATCTCCAAGATGGTAGGGACTAACCTCTCAACCACAGGACTAGATAAGGGCCATAGACCCCTTTGCAAGACCATCAACTTATTCACGAGTCTCTATTGGGTCTCTAATCTCTCACCCTATCACCAATTATCTATCAAACCATTGAATCAAGATCTAACTTGACTAAACCCTTATTTTGATGATGACTAACCATTTTATACATTTCTTCTAATGCTTGTACTTGAGTGATTTTAGATTAGGTATAGACAAACTACAAATGCCTAAACTTGTTCATCCTAATTTGGAGAAAAATAATTCAAAATTGATGCAAGTGCACTTTTGTGGAAAATGCCTCAAATGAAGTAGAATCATGTTGTAAATCACTTGTAATGATTGTATGACTTGTAATTAAGCTTAGAAAAAAAACAACAACACTTAAATTGAATATTGAAGAACCTTTATGGAAATTTATAAAATTCATCGTAGGCACTTTTATCTGTCGAGTTTCACTTACATGAAACTCAACCAACAACCCTATGTGGGTCTTGGTAACTACCAGGGTCGACCTAGTTTCCCAATGACAAACTCAACTAACATTCTACACACATAAAAAAATTTACTAAATCGGCTGAGTTTCATCTAGGATACACTCGACCGACAAATCAAATTGCTTTTTCGCATAGTTATGGATCAAAGTAAACTCAGTTGACAACATTGTACAGAAAATTACATAAAAGTGCCTTGTAATGATTGAGTTTTTCAATACTTCAAAATATATCCATTACAACACCCCAAAGAGATAGAATTTGTCCCTAAGTGTCTCTACTGGCTTGTACAAAACCTCAACTATAAATAAGACCCATTTGGATTCATACCATGATTATCCAATCACTGTGAAGGTCCCTATATTATAGTTCAGTGCCTCCAAGAGACTTCTTCCACTGTTAATCTTAATCACTTGCTACATCCAATAGAGTGAGTAGGAGATTTGTAAGAGAGATAGCCTGACATGTATATTTTGTGAGGCTCTCACTTCCTCCACCTCCCAATATCTCTTTCTACCATGAAGATGAAGGTTCTCTCTCTTGTCTAAGAGAGATGAAGAACAAGAAGGGAAGGAGTCCCTTGGTGAAAGATTCTTCTTGGTGAAGGTAAATTCAAAGGAGGAAGATCCAAGTCAAGAGTGGGTAATTCCTTGAAGGAGGAAAACTTGTTGTAAGAGTGGGTAACTCCTTGGTGAAGGTGGAAAACTCGTTGCAAGAGTGGGTAAGTACTTGGCAAGGTAAAAGACTCTTGGTCATGGATAGGTAAGTCCTTTGTAGTAATATTGGCTCCCTTGTCCTCAAAGAGAAGGCTAGGTATCCTTGTCCTAGAAAAGGAAGGTCATATGTTATACATATTATGATGGAATATAAGGAGCGAGACATGGTTAAAAATCCTATAGGTTGACCTCTCTAAGTAGTGGGCGTACATCTCCTAGTTTGGATATTGTAACCACTATACATAGATTGCCTTACTTTTTCTTGTTCAATCTCCCTCTCCCTTTCTATGTATGTTTAGTTGCACTCAATTTTCATATTAGCAACCCTATCTCGTGATATATTTTGAAGTTCTAATGATTTTGGTTTAATGTTTTTATATCTATGTTAATGCCCCCTCTAGAGCCCATCATCTAGTTCAACATATGGTATCAGAGCGGGTCTTCTCCAAGCAATACTTCTACAAGTAGGAGAAGATGGGTGATTATCAAGGTGAGAGATACTCCATCAACATTCAAATATTTGATGGGTGCAACTTCCTCTCTTGGAAGAGAAGGTTACAATTCTACATCCAAGGATTAGGTCTTGAGCTATGGAGAATGATTGATCTTCCATACAAGCTACCAGAGACAAAGATAGAAGAATGGGATGAGACTACTTGGAAGAAAGCAACCTTGAATGCCAGAATCATCAACATTCTCTATGCTTCTATTTCCATCGAGTTCAACTAGATTTCTTCTTGTGAGATAGACAATGAGGTATGGAGAAAGCTATGTTTCACTTATGAATGGAGAAAACAAGTGAAGGAATGTAGAGTCTATATGCTCAATGATCTCCTTGGGAACTTCAAGATGGGAAAGAAAGAAAGAGTTGCTGAGATGCACTCTAGGCTCGACACTATTATAAATGGTCTTGCCATAATAGGTCATCCTATGGTTAGAGGAAAGATAAACTCAAAGATCCTTAGGTCTCTTCTTGAAGGGTGGGAATCAAAGGTTACTTACATTGAAGAAGCAAAGTCCCTTGGGGATATTCCTATAGAAGAGCTCAAAGGAAATCTACAGTCCATGAAGTTAAAATTGACAAGAAAGAGAAAGAAGAAAGAGAAGAAGAGAAAGAGCTCAAGAGAATGAAGAAGGCTAAAATCAAAGCCCAAATTGAAGCTATTGTTGGTCAAGATTCTCCATGCTCTCAAGTTGAAGAAGATGTTCTGTACTCCAAAGGTAGACTTCACAAAGGAAAGCCCTCTTCCTCCACCCATTGCTTCAAATGTGGAAAGAGTGATTACTTCAAGGAAGATTGCCCACAAGGAAAAATGACACATCATCACAAGAGAAGGGAAGAGAAGCACAAGAAGAAGGAGAAATGACACAAAATCTCTAGTGACTCCTCCAACTCAAGCTCAAGTGAATATTCTAGTGGAGGATCAATCTCAAGATCTAGTGAAGATTGAGAATGCCATTTTGGTCTCATGGCAATTTCAAATGAAGATTGAAATGAGGTAAATCTAAACTCTTCATATAAAGAATCCTTAATTTCCATTAATCATGGTATTTGTGCATATCTTAAGTCTACTAAGCATAAAAAGGAAAAGCTTTCTAGAATTGTTGTTACCTTTCACAAATAAAAATATAGACTTGAACATGTTAATATTAGCTTGCAATATGATGTTGACAATCTTCAAAATTATTATCTATAACTAGAATTGAAATTCAATAGTGTTGAGATTGAAAACAATGCTATTGTTAGACAAGTTGATGCTTTTAAACTTGAAAATGATAACTTTCTTTATAAGATTAAATTTCTAGAAGCTTAATCTCTTATCTCTAGTTCAAATGAAGAGAATAGTAAAACTGTGAATTCTCTCTTGCTTGATATTGATATTCTTAAAACTGAAAATGTGGAAAAAGAATTTGTTTGCATGGAATTGAATCTGAAAATCGTGTCAATCTTTATAAGATTGCTTTGCTTGAAAAAGAAAGTGCTTCCTTGCTTACTAAAATTGATGTCCTTGAATCTTTTTCGAGTTCTACTAGTAGAGAGAATAATGTTGTTGCTCTTCATATTAAAAAGAATTGTTATATGACAAAAGCTCTTTTCTTAGAAACTGATCTTTTGCATGCTAGAGATGATACCAACCAATTATCTTTGGCTATTACTTACATTATTCATAATAATGATTGTTTGAGATCCTATATGCAAAGATTCTTAGATGATACAAAGTATCTTAACCAAATCTTTGATCATACTACCGAACAAATGGGTAGAAATGATATTGGGATTGATAGTAGACAAAGGAACAACAAAGACAAAGGACCTTAAATTTTCAATGAAGCATCCTTTAGTTCCAAGGTTATTGAATCTTGTAATCATTGCAATGAAATTGGTCACTATTCTAAATTTGCCCTTTTATGAATGCACCCAAGAGTAATAGGACTTGTTTGCTAAGCTAACCCCTACAAACCCAAAAAGATGATTGGGGACCATTTCATTGTTCTTCTTGTAGGTCACATGCAAATGGATTGACATGAGCTATTGATTTAAAAATTAGTTTATCAAGTCACTTAAAAGAACAAAGGTGAGATGTTTGTGGGGTGGCAACAAGTAGAAAAGAAATGATAAGAATAGAGGTAATGGTATTCTTTATCATATCTAATCATAGCTTGTTTTAGCCAAGTTTTTATGCACTTTACTTATGGTTTCTGAGTAAAATTTGGTATATTGTGATTCTCATTGCTTTCTTGCTCAGAAGCTTCTCCTGATGATTTCATAGTGCATATTAAGTTGCTAATACATGCTTGGATATGGTTTATATTTTATCATGCCTCTAGATATGATTTTCTAAAATATATGTGCTCTTTGAAAGCAGTTGTTGTCAGCTGAGTTTGTCCTAAAGAAAATCGACCGATAAGGACCAATGGGTTTTTCCAACAGTTGTTGTCGGCCAAGAAGCTCAACCCCAAAACTTGACCAACAACATTGTGCACTAAATATATAATATATATATATATATATATATATATATACTTGGATGAGAATTTCCCTCTCAACTAGATTTTCTCAACCAATAGCCTTATTCTATTGGCGTTACCCTTGGTACTTTTTAATTATATGAATATTTCTGTGATTTAAATTTCTTATCTTGCTTACAACTCTATCTTTCTAATTGCTATAAATTTTTATCTCTATTTCTTGCAATTACTTCTTTGGAGTTGTTATGCATGTTTTGATGATGATATTTTTGAATCTCTTGGTTGAGATCTAAATTTCTACCATTGTGGTCTAATTTTCTACATCTACCTAGTTACATATCCTTTAATTCAACCTTGAGTCTCTTAGAGGAATTCATCTTTTGGTAATTATGCATACTTGCTAGTGAATAACATCCTTTCATGCTTCTGAAATTGCATATGTCTTTGTTTGGATATTTCTCTACATCTACTCATATCTTGTTGTTTAACTTGTGCATATTTTGATGTGATATAGATCCTAGTAGTAGATCTAGCTTGTGATATCATCTACTAGTAGTTCATATACAAATAGTTCTAGCCTTGTTCATATTTTGGTATCCAACTATATGTTATGCTTGTATCTTAATTTATAAAAACTCAAGCTTGTTCCATGATTTGCATATCTGCTATCTTGAGTTACTTGATTTCATAGTCTCTTACCTTGATATATACCATAATTTCATATAGGATTGCTCTAGTGCATGTCTTGATTTGTCTTTACATACATTGCTTGGACGAGCCCCTAGTTTTTGCTCTTCTACACTCCCTTTTCTAACAAGTTGTGTTTTAGCTCTTAAAACTCCTAATTTTTTAAATGACAAAGGGGGAGAAGACATGTCTTATGTAAATGGGAGAACACATATATGTAGAACATTTATGAGTAGAAGGTACAATTTCTATAAATGTTATGAAATCTAACCATACAGGAGAAATAACATCAATTATGGGGGAGTGTGTGAACTCCATTAGAATCAAATGAGGAAGAGCATATGAACTCAATTATATTGAAACCCCTTGGTTTATCCAAAGGTATTTTACTTAAATGCTTTCAATACATTTACATGATGGCTTGTCATATTCAAAAAGGGGGAGAATGTTGACTCAAGGTCTAACTTGACTAAACCCTTGTATTGATGATGACTGGCCATTCTAGTCATTTATGTATAATTCTTCTACTTGAGTGATTTCATATTATGTATCGACAAACTCAAAATTTCTAAACTTGTGCATCCTAACTTGAAGAACGACAAGTTACCATCAATGCAAGTGCAGTTTGGGGGAAAATTCCTCAAATCAATTAGAATAATGTTGTAAATCACTTGTAACGATTGTATGACTTGTAATTAAGCTTAGAAAAAATCAAGAGAAATAAAATCAAATATTTAAGAAATTTTGTGGAACTTTCTAAAATTCATCACAAGCACTTTAATTGGTTGAGTTTCACTCAGTTGAAACTCGGCCTACAACCCTATGTGGGTCTTGGTAACTACCAAGATTGGCTGAGTTTCCCCAGGACAAACTATGTTGACACTCTTCACACACAAAACAATTTTAAGCCATCGATAGAGTTTCATCTAGGATAAACTCGATCTAAAAGTCAAAATTGCTTCGTTGCATAGTGTTGTCAGTCGAATTTCCCAAAAGTAAACTTAGACAACAACACTGTACATAACAATGAAGGAAAGTGTTTCTAATCACTGGAGTGTTGTAAAACTGAAAAATATATCTGTTGCAACACTCCCAGATGACTAGAATTCATCTCTAAGTGTCTCTACTAGCTAGTAGGCAACCTCAACTATATATAGGACCCCTTGAACTTCATCCCATGGTTAGCCAAGCACTATGAAGGACCATATATTATAGTTGAGTGCCTTCAAGTGTTGGTATGGTATGCCCATAGAGCTAATCATATGATGATTGACATGGCATATACCATAAAAGGATTTGATTAATGGTTATAAAGGAAAACTTCCAATTCATTCTGTTTCACTTAGTTATGAGATAATGAGGAAACATTATGAATGTCTAAAGAATGACAATACTCAATGACATTTGTCTTAAAGTATTAGCCTTGGAGGATGAGATCATATGAATGTTAAGAGTGTGCACATTCTTGTTATGTCCCTAATCAGTTGTTATTATGGAAGGTGGATAGACAATAGCAACACATAAGACTAGATGTAGGTTGGTTGATGACATAATCTCATTAGTCATGATATGGCAATATCAAACCAAGAACATAGATACTTGTTAGTGAACAATGTAACAAACAAACCCACCTTGATATTGACACATGGAAACCATCTTTGGTTGTCATAGTCAGCTCTCATAGTGAAGGTGGTGATTGTGATTCATAGACTTGAAATCACTACATTCATCACATGTTGTTGGGTACGCTTTGACATCGTCAAAGCAGTCTTGAAATAGGGGTTGTTATAACGGTGATGATTCGGTGACTTTGACACATAGGGATAGATTGTGGGTGATAGAGATGTGATTTTCTTCTACTACTGGGGTATGATATCATGGCCACTTGATAAGAAAGACTGAGAAATGCATGTACATGCACATGTGAATCAATATATGATATTGAGGTCACATTATCTCAGACAATCTATTCTTGGTTCAAGAAACATGGGTTTAACGTTGAGAGGATGATGATTCCATGATTCATGTTCATCATAGATATTAGAGACAAAGGAATTATACAATCACTACAACACCTTACACAGATTGTAGGTTGAAGTTGTTCTCCAACTTTCCATTGACTTGGGTAGGACTAATGTGCAACTAGGCACCACTCTTTTTGTGTGATGTCATAAGCTAGTTATGGACATTCACTGCCAACATGACATGGGACCTATAGGTTCACACACAAAGGAACTTGTTTAGAAGAGGAGTTTGATCTGAAATGACAATTGGATTGATTACTAAAGCGTTTAGGTATTCAATTCATGAAAATGAACAATGGATTGGTTGATTGAACTACCAAATGACCATCTCACTAGGTGAGATGACTATTTGGGCATGCTAGACGGGCGTCTCAAGTGTTGAGATGGATGTTTGGGTGGTCAAGCTAATCAGAGTTCAAATTGGCTAAGTTCTACCCTTGAACCGACCGACTCAATTCAGGCTCACCAGACGACCATATGGGTGAGTGAGACGGGCATCTCGCATGGGTGAGATGGCTTGGTTGGGCCGAACAAACGTTCTATAACTTTCCTGAATTGTTTGATTGCACAATACTTGAGGTGCAACGAATTAAAATGTGATATTAATTGGAATTGAAATTGCCAAATATGTGTGTGATTGGGAAACTACCAAACAGACGTTTAGCTGTGTGAGATGACCATTTTGTGTGGCCAAACGAACGTCTCATGGTTTGTAAGTTTCAAAAGTTTGAGATCTTCTGGTACCTTCCACTCCCACACAATCTCTTAGAAATTGGGAACCCTGACCCAAACCCCACCTACATAAGGAGGGGTATTGGGGGCATACCAGAACACAACACAGACAATTGAGAATCAGTTCCTCTAACAACTGTTGTCCTCTCTGGCTGTGTTAATTGAGAGATCTCGCGAAAGTCCTACCCAACAAGGGAGAGATAGAAAGGGAGAGAACAACTGAGATCATTTTTGGTGGGAGAGCATGTTGGTGACTAGTACGCGAATGGGAGGGACAACTCCTTCATGTCTATTCTAGTTGAACAACAATAGTTCTAGTTGGTCCGTGTGAACTACTCTAGAGGCAGGAGTCCTTTGGCTGCTACTCGGAGAGCAAAGTCAGCATGTAGTTTGTGGTGAGACCACAGGAGCACTGTAGAAGTTGTTCATGTTCGTTGTTCATGGTAAAGAGTAGGAGTTGCATAGTCACCATCTAAGACAAACTAGTTCATAGTTGCATATAAGTGAGTTGTTGTCTATGGACTTGCTCTAGGACAAGGTATAACTTGCTAAACCACTCTGCCTATTTCATAGTAGTTGACACAATCTTGTTGTTATGGTAATATAGATAGATAAATTTTTTGTTTCTAATTCTATACTTTGTGCTTGTATTTCTCAATAGTGGTATCAGATCCACGACAATTTACTATGTTTTAGGATAATCGATATGATCAGATTTTGGTTTAATTGTTTATTTATCGCATACAATGTGAATATCTGAATTGTTCTCATATGTGTATCCGATCAAATACTACATAATCCCAAAACTAATATACATATATATATATATACATGAAGTGTCTCACTAAAAGTGGTTTTGATGGTGGAGGTGTAGTGTGCTTATGGACAAAACCCTATATCTATGTGTGGTTGGATGGTTTTGTTTTTTTCGTGTTTATCTCGGTCAGCATACTGAGCCTCTACCTCTTTCTTCCCAATGTAAAAGTTAATTCTTTCCTACCTTTACTCCCCTCAAATGTAACTCGAGGTTTCTCTTTATGAATATAATAAAATATCAATAAGATAGTTTCTTTATCTTGCAACTACGAAGAAGATGATCATCGTCAGATGAGACGACCAGTTTGTAAGACAAGCTGACCGTCAGGATAACCATGGAGGTTAGAACAATGGAGCCAAGTGACCGTTTGGTGGGCCCAACTGACCATTTGGAAGGAGTCCAAACATTGGTTGGATAGGAGGCCAGACAACCATCACGGAGGACCAACCAACTTCCAAGAGGTGAGATGACCAGTTCAAAGGTTGAACCGATCTACCCAGATTGGCAAGCACAAGTCTACACCAAAAACATGTTCATACATGGGATGTGTTGATTGACCTAGGTGGTAGTAATTCTATGTGGCTCTAAAGAGTTACAAGTATACATGGGCATAACCATCGTTGTTTGTTTTATATTGCATGTTTACATTGTGAGATATAGCATGTATATGATACATACTATATATGTGGTGATTGAATATAATATATGTAAATATATATGATATATATAAAACCCCTCAATCAAACATATTTAGTTGAAGATGCTTTCCAATAGAAACACACATGAAAAGCTTGTTCGACTAAGCGTAGGTTATGCCTATGTGTGGTGTGTCGTATACCTTATGGAAGTGTGATGGTAATAATGTAGGTTCCGCCTCTACGGGGTGCATTATTGTCGTATTGTCTATTGGATCAGACTTAACTGGTGGTTCTCATAGCATCTGGGCCCAGAAGCATGCATATAATCATGGTAAGGAGTTGTGCATATTATCTATCAAGAATTGCATATGATGAAATTGGCAAAAGTTTCCTACCTTGGTAATTAACTGTGTTTGCAGTGTTGGTCGAGCCATAGTTGAATTATCTTGGATCTTTCTCATTAGAAAATTGATTTGCTTCAATTTTCTAAATTGATACTTGATGGTTGTTAATTTGAACAAAATAATGAGAATGATAATGATAATGAATTAAAGCCTAATTATTATTGCCCAAATTGTAATCAAATCAAAATTGAGTTTTTGACAAAAAAATTGCAAATTATTTTGTAGAAAAAATGGCAACAAAAAAATCACTTTTCTCTATGATCGGTCCTTGAGAAGGACAAGTTAACTGGGAACAACTTCCACGATTGGTTCAGGATATTGAGAATCATTCTCACACATGAGGGCAAGCTCTATGTCCTAAAAAGGCCATAACTAGAGGAACCACACCAAAATGCAGCAAGGGCTGACAGAGATGCTTATGGGAAGCATACTGAAGATGTCATGGATGTCAAGTGTCTGATTCTGTGCTCCATGAACCATGAGTTGCAGAGGCAGCATGAGAATATGGATGTGATTGAGATGGTCACACGTCTCAAGAGCATGTATCAAGATCAGTAAAGATAAGAGAGATATAATGTCTTTAAGGCACTATTCAAATGTAACATGGCAGAAGGTGATCCAGTAGGTCCTCAAGTACTCAAGCTTATTGGGTATGTGGAGAATCTAGGTAGACTCACTACTAAAAATTGGGTCATTAATCACGGGAGAGTCCTGTCACAAACCCCTCTCTACAGGCCCTCAGAAATAGGGACGGTTGTGGGTCTGGCCCTCACAAATGGTCCGTGAAGAGAACTCACGTGACAAATACCAGTGGCCCTCACGAATACAATTGTCACGGACCAACTGACCCTCAAGAATGTTATATTGAGGGACTATTTAGCCTTCATAAATACATTTTTGAGGGACTATTTAGCCTTCATAAATACATTTTTGAGGGACTATTTAGCCTTCATAAATACATTTTTGAGGGACTTGATGGTCCTGGAGAATATATTTTTGAAGGATAATGCCTTCATTAATATTATTTTTGAGGGGCTATGTGGTCGTCATCAATGCAATTTTGATGGTCAATCTGGACCTTCATCAATATATTTATGAGGGACTACTGTAAATGATTTTGTTATTGATTATTGAATGATTTATTAAATGATAATTAATTGTTACTATAGTGAATATCAAATTTTAAATTTTTATACTAATTCACATGACATCATAAGAAGATTCAACACCAAAATGACACATAAAAATGTTAAATCACCTCAAACCAAATTTTGTTATTGAAGAAAAATATTATACATACATTGCGTGCTCAATGTTGATATAAATAAAGAGTACATATGGTTCAAAATTTTGAGATTGATGACAATGAACATATGATGCTAGAAACTCTTAAGATCTATAATGTCTCCATATTCCTTCAAATGGTGTGGTGCTCTTCATCAATGCCAGGCCTCATACGGTTAGGTACTTGAATATTCTTCTCCTAAAAATGACAAATCATTATATTAATAGAATTTAAAGTTTATACATAAATCATAGTACAACAAAAAACTTACCCTTATATTTCGGTTTTGGTCTACTCCAAGGTGCATTGTCCGTCGAAATCCATCATTAAAAGTAATTCTACCCTATCAATATAAATACCAAAAGGAATCAGAGTGAGTGCGAAGTAGATATAAATGTAAGTGAACAACTGCCTCAGCAGGCTACCAGACCACACAACCAGACTCGACCATCTCTATAAAAGTAAGAGGGGAGCACAGAGGATCAACCAACACATCAGCCACCATCAAAGGACTCGACCAACACAGTAGAGCCAACAACTCAGGCACAAAATAGCAGAACAAGCCGACCAACATATACTGCTGATCATCAACACTTCGAAAGAATCACAATGGAAGCACCTACCCTGCCCCAGCTGTCAACAACCAGTAGCAATCAAGACTACACAACATAAAGCAAAGAGAGCACAACCACCAATGCCAGGCAGCCAGAAACCAAAGGAACAAAAGAAACAAGAACCAACTATAGATCCCTGCCATTCCAGCCCAGATCTGAACCAACAACAAACAACTAGGAAAGAGGTCAACAACAGCTTCAAGACAACATAAAAACAGAACAGAACCAGCCATCGTAAGAAAAAATAAAACCTTTCATGATCATTGAATAAACCTGGGGCCAGATAAAATTGAATTAATAAATTACTGCTGGTCGTTTATAGTGAAAACATGCCATCCAACAGAAAAACAGTATGCAACTAAAAGGTCTGGAGATGAATGTCCCTATACCATTCTAATTGTAAAGAATGATGCAGCTTGTAGATAACATAATCAACATGCCTAAGATTTAGAGCTCATCTAAATATCCCTCAAAATATGTCATTCTTGAACTCGTTTAGCAAGCCAACATATTGATCAAGAAGATCACAATGATCTATTACACTGAAAATTGGCTGACCTGCCAGAATATACCTAAATCATTTTAATAGTAATGAAACATGCAGCTTGTAGATAGCATTATCAACATGCCTACGTTTTAGAAATCATTTTAAAAATCCATCAGAATATCTTTTTTTGAGCTACTTTTCGCAAGCCAAAGAAAGATCAAGATGATAGAATGGCTTAAGATTTAGTAGTAAGGATATTCGTGAAATTCCAAACTGAAGTCATCCTAGCTACTAGTATGTCATTTGAAAGTACTAATATTCTCCCATTTTCATCTGAATCAAACGAGCTGAAGAAAGCACTTTGCTTCAATCCAGTTGCTACACAAATTGATGCTTGAACTCATGCGAGATAGAAAACAACATAACCAACATTGGTTATGTTAATACCCTACTAATGTAGATTTAAGTCAGTGACAAATTCAAGTATTAATACCCTACTAATTGGAAACGACATAACCAACACTGGTTGTAAACATGAATTGTACAAAAGAACTCTATAAAAACATAAACATAAAATTTGAACTCTATAAAGTCCATTCACACAAAACAACTAAAAACTTAAAAATCTGAAACTCTAGATGTCTTGTGACAAATTCAAATATGTCACAGGTAGGAAAAACATATACAATACTGAATATATCTTATCACAGGTAGAAGTTTAATCAAGCACATATTGAATACCTGATTTAAATGCTGAGTTCTTGGTGTGAAAGACACCGATGAAGATGTGCTTGGTGTGTTATGCATTTGAGGATGACTTTGTCGATTATTACCAGAAGAAGGGCACCAACTTTCAACTGCAGCCTTTAATAAAGTGTACATGTTAATATTCTTATGTGTATGAATATTGAAAATAATCTATAGCTGTTATGAGGTACATGTGGCTGAAATCTTAGTGGATGTCCATTGCCTTGTATGGAAAGTCTGCCTACTCCATTCTCCCTTGAATTGCCTTGTATGGAAAGCCTGCCTACTCCATTCTCCCTTGAATTGCCTTGTATGGAAAGTATGCCTACTCCAGTCTCCCTTGAATTGCTTGAATTGATTTGTCTAGAAAGTCTTCCTAAGCCATCCCCGCTTGAATTATTTTGCCTGGGAAACATGCCTACATATGCACCATTACTTGTATTGTCTTGTATGTGAAAAGAACCCACATTCGACCTATTTGTGCCACTTTGCATGTGTAAGACACCTGTAGTATTCTGATTGGGGTATTCAGCTGCACAATCAACATTAATACCGCCATCCTATAACAAATACATCAACAATGTCAAAAAAAATTATATATTACATTGACATAGACAAGTGAATCTGAGTAACCTGTGATTGATTATACCAAGTCATTAATTGGGAGACGGAGTTCTTCAATCCATTTACTGTTTCTTCAAGTTCCTTAAGTTTATCCTGAAATAGAAAACAAATTACAAACATCGATCTAATAGACTAGTTGTAACTAATAGTTCAAGTTTAGTTATAATCCAACATACATCCTTTGCATTTCTTTCCTCAAGAAGCATTTCATATCTTATACTGGCCGCTTTTCCCCTATGTCCTATCTCTTTGTGCCCAATTCCAACACCTCGGATCCTAGCCTTTTTGGAAGGATTTAAAACTTGCAAATAAGCAGCACGTGTTAGATTATCAACACTTCTAGGATCTATTTCTTCTTGGTTTGCTACTTGGTTTTCCACGATATTAGAGATTTCAAGCTGTAATTAGAAAGCATCATAAAAGGAAAGCTTAAATTGAGATATCTAAGCATATGTAGCTTTGTAGACATCATAGGAAAGCAAATATCCATTTTCTAACCACTTGTGGGCTTTTGTCGTAAACTTTTTCCAAAAATTTGTTAAGAGGCACAACGGGTTGATCTTCACTGACCTACACATGATAGATAACATAATAATTGTCCATGTTATATGTTCAACTCCTACTAAGAAAGACAAGTGTCCATTATTAATACCATTTCTGCCCGATAACAACTCCATGGCTTTGATCCTGTGGTATGATCCATCACTTTTTTTGCTCTGTTTGCCTTGTTGATCTCGGAAATTTTCTAAACCATAAGAAACATATAATTAGAAAAAGTAGATAGGTATACATGCAAGTTATATGAAACCATCCTCAATATAAGCAATCCAATAGCTGGATGTGGAAGAACATCCTCAATGTAAGAGATAGATATCTCTATAATGTCCAATTCCACATTGGAAAGGGGACTGATGTGAAATTGTGAAAGATCCGTGATTTAAAGGGAGATTTCTATCTCAATGTGTTGAAGACCCCGACTACTTTCAACTTAGATCCAATCTTGCCTTGGACCAAGTGGATGTGGAAGAGTCGAGCACCTAAAAGAGCAATACTTTGTTGCTGGAAAGCTATGCATGTCAGGCTGGTTACAGAAGACTATCTGCAGAAAATTGGTGTTAACCTAGCATCAAGATGTAGCTTGTGTTGCAAAGAAGGGGAAACAAATGACCACATCATGTGGAGATGTGAGTTCGCAGCAAAAATATGGAGCAGAGCTACGCCCCTGTTATCCTTTGTACCAGGACATATACGGGAAGTACACCTGCTAAAGAACAGAAATGAAGCTCTTCTTGCTACTCTTATCATTTATCACATATGGATACATAGAAACAGATGTGTTTTTGAAGACAGTAGGAGCAAACCAAACAGTGTGTGGCATTGCATAAATACTGATTATAGAAGTTTGCATAGATAAATTGCATCCCTCTTTTTGACTTTTGATATCTATCTTTATAGATGTATTGAGCTTTGCTCCCCTTTGTAAATTTTGTGAGTAATGAAAGAGAAACGTGCTTAGTGATAAAAAAAATTTATATGAAACCATTGTACCTTAGACTTCTCGGTTCCCCATTCTTTAACAAGATTTTTAAACTAGTCCATATCTATGGAAGCATTTTTCTCAACTTTCTTCATCATCAATTCTGGTTCAATCTTGTACTTTTCATAGTAATCTTTCTTTACACGTGCCCTCCACACTGATATCCCTTTGCTAATGTGTTCATCAACGTGATTCCATGCATTAGGGTGACTGCCTAAATCAAAGTATTTCTACAAAAACATAGAAAATATTACTTTAGATATAACAATCGTACAATTTGTTGGTCTTTTTATGAAAAGGATTACCTCAATAATTGATTTTCTATCTGCAAAAGCTTGTTCTGGTTGTTCGTTCCACTTCAAGTCTAGATGCCATAAGTGTGGTTTCCTTGCTAGCATATGACAATAACGATTCAATTTGGCACCATTCTCCCCAATAGCATTTCCTTCATAATCCCATTGGACCTTGTGACGTGGCTGCCCTTGCTTAGGAAGTAGGCTTTGCTCACTTGCAGGCCCACGTCCATACTTCCTATTCTCCTGTTCATCCTCAACATTTTCTTCAACTGTTACATCATTTTCAATATTGTTGGACAGTATAGTAGGTTCATCCTCACAATTTTCTGCAATTGTGGATGGAGGGACAGCAATAGGTTGCGACTCCTATGTGTTGTTACAACTAGATCTAGTGATTCTTCTTCCTGCCATCCTTCAACTGATAAGAAAAAAAATTTGATTATTAGTGCAGAATTGTCAGTAACAAAAGTAGTCGCTACATTTGAAAAACAAATAAATTGCGGAGAATATGAGACACCAACATATGAATATTCAGCATTTGAAAAACATATAACTTGTAGAGTACCTTGGTTTCATATCCAAAAAAATAATAATGATGTCCTACTTGCTGGTATATGAAACAAGACTAAATAAATTGCAAAGAAAATGCCATATAGTAACAGATTGCCAAAAAAATGCAATAGAACATATTCCCCAAGTAAATTATTCTAGTCTTGCAAAAAAATATCCCTCGGTGTCACTCCTCGTCCAAGACACATCACTAGTTACATGTGATGAAAACAGACAGATTAATGAACTAAACATTAGCCCTATCATTCTTTTTTTTAGTTCTATCAACAAAAGATCCCTCGGTGTCACTCCTCGTCCAAGACACATCACTAGTTACACCACCATCAATAGCTTCAGATTGTAAACCGGTCATACAATTCTCAATAAGAGGTACTTCAGAATAATCTTTAGGAGGATGCTTTAGCACTGTGCACCAATCATCAGCATTAGGATCCTTCACATAAAAGCATTGCAATGCTTGAGAAGCCAGGATAAACGGTTCCTCCTTTTTTTTTATCCTTGAAGTGTTGATTTGTGTGAACCGATATTCATTAATTTGCAACCCGTTAGAAGTGCTTTCATCATACCAAGAACATCTGAACAACGGAACTTTGATTCCTGGACCATAAGTTAGCTCAATAACCTCCTCTAAGTAGCCATAGTACGTGACTTCAGCATTTATAGGATTTTGATCTCTACCACTTGAATAACTTGAAGTGTCATCACACAAATACACTCCACTATTTTGTGTAGTACATGTACTTTCAATGTGCTTTGAACGGAAATGATATCCATTGATCGAAAATCCTTCATAAGACATTCCCTCAGCACAAGGGCCTTGGGATAACCATCTCAAATCATCGCTAATACTGTTCGGCCTAATCTCTCGCATTTGCATTACCTTCATAAAAAAGTAAAACATTAATGTAATCTACACTAACTTGAACATTAAGAGTGACAACAATATTTATGTTTGAGACTTACATGCTCTTTCAACCACTTAGAAAACTCCTTTGCATGTTTTGTTTCTAGGGTCCGTGGGGCAATGTTGTGTTCCATATCTTGAAGAATACACATGTGTTCACTGCTTTATAAGAAGTGTCTAAATTAATGTACAACAAATATACAAATATTAGCAAGAATTTTAGGACGTAATTAAATCTTACCTTCTGTAAACATCCAATTCCTCTTTATTGAAAAGGACATAACGATGGGCTTGTTCCAAAGTGTGGATGTCGAAATTTCTTGACACTCCAACTCTAATTGGAGATCCATCAACATTATGAGGAGTGCGGTTCAGTTTTGTCTCAAAATTATGCAAGTACCTAGCACAAAATGTCAAACTTTCTTCAGCTAAATAGCCACTAGCAATACAACCAGCCGGTTTAGCTTTGTTTCTTACATACTTCTTCAATTTCTTCAAGTATCTCTCTATTGGGTACATCCACCTAGTTCGGACAGATCTGGCTTGCCTGGCTTCATAAGCTCAATGAATGGGCAAATGCATCATGATGGAGAAGAAAGAAGGAGGGAAGATTCTCTCCAACTGGCAAAGAGTGACAGCAATTTCTTGTTCCAATTCTTTGAATTCCTCCACATCAATAATGTTAGAGCAAAGCTTGTTGAAAAATGAGCACAAATTAGCAATAGGCTTGTACACATCTAAGCTTATGCAATGTCTCAAGGCAACATGTAGAAGTTGATGCATAAGAACATGGCAATCATGACTTTTCATCCCAACAAGTTTTCTATCAGATTTTCTAACACACCTAGATATGTTAGAAGAATAGCCATCAGGAACTTTCAACTTTTCTATCACAGACAGGAACTAATCTTTCTACACATTAGTCATGGTGTAAGATGCTGGAGGCAAGTAATAGCGGTCACCTGCATCTACTGGCCATAAATCTCTTCGAATGCGCATTTTCTTCATATCTTGACGAGCTTGTAAGTTGTCTTTACTTTTCTTAGAATCACCCAATAATGTGTTTAAAATATTCTCACACACATTCTTTTCTATATGAATCACATCCAGATTGTGTCTAACAGATAAATACTTCCAATAAGGTAGCTGAAAAAAGATGCTTATCTTATTCCAACCAGGAGGTAATGGTTGAATTTGATCTCCAAGCCTCTTGCACTTATTCATTTTTCCAAATGTGATATTTTCATATCCATCAAATTGCCTCAGTATATCTTCTCCAGATAGTGGCTTAGGTGGAAGTTGAAAATCTTTTTCACCATCAAAATTTTTCCTATCACGTCTATATGGATGATTCATTGGAAGAAAATGTCGATGGAAACCATAGCATTGCTTTTTCCCATACTGTAACCATTTTGATACAGTCTCCACATTACAACAAGGACATCCCAAATCTTTCTTACCTTTAGTGCTCCAACCAGATAAGTCACCATATGCTGGGAAATCGTTAATGGTCCATAAAATCATTGCCCGCATAGTGAAGTTCCTTTTGCTATATGCATCATAAACTTTGACTCCAAGCTCCCAAAGTAGTTGCAACTCCTCAATTAATGGCTCCAAGTATACATCAAGGTCATTGCCAACCATATGTGGACCTGGGATTAATAGGGACATCATAATAAATTGTTCTTTCATAAGAAGCCAAGGCGGAAGATTGAGAGGTGTCACCAACACAGGCCAGATGCTATGTGATGCACTCATATTGCCAAATGCATTAAATCCATCTGTTGCTAATGCCAATCTAATATTGCGTGGTTCAGCAACAAAGTCTGGATACCTAGCATCAATAGACAACCATTCTGGTGTGTCTGAAGGATGATGAATACGACCATCCTTGCCTTTTACTTCTGATGGCCAAATCATATCTTTAGCAATAGATGAAGACATATAGAGCCTCTCTAATTGAGGTATCAAAGGGAAGTGATACATGAACTTAGTAGCTACCTTCTTTCCCTTTGTTTTGTATTGCTTTTCATTCCATCTTGAAGCACCACAAGTATCACAATTTTCTTTTGAAGCTGCATCTTTGCGAAAAAGCATGCAATTATTTGTACATACGTCTATAGTAGAATGATCAAGTCGTAAATCCTTCACGATCGCATTTGCTTCATAGTAAGTCTCCGGGAATAGACAATTTTCTTCTGGAAATCCTGAAATAATCAACTGTAAGAACTTTGTGAAAGAATCGTTGGACCATCCAGATTCCTCCTTCAGAAATAGCAAGGCAACCAAATACGATAGCTTAGAATGACTTGTGCAACCACTATAGAGTGGTTGATCCGCCTCTTTTAGTAGCTTGTAAAATCTTTGTGCATCTACATTTGCAGGTTCCTCTGTAGCTTCAGTAGAGTGGTGATTTGTTGTGTCACCCATACCAAACAAATCCTCCAGCATCTGATGCATATTGTCGGTGCTAGGCATGTTTGGTGCCACAACAGGATTGCTCCTACCAATCACCTCCCCATGAAACGTCCAAACATCATAGCTATGCACAAATCCTTTTTGTAGTACATGTGAGAATACCTCCTCCTCTGTTTTAAGGTATCTGTTCAAACATACCTTGCAAGGACATATTAATTTCCCCTGTCTAGTTGGTCTCTGATGGATAAGAGCAAACTCAATGAACATTCGTAACCCTGCCTTGAATACATCACTTCGCACTCTGTTCCCAATATACATCCAACTCCGATCTATTAGAAAATCCATCTACATGAAGGAAAATATATAATAAGTTAAGCATAGCTGTTTGAGATGTTAGGAAACAGCTGTTAGGAAAATATAAGAAGAGATCAGGAAGCTTTAACAAATACATGCAAACAGCAACAACTGTTTGAGATGTAGTCATGTAGGAGCAAGAATAAGTAAGAAAAAGTAGAAGAAAATTTGCAAATAGAAGTGGTACTAGTAGTCTAGGTTTGAGTAAGAATCTGAATTTCTGATATGAGTAACAAGGAAATAGCAATAAGAGGGGACATAGAAGTAACAAAAATTTAGATGCAATAGCAGGAACAGGAAATGAAGGAGAAATTGCAAAAAAAGAAAAGAAAAGAAGCTAGAATAGGAGACACAAGAGGAAATAGAAAAAAATCAAAGAAACAGTAGTATAAAAGGACTAATGTTTTTGCAACAATTGCAGCAAAAGGGGGTCGAATATACAACATGAAAAGTAAAAAGAGAAAAGGGGAGGGAAGGGAGAAGACATACATGAAGTCTATCAATATAAAAGAAGCCTTACCCCTATCATGAGTCCAATCTTCATGACAGGGGAATCCTATCAGTGAGTTTACACTCAACAGCCTTACCCCGATGAAATCAACTACATGGCAATTAAAGAATAAATGAATGATAAATTCATTAGAACTTCTACACAGCAAACATATAGAAGTATAAAAAAACCCTCTTTTTTTAGGTTGTTCATCACTGAGATGTTGTTTCTAGCCATCTTTCGTAATAGGATTTTAAATTCAGATGTATGATCATCTGAATTAAATACCAAGAAAGTTGACCATAGATATCAATATTTTAGATAGAATCCTTAAGAAGGTATTTCTCATGGATCAATTTGATCCATAGACTACCTTTCTTTGAAGCTACTATCCAGATATTTAAGATCATAGCAACCTTACAAACGTCTTTGACTTTTTTTATAGACACACCACCTTCATCCTTTACCTTGGTTACATCATCCCACTTAATAAGATGGATATCATTCTTGCCTTCACACTATCCCCACAAGAAATTTATAATAGTTATTTCCACTTCATCACAGATAGAAGTAGCTAGTGAAAAGGAAGAGGACCAGAAATTTTGATTGGCAGACATAGTACAATTACAAAGTTCTAGTCTCCAATGGAAACTGAAATGATATGTAAATAAGTTTGGTATCTTTAAAAATCAAATGATGGGCATAGAAGCACTAAAGCATGGGCAGAAATAATGATGGTAACTTCTGGTTCACTTGTATGATATGTATCATTATAAGTTAGTAGCATACCATCTTTGTGCACACTTAGCATCAATAGAATGTCTGTCATGCCCATGGAAAGCTTCATACATGCATTCAACAAAAGGAGTCTTTGAAAACAACATTTGTTAAAACAACATTTGTATATTTGTCTTAGTAATGTGGGTTCCTCCTTGTTCCCTTTATTGTTAAAACAACATTTGTATATTTGCCTTTTTTCCTTTACCCCCTCCATCTAAAATAATACCCTTTCTTTAACATGTGGTTGTGATGCAGGCCCTAAAAGCCAATAACTATGGTAATGATCCTCTGCTAACTGCAACTCTGTACCTGGAGATTAATTAAAGGCTGGCTGCCCTGGGCTCCCATGGGACACATCCATTCCTAATATAATATTTGTCTCTTAGGAGATCTTTGGCATGGATGGAAGATGCTCAGTTGTGGTGAACTTCTCTGCAGGCTTATTCAGGATCTCATTCGCTGTGGAAACATTAAGTGCGTTGTCAGTAAAATCTTTTTATGTATTTCGTTTAACTAATTTAAACAAAATATATTAAAAGATTTTACTTACAACGCCCTTCATGTTTCCACAGCGAATGAGATCCTAAATAAGCCTGCAGAGAAGTTCACCACAACTGAGCATCCTCCATCCATGCCAAAGATCTCCAAAGTGCCAACTATTATATCAGGAATGGATGTATCCCACGGGAGCCCTGGGCAGTCAGCCTTTAATTAATCTCCAAGTACAGAGCTGCACTTAGAAGAGGATCATTACTATAGTTATTGGCTTTTAGGGCCTGCATCACAACCACATGTTACAGAAAGGGTATTATTTTAGATGGAGGGGGTAAAGGAAAAAAGACATATATACAAATGTTGTTTTAACAATTAAGGGAACAAGGAGGAACCCACATTACTAAGAACACCCATTCTTTCTTGAGGTTTCTGCCTAGACTTCTGAAATGTTGACAATGACTTAGTGTGCCTCTGCAAAATGCAAAAACACCAGGCTATATTATACTTAGTACCAAAAACAAAACATTCAAAAACAACGCAGTGAGAAAACAGAACAACACTCGTATAAGTGACCATAAATAGCAGTAAGAAGAAATCTTTTATCCCCAGTAGTGATTCTAGTATGTATTAATTTATCATATTAAAAAAGCTTTTCAATAGAGCATTAGATACCATTCCACAAAACAAAAACTCTCCCAATATCATGACTAGTGTGATGAGAAATCCACTATAACTACCCAAATTTATTGGATAAACAATTGCTAAGTTATCAAACTTATTGGATAAAGTAGCATTGTTATCCTCAGTTGACCCCTTTCTCCCTCTACCTCTAGATGTATTCTTCTTATTACATTTTAGAAACTCCAACATTGTAGAACACATACAACTATCTTGATCACCACTACATCAATAAACCAGTAACATCAGATGGAACCCTTCTTCATCTTTAGAAAATAAGCAAAAGCATAGCAATTCCAGAAAAAAGAACACAGGGCTCGTTTAGTAAAGAAGCACTTTTATCTCATTATGGATAATAGACTATAGCACACTCACATTGACTAAACATTCCTCAAAAATCACCTTATTTCTATACCACCAGATATAGTAAAGGATACATATAATAGATTTAAAGGAGGTATTGCTTATTTCCTTCATACTATCTTCAAAGAAACTAGGAATATTATTAATGCATTCATTATCAACTACTTTGGCTCTGACCCATATATATGTGTGTCATGAGAACACTTGTTCATATAGAATAGAACTTAGTAGCAAAATTAAACATACATGCACACATGTGTATTGCTTTGAACCAAGCTTGAGCCTCAACAATTATATATGAGTAATATTTGATCAAGTATGACTTGGATTACATGGTAGGTATATACATAAATTCGAGTTTGTACAATTAATAGATATTGTACATATTCTAGAAAGACAATAATCAATCAAATACTATATCTACTCAATCACATCAGTAAATTATTCTTTTCTTATTGACGAAACACAAAGTTGTATGATAGAAAATCATTATGAGGATGCTATACTATAGATGCATAGCCTAGGAATTTATGTACATCACAACTTTGATTCCCTTCCATTTAGTTATGGTAGCTACTCCCAAGGAGCTATTTCCTCGCTTCCAAATATTGAACACGCCCCTGACTACTCTCTATTACTGTTGTATGACCATCTCCATGCAACTGAGGATAGTCAAAGTTTTTCAACATTGTGATATGTTTCTTATACGTGTGAACGTTAACCCTTAGGGGAGGGGGAGATAACTCATATGAATACTAGATGGTTAGTATTTTTACTAAGTAAACCCAGCTAATCCTATGCAGATCACATTGGGGGGAGATGAGGCGGACACATGAGGTATGAAATGGAAGCCCATTGGAGGAAGAACCAATCTTTGCTATCATGGGTCGAAGTGGGGGCTAGTTCTCTCCCAAATGAGAAAAATAGAAAAAGATACGAACCTAGAGAGGATTCCAGTGGCCGAAGAAGCAAGTTGCGTAGCAGAAACGACCAATGGCCGAGCAGGGCGATCGGAGGCAATCAAGCACGGTGACTGCGTAGCAGCAACGACCAATGTGGACGGCAGCAATCGTCAATGGCAGAGGGCAGCAACCATCAACGGCGGCAAGGAGTTATGAAGGATGAGCCCAATCTGAAGGATGAACGGCAGCAACCGAGCATGGCGATTGGCGTCAAGGTTGACCCAATGCAGAGGAACCGATGAGAGAATCAGGAGGGGGAGGGTTCAGTGGAGGAGTGTGGAGGAACCGATGAGAGAATCGGGAGGGGGAGGATTTAGTGGAGGAGTGCGGAGGAAATGAGGGGGAAAGGAGCGCTCGTCGGGACTGGGTGGTTTTTTCATGAATTTTGATAGACGAATCAGTGTTCTAGAATGGAGGGAAGGATTATGAGATGGAGGGAACATTTGGCATGGAGTTTTTGAGGGGGTGATTCGTAAGAAATGTATTTGTGAGGGACCAATGTTCACATAAAATTCCTAACGATGTCAAGAACACGGTTGAAATATTTGGTCCCATATTTGAAGGATGAGCCCTCACAAATGGACATCATTATTCACGATTTTTGGTTCCTCACAAATGTTCTTCAACAAAAGCCAAATTTTTTGTAGTGACTGGGTTTGCCTTTGGATCAAGATTTGGCCACTAATGTTATTCTACAAACACTTCCAGAGTCGTATAGTCAGTTTGTCATGAACTACAACATGAAGGACTTTGACATGCCATTGACAATGTTTTTGGGCATGTTGAGAACAGATAAGACACAACTCATGAAAGAAATACAAGCCCAAGTCTATGATGATGACCAACAAGACAAAGGGGAAGTATAAAGGCAAAGGCAAAGCTAAGAAGAGTTCTAAAGCTAGCTCAAAGGCAAGTCTTCAGATCTCAAAGCAAAGGGAGGTATAAAGAAACAAAGAGACAATTATAACCATTATTACCAGCCTCGACATTGGAAAACAAATTGCCCACTATGGTTAGAGGAATTAAAGAAGAAAAAAGAAGGCACTGAGGCCTTCACTTCAAATATAAATGTTATAAGATAAATTTGATTACTTCTTCAATTTGGTATGTATTACCAAATAGAGATCTGACATACTAATGTGTAGGATCTAACAAGAAGTAAAGACCTTCACGGAAATACAAAGATGGACAAGGTGGAGCAAAATTTGTGGAAGACATATTCTACATTTAAAAATTTATCTTAGCCCAATGGGAATGTGATAGAGTTAGTTGAATTGCTATTTCATAATTCCATTAGAAACATTTCTTTTATTCATCTTGTATGACAAGGATGATAAATCAATAAAAAGATTGGTTATGCTTATGTTAAAAGATATAATCTTGCATGGTGATGCCCAACCATCTAAATAGTCTCCGTAAGAAATATTTTGATGAATGTTTATAATGTTAATACCAAAGGATTATAATTGATAACTCAAGATTATCATTAGCAATAGTCACCTTGGATTAAAAGAAATGCATATCTAAAATACATATTGTTGTTAATCTAGATTCCCTTAGTTATTGAACTTGAGGAAATGTGCAAGACTTATTTATGCACAATATGACATGACATCCTTCACTAAATGTAGTGGGAGGATAAGACATCCATTATACCTCATACATATTATGCATGAAGATCTTATGGAATAAATGCTAAAGATAACTGATTATCCCTCATTTCATTTGTTGGTAATATGATGATATGCACTCGATAAAACTAATATCTTGAAGTGTTCAAGGAGATTATAAATGAAGTATAACTTTGATGAAAGTTTTAAGAAACATTGATGAGAACATATGTTGAAATATTTTACATCAATAACTTGAGAACCTCCAAGAAAGAATTGTGAAAATGTATCAAAATTCAAATCCATCTGAACATGATGATGTGTTAGAGTGAAGGAATTATACCATGAAGAGTCATATAATTACCAATTCATCTAATCTTCTTATCCTCAAAAATATATACCTATCACTAAACAATGTACCATCTGAATGGTTTATAAGAAATCATATATGATATGATTTGGGAATGAAACAAAATGTCTAGAGATTGAAACCTACGATTTATCCACAAACCGTAATTGTTGAATATTACTATTAATCCCAATGCAATAACAAAAGTGTTTTTTTGAAAGGATAATTTAGTTCCTAAATAATCAGTGGGAGCAAAGGTAAAACTCAAAGTGTTTGAGGTCAACAAAGAGATACAATGAGAACTAAGAAAATCACAAGGTGTTGTGGAATCTCAAGTTTGCCATATGACACAGAACAAAATAGTTCTAGTAAAACACGTCTGAGATTGTAGGATTGTGAATCAAATGTTCAGATGGGTTGGTCATAATAGGATGATCCAACTAGACAACCACAAGCTTTTGAATACCATAATCTGAGTAATGTCTCAAGGCCATTATGGGGTCCACATAAGTTAACAAGGTAGGACCTTGATAGCACTACCTAAAAGGGTAATACCCAAAGGGTGCATTAGGGTCTTGTTGTAAAAACCTACATGGATAACATAAAAGGACAAATTGGTTGAAAAGTTTTTCAAATCAGTTCAAGTTGTTGAACTTAATAGAAATTCCTTTACCAATTGTCAAGATTTTTGTTGTAGTTAAAATAGATTAAGAGATTTGGCATATGAAGATAAAACTATATTCCTTAAATGGAATACATAAGAGGATGGGTACGTGACACAACCTAAAAGGTTTTATAACTTCAACAATGCAAATAAAGTCCATAAACTACAAAGTTCAATCTGGGATTGAAACAAGCATATCAGAGATGGGATCTTTTGACTTGATAAGATAGCGAAAGAGTTTCACTTGAATCAAGATAAAAGATGGAATTTGTAATTACAAAAGATTTAGTGAGAGCATGTATGAATATTCAACATATGATGAGGAATAACAACTCAATATTGTGAATATTGAGATCTCGCATGAAAACTCCTTTAGCAATGAAGGATTAAATAAAATGTCTTATGAGATAAGGATCAAGACCTATGGGATAGTTCTTGACTGTTTCACAATGGAAGTTTGAGTACATACAATAGCAATGTGTTGAAGGAGTTCAACATTGAAGGATTCAATGAGAGAGAATTTGGATTAGACTCTCATGAACCTTATGTTCCAATTCTTGTAAAGAATGGAAACAAGATGATTCCATAGGCTGGTATAACAGTGAATCTATCATGAATGCTATAAGTGTATGTACCCCATATAATCTTGTATGCATTAGACATGCCAAGATGATATTAAGATCCAATAATGGTTATTGGAATGTCATTAAGATATCCATTAGTACTTGGTATGTGCTAAAAGTATAAATTCCTAGTCAATAAGGACAACAATAAAAGGAATTGTCGGATGTAAAAGGGTTACATCGATGCAAGCTTCCATAATGACAAAAATGATCGCAATAAATTATGTTTGATTTAAAAGATAAATATTACTAGTTAGAAGGGTTCCAAACTAATAACTGTTAATTATGTTCTACAATAGAAGCCTAGTATACTTGTGTCATTCACACAAGGTGGTACTATATGGATCTAAAGATTCATGTGACGAACTTGTAGATGTTCCAACCATTGATGACTCTGTAGAAGTAATGTGACAACAATGGAGCTACTTGTTAGGCAAGGAATATTAGATACCATATTATGGTGGCTTTGTGGGAACATGTTTCATTACATGAGATTACTCAAAACACAAAACATGATTACTCATTAATTAAACACAAATCCAAAAACTAGGGTAAATTAAAGTCGATTTCAACATTTCTAAAATGCTGTGAAACATCTACATAAAATCCCAACAACTTGCTTCCTTCCATATAATATTCAATATCCTTTACAACTACTCTGTAGCCTCAGCTAAAAAATAAACTTTACAAAGGAACACTATCCATGTATTCCATTTATACACATATCAACTTGATATCAAAATCTCAATTTAATCAAAACATGGTATACAAACTTTTCAGCTGGACCTGAGAGTACAAGGACGACTCTAGGACATACTAGACAACTAAATAACCTTATCTAAGGTCCATCACCATATTTCTTCCTCGCCGCCAACGTTCTACTGTCGCTATTTCTAATCACCTAAAAAGATGTGGTGACCCATGGGTGAGACCCAGTCCAAGCACGATATATAACTCTCTCCAATAGATATTGATTACAACAAATTATTTAACAATAAGAAGACTGAGCAGTTGGAGTATTTAATGGACAATTGAGCAGATTAAATAGTTCAAGCATACTGAATAGTTAAGAAAATAAGCTTAGCAGCAAGTATACTTATTAGAGTATATGCAGACTATCATCTTGAATTTTTAAGATTGTATCAAAAAACAAAGGTCATCACTAATTTGACTATCATCTTATGCTTTGTTAATAGTACAAGAAATCTAATACCATAAGTATCTCTAACATCATGAATATGACTAGCAACATAAGTATTGATAGTATTGTTAGCATGTCTATCAAGTTGAACATATCTACATCATAAGTACAACTAACATCAAAGAACAATTATCTACATAAGCATAATTAGTGATTTAAGCATCTCTAATAATAGATACATGGCTAGCAATATAAGCATAGCTAGCAGGATGTGATAATTATCACCATTAAAATAATCAACAGTAGTAGTAGTCTGTTAACATAGCATGACTATTGTATATACACATCTACATCATGAGTATTTCTACATCATAAACATATAACTGTTAATGCACTAATCGTCATTTTTATGTAAAGAAAATAAACAAGGGTTATCGTCCAATACGAAGTGTCATGTATAACACTAAAAGATATGCTACATGATTGTATTACATATTTTATTATGCCCTAAAGATTTGAGTCATACCACCCAAATCCAGTTGACCACTATTGAGTCAAAATCAGTTTCATACAAGATCTAGGAAGAGTCAGACTCTAAGATTATAACATACTAGATCTAGAACCCTACCCTAGAACTTTGATCTTTTGGGTTTGACCAAACAAGGTTGGGGTTAATATGACCATAATAATATAATGCATGTAAAATAATATGTCACATAATTCATTTGGTGATAATAAGATGATAAATAACCTAATTGGATGCATAATGTTGTTATGGGACTATAATGGGCCAGATGACATAACCCATGTAAGAAAGACTCAAAATAAAGAATAGACTCCAAATTCGTAATCTACACATTAAAATAAGCCTACATGTCAATTTTCATTTAATTTGGACAACCTTGAAATAATATGGTAATTTAGGAGAGAGAAATTGCCTAAAAGGTGTAATTAATAAATAAAATAATAAATGACTCCAAAAGAGGAAAATAATCTTATATTTGTAATCTACATAATAAATATAGCCTTTGGGTGAATTTTCATCCAATTTGGAGAAAGTTTGCTTAAAGGGTGAAATCAGGAGAGAGGAAGTGGGTAAAACCTTCAAGATATTAAATAAATATGCAAATATATCCGATATGTAAAATTGATGGCAAATTCGTATCCAACACATTAAATATGACTTGCGGGTCAAGTTTCATAAATTTGGATAATCCTAATACCATAAATGAAAGAGGAAAGAGAAAATATGGTTTGATTTATTTAAACTATTAAAAGTTCCCAAAAGGCAAAACTAAGTGCATAATCGGAATCTACATGCCTTTATTGGCCTCTATGCAAAATTTGGTTTAATTTGGATAATGTTTGGACCCTCAATTTAAGAAAGAGATAAAGGTAATTTAAAATATAAAGTCACCTTAATCCTAATTACATTTGGTCTATATTTTCCAAAATACAGGTTGTCACGTGGGTTTGACTTCCGCGCACTTTAATTACATCCTTTGGATTCTGATCGAGCGGGTTTATGATCGTCTCCTACCTTGGGTAGGAGACTGACTTACAGTGAACAGTAACAACAGATTTCTCGCTATCTTTTCTCACTCCTCATCATGTATTTCCTTGCTATTTCTTCTCTGTTGCGTTCCTCTCATCTTTCTGCACCTTCCCAACCTAGGGTTTTGGGGATTTCATCCCCTATATAACCTAGACCTTTAGGGCATCGTTCGATGCCCTATTTCGCTATGTTTTTCCTTCTCCTCGCCGTTTCTGGCCATCGGACCTCCGTGTATTGGTTCCGTTTCCTTCGTGGAAACCTGTGGTTCCATATTACAGCTTTAGTCTGGCGTCTCTTGACCCCAGGACTCTTCCCCGAACTTCAAGTCGTCCCGACGGCAACTGCAGATTCGTGGTGGTGCCTCCAGCCTTCGCGATCCTGGGAGAGTATCCAGATATCGTCCTCTGTCCATCGCAAAGTTTCTTCCTCAGTCAATTTGACTCTAAGGCAAGCCCATCTCTTGTCCCTCTTTTGGTCTTCTCCATCGCATATTTTGTTTTTTGGTGCGATTCCTGTGTTATGGACCCATGTTGTCTTGTTTTTCCTCACCGGAGCTTGGTTGTGGTGTTTCTGATCGATCTGTGTAATCGGTTTTTTCTCTGACCATGCTCTCCCCGTTTCCCCAAACTCACCGAGCTGCATCCTAGCTACTTCTCACGGCCATGGCGAGGAGTCTGGGGTGGGCGATGATTCCCTAGTGTGAATTCTCTTCCTTACCCCTCTGTTTCTTTCAGCTTTTGTTTTTCTGTTCAGGGGTATTTTTGTCTTTTCCCCATGTTTTCTTTTGCTTTGGTGCAATTCAGCTGAGTAGCGGACTGCTGATTTGGCTAACCCTGATTGGGCCAAATCAGCAGGTTGGCCCACCCTCTTGCAAGTTTTCTACGCGTATGTGGATTTTTAGATTTATCTGATTGGTCGAGCTTTGAAAACCCATAACTAATTATTTACTGATCAGAAAAATATAAATAAATAGTCGTTGGATTTAGAAAAATAAGGGCTTTCTAATGGAATTGGTTTTGTCGCCTGAATCTTAAGTTTTAAATAGGTGATTTTAATGGATCTGATTAATAATATATTAACTTGTATAATTCATAACTAAATATATAAAAGTCAGAAAAATATAATAAAATATGTTTTGAACTCAGGAAAATATAATCTAAAATATGGAGTCATTTTGGAAACCTTATTCATATAATAATAAAAATGTGTTTTTAGGGTTTCGTATAATTAATCAAAACCTAACTCTAATTTCACATATATGCTAAATAGGTGTTTTGGAAGCCTAGGCTTGGACCTAGAAGTAGCTTTGGATCTGTTTGACTCTGAAGTTGAGGTATGTTGTATCCCCTATTCGTCCATATTGAGCAATTCACCTACTTTATCATCTTTTTGACTTTTGCCTACACACATGTCTATACTTTTGTTATCATAGTTCATGTGAACTATCCTGGTTATTGTGATCTTGGATAATTTCTTGGAATCTTTTGTTAAGATACGGAAACATGATGATATTGTTGATGGTATCTACCATTGTTATGTGGATGTTTATTGATGTTTCATATGTTGACCATTGTGGAAAATCTTATTTGATGTTGGACTATACTTTTCTACTTGCCTCTACATTTAACATGCTATATGATTCAGTAGCACTAGAGTAGTATAATTTCATTGGTTTTGTCTCATTATGCAACATGGAAACATTGTGATATCTTTGGGATGGAGGATGTGTGATTCCCCATACCTGGGCAGGATGTGTGATTCTTGGCCCATGTTATATATATTTGGATGGTGGATGTGTGATTCCCCATGACAGGGCAAGATGTGTGATTCTTGGCCCATGCCCCACCAGGTTCAAGATGTGTGATTCTTGGCCACCTTTGTTATTTATATTGTTCTAGGGCTATGCTTATCTCACATGCATCCAGGTTGATGATGATATGTGCTTTGTTTCCCACCATGGTAGTGGACGATTATATTGATAACACATTCTTATTATTTGTTGGATATGGCAAGTATCCCTTTTGTTATGATTCCTTTCTCTTGATACCCATTCGGGTGGTACTTATCTCTTGCATGGGAAGCCTTTTATTTTGATGTCCCTATTTCCTTATATTGCTCAACTTACTTTTTAGTATGCACATACCAGCCTTTGCTGATGTCTCCTTTTGTTTCTCTTTTGCTGGGGTATGCTTCCAACCCTAGGTGGAGGACTTGGATGACAAGACGTGATGACCTAGACTTAGCTTGAAATGATGAAGCTTGGAGACAATCTTGAGGTGGTTTAGATTTCCTCTGCATGGATCCTTATGATGTAAGTTTGTAACCCTTTGTTTCATAATTGAATAGTCAAATATTTTCTTCCGCCGCTATACATTGGTCTTTTGATTACCATTATATAAAGATTTGAAAATTTTACACCCACTCCAACATACCTTCTGAGTATGTTTGGACTGGAGGTTTTATTGTTCAAATTTTTAGTAGAGAAGTGGTTTCACTTCTTTACAGCATGGTATTGGAGCCCATGGTAGTCGGAATCTGACTATTTCAATTTTGTCTCCCTGTAGAACCCTTGACTTTTCTAGTTAGCTCTAAGTGAGATGTTGACCTTAGAATTGATCAATGATGATCTTTGTATGCAATAAGGTTGGTTTTGAGGATGAGAATATGTTAGGAGATCTAAATATGGAAATATTGTGACTTGGTTTCTGCAATTGATTTTGGATCCACATTTTGTTTCATCTCAAAAAGGTTTCATCGCCAAAAAAATATTTTCATTATACTACTATACGTACAAAAGTTTTCTCAGATTTATCGATGTTTTCTTGAACTAAGTCACAATGAAGAGAAACTATAGTTGAGTAGAATCTAACCCTAGTTTTGTGACTAGGATTGATATAATGGTATAGCTGGCCTACCCTATGACTTTTTGGTTTTTCATGTAGTGTTGATAGGTTAGAGACACAAGGACCTAAAATCTCAACCCTAGATGGTGACTTTAGTTGGCTACATGAGAAATATTAATCTCTAAAAACTTTCATAACTAAGAGATGTGGGTAGCTCTAAAAAAGTTGTTTAGTTTGACTTGTTAGGTTGAACCCTTTAAGGGGTGGAGAGTAGTTGATCGTTGATGTTTGAATCTATAGATTTCGAGGACAAAATCCTTTTTAAGGGGTGGAGTGTTGTAACATACTAGATCTAGAACCCTACCCTAGAACTTTGATCTTTTGGGTTTGACCAAACAAGGTTGGGGTTAGTATGACCATAATAATATAATGCATGTAAAATAATATGTCACATAATTCATTTGGTGATAATAAGATGATAAATAACCTAATTGGATGCATAATGTTGTTATGGGCCTATAATGGGCCAGATGACATAACCCATGTAAGAAAGACTCAAAATAAAGAATAGACTCCAAATTCGTAATCTACACATTAAAATAAGCCTACATGTCAATTTTCATTTAATTTGGACAATCTTGAAATAATATGGTAATTTAGGAGAGAGAAATTGCCTAAAAGGTGTAATTAATAAATAAAATAATAAATGACTCCAAAAGAGGAAAATAATCTTATATTTGTAATCTACATAATAAATATAGCCTTTGGGTGAATTTTCATCCAATTTGGAGAAAGTTTGCTTAAAGGGTGAAATCAGGAGAGAGAAAGTGGGTAAAACCTTCAAGATATTAAATAAATATGCAACTATATCCAATATGTAAAATTGATGGCAAATTCGTATCCAACACATTAAATATGACTTGTGGGTCAAGTTTCATAAAATTTGGATAATCCTAATACCATAAATGAAAGAGGAAAGAGAAAATATGATTTGATTTATGTAAACCAATAAAAGTTTCCAAAAGGCAAAACTAAGTGCATAATCGGAATCTACATGCCTTTATTGGCCTCTGTGAAAAATTTGGTTTAATTTGGATAATGTTTGGACCCTCAATTTAAGAAAGAGATAAACGTAATTTAAAATATAAAGTCACCTTAATCCTAATTACATTTGGTCTATGTTTTCTGAAATACAGGTTGTCACGCGGGTTCAACTTCCGCGCACTTTAATCGCATCCTTTGGATTCTGATTGAGTGGGTTTATGATCGACTCCTACCTTGGGTAGGAGACTGACTTACGGTGAACAGTAACAACGGATTTCTCGCTATCTTTTCTCGCTCCTCATCCTATATTTCCTTGCTATTTCTTCTCTGTTGCGTTCCTCTCATCTTTCTACACCTTCCCAACCTAGGGTTTTGAGGGTTTCGTCCCCTATATAAACTAGACCTTTAGGGCGTCGTTCGATGCCCTATTTCGCTATCTTTTTCCTTCTCCTCACCATTTGTGGCCATCGGACCTCCGTGTATTGGTCCCGTTGACTTCGTGGCGACTTGCAGTTACATATTACAACTTTGGTCTGACGTCTCTTGACCCCAGGACTCTTCCCCAAACTTCAAGTCATCCCGATGGCAACTGCAGATTCATGGTGGTGCCTCCAGCCTTCGCGATCCTGGGAGAGTATCCAGATATCGTCCTCTATCCATCGCGAAGTTTCTGCCTCAGTCAATTTGACTCTAAGGCAAGTCCATCTCTTGTCCCTCTTCTGGTCTTCTCCTTCACATATTTTGTTGTTTGGTGCGATTCCTGTGTTATGGACCCATGTTGTCTTGTTTTTCCTCATCAACAGCTTCGTTGTGGTGTTTCTGATCGATCTGTGTAATCGGTTCTTGCTCTGACCATGCTCTCCCCGTTTCCCCAAACTCGTCGAGCTGCATCCTAGCTACTTCTCACGGCCATGGCGAGGAGTCTGGGGTGGGCAATGATTCCCTAGTGTGAATTCTCTTCCTTACCCCTCTGTTTATTTCAACTTTTGTTTTTCTGTTTAGGGGTAATTTTGTGTTTTGCCCATGTTTTCTTTCGCTTTGGTGCGATTCAGCTGAGTAGCTGACTGCTGATTTGGCTAACCCTGATTGGGCCAAATCAGCGGGTTGGCCCACCCTCTTGCAAGTTTTCTTCGCGTATGTGGATTTTTAGATTTATCTGATTGGTCGAGCTTTGAAAACCCATAACTAATTATTTACTGATCAGAAAAATATAAATAAACAGTCGTTGGATTCAAAAAAATAAGGGCTTTCTAATGGAATTGGTTTTGTCACTTGAATCTTAAGTTTTAAAGAGGTGATTTTAATGGATATGATTAATAAGATATTAACTTGTATAATTCATAACTAAATATATAAAAGTCAGAAAAAATATAATAAAATATGTTTTGAACTCAGGAAAATATAATCTAAAATATGGAGTCATTTTCGAAACCTAATTCATATAATAATAAAAAGGTGTTTTTAGGGTTTTGTATAATTAATCGAAACCTAACCCTAATTTCACATATATGATAAATAGGTGTTTTGGAAGCCTAGGCTTGGACCTAGAAGTGGCTTTGGATCTATTTGACTCTAAAGTTGAGGTATGTTGTATCCCCTATTCGTCCATATTGAGAAATTCACCTACGTTATCATCTTTTTGACTTTTGCCTACACACATGTCTATTCTTTTGTTATCATAATTCATGTGAACTATCCTGGTTATTGTGATCTTGGATAATTTCTTGGAATCTTTTGTTGAGATATGGAAACATGATGATATTGTTGATGGTATCTACCATTGTTATGTGGAAGTTTATTGATGTTTCATATGTTGACCATTGTGGAAAATCTTATTTGATGTTGGACTATACTTTTCTACTTGCCTCTACATTTAACATGCTATGTGATTCAGTAGCACTAGAGTAGTATAATTTCATTAGTTTTGTCTCATTATGCAACATGGCAACATTGTGATATCTTTGGGATGGAGGATGTGTGATTCCCCATACCTGGGTAGGATGTGTGATTCCTGGCCCGTGTTATATATATTTGGATGGTGGATGTGTGATTCCCCATGCCAGGGCAAGATGTGTGATTCTTGGCCCATGCCCCACTAGGTTCAAGATGTGTGATTCTTGGCCGCCTTTGTTATTTATATTGTTCTAGGGCTATGCTTATCTCACATGCATGCAGGTTGATGATGATATGTGCTTTGTTTCCCACCATGGTAGTGGATGATTATATTGATAGCACATTCTTATTATTTGTTGGATATGGCAAGTATCCCTTTTGTTATGATTCCTTTCTCTTGATACCCATTCGGGTGGTACTTATCTCTTGCATGGGAAGCCTTTTATTTTGATGTCCCTATTTCCTTATATTGCTCAACTTGCTTTTTAGTATGCACATACCAGCCTTTGCTGATGTCTCCTTTTGTTTCTCTTTTGCTGGGGTATGTTTCCAACCCTAGGTGGAGGACTTGGATGACAAGACGTGATGACCTAGACTTAGCTTGATATGATGAAGCTTGGAGACAATCTTGAGGTGGTTTAGATTTCCTCTACATGGATCCTTATGATGTAAGTTTGTAACCCTTTGTTTCATAATTGAATAGTCAAATATTTTCTTTCGCCGCTATACATTGGACTTTTGATTACCATTATATAAAGATTTGAAAATTTTACACCCACTCCAACATACCTTCTGAGTGTGTTTGGACTGGAGGTTTTATTGTTCAAATTTTTAGTAGAGAAGTGGTTTCACTTCTTTACAAAGATTGTCTCCCTACTCAGTCTGTATGAGTCTACACTACAGTGACATGTTAGTCAAATTGTAAAACAGAGACATATATTCTTGTAACTAGCCAGCCTTGGTGCATATCACGGTGCTAGATAACAACTCACTTATGAACATTCTATAAGGTTTATCATCCAATATGAAGCGTCATGTATAACCCTAAAAAGATATTCTACACGATTATATTACATATTTTATAATGCCCTAAAGATTTGAGTCATACAACCCAAATCCAATTGACCATTGTTGAGTCAAAATCAGTTCCATACAAAATCTAGGAAGAGTTAGACTCCAAGATTGTCTCCCTACTCAGTCAGTATGAGTCTACACCGTAGTGACATATTAGTCAAATTGCAAAACAGCAACATATAGTCTTGTAACTATCTCGCCTTGGTGCATATCATGGTGCTAGATAATAGCTCACTTATGAACATCCGATAAGAGGCATCTTGCAATAATATTGTTGCCTTTCACACATCACAATATCTTAGGCATGATCGTAGCCATCCTCCATAAACACTTGGTGTCGAGATGACAAGCACCTTGTATACTCACAGTATGTGCTCTGAGTTTCCCTTGGGAATACTCATTTCACCATCCAACCAATTCTAAAATTGGAATGGATCTATGGCATAGAGAAACTACATGATTAAGGTTTCACTTGATTAATTATGCCAGTTGGGTGAACTAAGGCTGCAAATAAGTGGACATACAAACCCTAGCTTAGTTCTAGCAAGCATATAAGTATAACAACTTCAAAAGATAAATAACTTGTGAGACTTAATTTCTCATTTGAACATCACAAGGAACTATTAATCTACCAATAAAGAGACTATACTTGTAATCACATCATCATCACATGGTACTTATTCATTGCCTTTCATGATACTACACTTGTCACCACACTATCGCAGGACATAAATTCTTATCACAACAATACAAGGTATCAACCCTTGTCATCAAAGAGGATTCCACCTCATTCAGGGCTCAACCATGCCCAAAGGTCATTAAGGCCATAATTTCATTTCCTACAAAATCATCATTATCTTTTGATGCCTTATGACAAGGCTCAACAAACATCACCACACATGTGATGCATAGTCTTAGCATGATATGGCATTAAATAACTAAAAGATGTTTACTAGATAACATTGTAGGGTTATTGTAAGGCCCCTGAACTTGATTAATCAGTTGAATGAGCTTAATTACCATAATTGAAAGTTTATAACCCTAATATAACCTTATTATATGTTTTGAAATCATAATACAAGCTTAAGTTTCAAATTTGGTCCAATTTGGACACTTTTTGATCAAGTTATGTAATTTTCTGTACATTTTGGACTTTTCTGCAATTACCCAATTGAGGTGTTTTCCTTGAAATTTGTCACATACATTATGTTTCTTAGATTTTATATTATCATTATTGAGATTTTTGAGCCATGGGGCTCCTAGTTGAGCCATGGTTTGAAGGTGTTTTCATCAAGGGTATTTTAGGGTTTACCCCTTCAGGGATGAGCTACTTCTTGTAGCTATCAACTAATGAATTATGTGATTGGCTGGGAATTTCGACAAAGAAAATCTAAGCAGGTTAATAGGGACGGTGGGGATCTTCTTGTGTGTGTTCTTGTATATTCTCAATAGTTTAAGTCCATAAACACATGGGGAAGCTACTTTTACACCTCATGCTTGCTTCTATCCTTATCCATGGGCTATATTTGCCTCTTCCTTGCCCAAATATGAAACTATGCTTGCTTTCTCTTTCCTATACCCTAGATCAACGAATTAACTCTATTTTTATGTGGAACCAACTGCTCTAAGGTAGAATACAACCCCTTTTTGGAGAAGAAGGTCTCCTAGGGCTCCATCTAGCCCTACCTAGGGTTTCCAAGGTCATCTTCTAGGGAATTCGACCAAGGCAAGTTGTTTTCTTCCTTCCTTCTTCGTTTTTCTTTCTCTTCTCCTTCCTTAGATATTCCTCCAGGTTGTAACCTTGCTTTTCCATGGTAGAATTTTCTCTAAAGCTCTAAAACCCTACCTTTCTTGCTCCTTATGTTTAGGGTTTGCTCATTTGATGAAGAAAGGTGCTAGATGGACGAATTCATAGCTTATTTTTGGATTTTCTACCCTACCTGCTCGAGATTTCTTCTGTGTGGGGTTTCATATTCTCATTAGAAGCAAGTTTTATAACTTGCTCCATGTTTATTTCTTACCATGAGCTCACTAGCTCATTATCTTGCTTGAAAATGATTATTCATGCACTAAAAAGCTATGCTTGACTTAGATTTTGATTTTTATAATGTTCCCTGTTCTGATTTCAGTTCTAGATGAACCTTTGATCATGTGTACATTATTCCTAATGTATAATATGACTTGGATCAGGTTGTTTTGACAACCTATGGTGCTAAGCACCTATCATACAATGGTCAATTTTAGGGTTTAAAGTTGTTTTCTTCTATAAATCATGACATGATGATGGTACCACTGCAACAACCCTATGGTGTTATCTTCATAACAACTGATGGTCGTGATCAAGGGTGTAAAATTATGGTGACAACCTATGGTCACCCCCTTAGGTTAGGTTTTGGACCAATTATAAGTTTAATGATCAACCATTAATTACCCTACTTATGTTATCAATTAATGACGACATTAGCTTAATATTTGATGTTGATTAATGAATAAGGTGTTGATCTAACAACCTATGGTGATTTAATCGTCACTAATGATGGTGGATCACGTCTCTAAAACCTATTTTGAGTCAAGCATTGTAGTTCTATCATCAATTAAGCCTTAGACCAATGGTTTCTTGGGTCATTTAATGCAATGGTCAGACCTATACTATAATTGATGGTTTTAATATATGAACTTGACCCAATGGTCAAGATCTACTATTTATCCCTCCAATAAAGTGGAATTATGGGTAGTGTAATATGTTGGTCCTCATAATGTGATTTATATGATTTTGTTTATATGATCAACTTAAGGAGCTGTTTTAAATGAACAATCGATTGTGGGTTTTACCCTACTCTCAATGGACTTTTTTGTGTTGTTAATAAAGGGATGTATAGGGTTAGATGGTGACTCTTTATAGAGGACAAATCAAGGACTTCATAGGTGGTTTATCAAAGGTGTTTACTTATGTAAACAATCATTGGTGTTACCTTTTAAACATCTAATGGTTTTGGGTGACATTGTGGTACGGTGATATGGGTTGAATGATGATGGAACAAATGGATTGTTACCATTAATAAGGTAGTATTACCTATTCACTTATGTGAATAGTAGGTATGATAATCATATTGTGTTGATATGTAACCCTAATGAGGTATAGCTTGCTATACCTAGCTTTAATATAACTAAATGATGGTAATTGGGTAAGAATAGTCCTTGAATGATTATTACAATCATGGAGTACTCTCTTATTGTTGTTGAAGCCCTAGTATGCTATAACCTGATGGTTACACCTTTATTTATGTGTGGGCTCATACTTGAGAATAGTATGGAAGGTGATGGTTATGCTTCACCTTATGCATCCATGATCCAATGGGGATTTCGTGAGTTAGGGTTTGGGTATATGTGTTGATTAGTAACATTAATATAATTTATCTTGTGAACCTAACCCTAATGCAATTAGATAAATATGAGTATTCATGTTTAACATTCTTATATGATTGAATGATGGTGGAATAACCTTCTTACTATGATCATAACCTTGATATGTTAATTGGTGGTTATCATAGCCACATGGTTGATACTTTCTTATGCTAAACATGTGCATAATGAATATGATGAGAGTTAATCATATCTAGATTCCTTGCATGTTGATGTAATAAAGGAATGTTCTTAATGTTAATATAACCCTGCTATGATTGTTTATGAATATCTCTTAGCTCATTAATGCAATATTGTCCTTATCTGGTGTATTATATGTAAGTGATGTTTTTGAGCCTTGTTATAAGGCATGAAATATAATGATGATCTTACAGGGAATAGTATGATGGTCTTAATGACCATTGGGCATGGTTGAGCCCTGAATGAGGTGTAATCCTATTGTGTTGATAAGGGTTGATACCCTATTACATATTGGAAAGGATTTATATCTTGTGGTAGTATGATCACTAGTGTGGTCTCATGAATGTCAAGTGAATGGTACCATGTGATGATGAGATGAGAAATTATGTTTCACACATTTTATATCTTTTGAAGTTGTGATATTTATATGCTTGTTAGAATTGAATTAGGGTTTGTATGTACACTTGTTTGATGCAGCCTTAATTCACCCAATTGGCATAACTAATCAAGTGAAACTCTAATCATGTAGTAACATGTGCCATAGATTCATCTGAGTGTCAGAACTTGCCAGATGGTGAAATGAGTATTCCTAAGAGAAACTCGGAGCACATACCGATGAGTATGCAGGGTGCTTGTCATCCTGAATTCAAGTGGTTAGGGAGGATGACTGCGGTCATACCTAGCCCTTAGTTTGAGAACGATTGTGGTCATGTCTCGGTGATTATATATGTGATAAGATTGGAGGACAACTACATTTGTACCTCGGATGGTAGGGTATGCGTACCCACCTCCTTTCACTAGTGTCGTGACCCTGTACCATGGACAAACTAGGCTGTTAGCAGCTTGACCATATGTGTCACTGTGGCAGACCCCTACTGACCAGGGGCGGAGAAGATCTTAGGAGTCCGACTCTTCCTAGATCTTGTATGGTATTGATTTCAACTTAGCAGTGGTCAGTTGGATTTTAAGTGGTATCCTCAATTTTCTCAGGGCATAATAAAATATGTAAGATATCCGAGTAGAATATTTGTTTAGGGTTATACACAACGTTTCACATTGGATGATAACCCTTGTTTGTTATCTTTACATAAAGATGACGATTAGTGCAATTAAGAGATAGTAGATATACTTATGTGGTGGATATGCTTAAGATTGTAGATGCATACATACAATAGCCATGCTTATGTTGATAACTATACTGCTACTGCTGATTATAATCATGATGCTAGCTATCTCATGTTGTTAGTTATGTTTAGCATGCTAGCCATGCCTTTGTTACTAGAGATGCATATATTGCTAATTATGCTTATCTAGGTAGTTGTGTTTATGTTGTTATCTCTTCTTATGTTGTTGATATGTTCAACCAACTAGACATGCTCATGTTGTTAGCTATGCTATGTTACTTGACTTGCTCATGATGCTAGAACTACATATTCTACTGAATTGCTTATATTGTCAACAAGATAAATGATGATAGTCTGGATAATGATGATAGTTATTATCTACTCCTTTATGTATTTTGTTAATCATCAATATTGTTGATCTTATTTTTTATCTCTGATTAAACTACTTAACTGTTTAATTGATTTAAAATGTTGTAATCAATAAATGTTGTTGGAGGTTATATCTCTTGCTGGGAAATGGGTCTAACGAATGTGGTTCGCCACATTTTTTTAGGTAATCGACAGTGATGGAAACAGAATCATAGAAGTAAAGAGGATCTATAGAAATGAATCTTTTAGAAAGTTGATTAGATGTCTAGTGTATCCTAGAGTCATCCTTGTACTCTTAGGTCCAGGCAAGAAAAGTTTGTATAAGGTGTTTCAAATGAATCAAACTTTAGTTAGCATATTAACGCTTTTTTGTGTGGCATATACAAATATTGTTCTCCTGTGTATATATGTTGTAGCTAAGGCGATAGTACAATTTGTATCAAATTCTTGGCATACTATGGATATAAGAAAGATGTTGGGCTCTTATGCAAATGTTTCTGAGCTGGTGCTGATGTTGAAATTAGTTTTAATTTACCCATAATTTTGGGTATGTGATTAATTAGTGATCGATTGTGCTTTATGTTTTGAGTAATCTCATTAAGTGTAATGGGTCCTGACAGTTATGTTAACATTAAGAGCATTCCTTTATTATATCAACTTATAAGGAAGCTATATGATTGGACAACATCACACTGATAGTGTACAACTTTAGCATATGAAAACATAATTCATAAAGTTATGCTGACCACTAGTTAACACATTAGAGTTTTAATCAGTAATTAGGAAGGATATTCCATCATTATATTAACCATTCAAGAAAGGATAATATGATTAAACACCATGTTCTACTTGTATTAGAGTTGAGTTTAGCAAGGTAAGTTTCAATAACTTTATTGTTCAACATTTATTCACAAACCCTCACTCGTAGCATCCCCGTATAAACTTGGGTGCATAAGGCAATGCATCTTCATCACATTCCATCCCATTCTCAAGTATGGATCCATGCATAACTCAAGGTGTAACTATCAGATTTATAGCATACCAGGGTTTCAACAATAATAAAAAGAATACTCCATTATTATATTAATCATTCACGGAAGGCTAATCATGTTTAATCACCATCACCTAATGATATTAGGGTTAGGAGTAACAAGATAAGTCACATTGATTCTACAAATCATCATTCATAACCAAACCCTAACACATGGCATCCCCATCGGATCGTGGATACACAAGGTGAAGCATCACCATCAAATTCCATAATATCATCAAGTATGGATCCAAACATAACTCAAGGTGAGACCATCAAATTTATAGTATAATAGGGTTTCAACAACCATAAGAGATTATCCCATCATTTTAGTAACCATTCAAGGGGGATATTAATAATCAATCACCATCACTTAGATACATTAGGATTAGGTGTAACAAGCTATACTTCATTAGTTTTACCCATTAACTCGTTATGGTGATTATCAATTATATCCACCCGAGGGCAAAGGTAAGACTACAATTTAAGGGTATTGAGCATCAAATTCTCATCATTAGAACTAAAACATTATACTGTAGACTTCATTCTAAACATTGGATGTTGAAGCATCCATTCACAACCATTGAATCTAGTTTAACATTTTAAAACTATCAATTTATATGTAGGTTTAACCCTTGGATCATATAACCAAAGAAACCATTGGTTTATTTTTTTAAGCAAATCATGATACCTAGTGAAACCATCATGTTATAAGATGAACCACCATCAGTCGTGACACATTATGCCAACATCAATTGATGAGTTCAGTACAACCATCATTGAACATCATCGGATGTTGAGCTAAAATCGTCATTGGATCATATCATCTTTAGGGCACTAAACCATCAATCATTGAGATTCTAAAAGAGTATACAAATGAACTAAGGTGTGACCAATGGTTAACATTATTAGTTGTAACCATGGGTCATCACCACCAATTTCTACAAAGGCATCTCTATAGGTTCTAATATAAGGTCATGCATAGGTTCATGTATAAAATTGAAAATCAGCCTAAAACACTAAGTATATGCCATCGTTTGATAGGTACTTAGCACCATTGGTTGGTATGTAAGTAAGGACCAAGTCTTCCTCTACCTTAGGAAGCTCTTACACATGATTTCAGGTTCATATAGAACTAGAAACTAATCAAGGAACATCGTAAAATTCGAAATCCTAAGCAAGAATAGCTTTTATATGTATAGATCTTCATTTTAGAGCAAGAACATGAGTAATCAAGCTTGTAGTAAGAAATAAAAGTGAATAGGGCTATAAAACTCGCCTCTAGGGAGAATATCAGAGTCCAAGAAACAAGAAAATTTGAGCAAAGACGATGAATAACCCTAGCTTTAGGCCTCAATTCGGTCAAGTATCAACTTTCTCCACATAAGGAGCCAACCCTAGGTAGAAGAAGCAAGAAAGATAAGTTCCTTGAGTTTTAGAGAAAACTTTACCATGAAACAACAAGGTTCTGTCCAGGAAGAAGGTAGGAGGAAGAGGAACAAAAAAAGATACAAAGGAGAGAAGGAGATACTTACTAGTTTAGGTCAAGATCACCAAAAGGAAGCCTTATGAACCCTAGATAAGGGTAGACTTAACTAGTACATTTTTGGCCTCTAACGTCGCTTCTGCTAGTGTCACTTATATTAGAAAGACCGACCTAATAAGACAAAATTGAAGCAACAAGTCATTGGAAAAAATACGTGTACCTCTTATAGTTATTGGGTCGGTCATGTTAAAGATAATCGACGCTAGAAAAGACCCGCGAAAATCATAATTTTCGCAGCACACATAAACATAGCATCGGTTTTATTAGAAAACCGACCCAACATGCTTCCCGCGGAGAAAATTGGTTTTCTGCCTTCGTGCGCTGAGCTATAGGGTCAGTTTTTTAAAACAAGTGACCTAGTAATTGTCACAAAAAATTCAGGTACCGCATAGACCGAACTTCTCCGGTCGGTTTTTCTTGATAACCGTCTGCATAGACCAAACTTCTCCGATTGGTTTTTTTTATAACCGTCTGCATAGACCGAACTTCTCCAGTCGGTTTTTTAAAATAACCTTCCGCATAGCTTCACATTTTTGGGATCTGCTGCACAAACTTCTTCGGTCGGTTTTTGAGATAACCGACCCTACATCCCTTCACCGGTGTGACTTTTCGGGTCAGTTACTCTAAATAACCGTCCACATAGACATGACTTCTCGGGTCAGTTTTGATAATAATCGTCCCTATAGGTGTGGTTGTTTTGGTTTGGGCACCAATTTTTTCTTGGGTCACTTGTTTTCTAATAACCGTCCCTATATGGGACCTGTTGGGTTGGTGTTCTAATATAACCGACCCTAGAAGTCAGAGTCCAAATAAAATTCAAAACCCTTTTCCACCACTCTCCACGCAGCACTCTCATCCCACAGCTCTCACAACCACAACTCTCAACTCTTACTCCTGCACCTCGCTGCCAGACACATCCTAGAGCTCTCATTCTCGTTGCACCTCTCCCCCACTCTCATGCCACGCTGCCAAGATCTCCAAGCTTTGCCGCCGCCGCCAAGGTCTCGCCCCCTCTCTGCAAAGATGCCCCCCCCACCGCCAAGGGTCTAGCCGACACCGCCAAGGTCTCGTCGACGCTCCAAAGCTTTGCCGCTGCCACTTCAAAGTTTCCACTGCCGCCATCTCAACCAATCTCTCTGAGGACGCCCCCGCCGCAGCCAAGCTTTGCCGCCGCCACTCCAAGGTCTCCAACTACTCTCTTCGAGGACGCTCTCGCCTCCGCCAAGGCTTTCGATGTCACCACCTCCCCGAACACATAGGTAAGTTCATTTTTCATTTCAAACTCTCTTATTTTGACCTAATGTTGGAGTACCATGGTCGTGCTAGATAGCACGGTCATGGTGGTTGTGCTTTGCACGGCCATGCTTGGTGCCACAGCTGTTTTGGCCAAAAATTTAGTTTTTAAAGGTTACAGTTCACCACGGTTGTGGTGAAGGACCATGACCATTTTGAGTATGAAATGGTCAAACTTTTGATTTATTGTTATCTATTATGAAAGAGCATGCATGATGTTTAACTTACTCCCTTCTGTTTATATTTGTCAAGAGCACGTAATTGATTATTCAATTTAGTACATATAATGAATGTTTATCTATGGAAGTACTCTTGATTTTTCAAGAACACGTAATTCATTTTATTTGACTAGTAAACCAACCAATAATAAAAACATGTAATCTTTTATATCTACATTTTATTATCAATCACATATGTAATCATTGTATACAATCTAGAAATGTGAGGGTAGACATTGTGTAGTTTCAGATTGACACTTTAGGGTTTATAGATGAGACCATTGATGCATAAATAAGACAATAATACATTTATATATAAAATTAGAAACCCGTTCAAAATTTATTCAATAGGAGTAAATTTTGGATAGTCCCCAATATGGGATTGTTTTTGGATATTTAATCTCACTTAGGATGTAACTGTGTAATGTATGTTTAGTTTTGAAGAAAATTTTAGTAGTATTTCCTCATTTGTTCTCTGGGTACATATGTGAGTGGTTATTTGCCATTTACATTGATGTACTTTGAGAACTAAGGGGAAATGTTGCTGAAATTTTATTGAAAACTAAAAATACATTATACAATTACTAGTGAGGTTAAATATTAAAAAATGGGATAGGTGGTACACTTTAGTATAAAAGTAATGAATTTCCTATCAAAAAAACCGTACAACTTATAGTATCAATATTAAATGCTCAGTTTGATAATTAATTTTAATGTGATCTAGAAAATGGATCAAAGTTGGATGTCTATCAAGAACCGTTGCAGTCTAGAGTTTACCAAAGGTGTTGATGAATTTATTAGATTTGCTGAGGAACATAGGAAACTACCTATAGATAGGTTCTATTGTCCATGTAGAAATTGTGGTAACAATTTGAAAGTTAATACTATTGAGGAAATTAAGAATCATGTCATATGCAATGGGATAATATAAGGTTATAATGAATGGTATTGGCATGGAGAGAAACTTAATTATGGATCAGAAAATGTCGATATTAATAGTGGTGACATAGAAGATATAGATAATGATGTTAATGTCAATGATGAACCGATTCAGGATGACCAGGATGATATGGTTGATGAGATGCTGCGTAGATGCCAGGACAATGTCATTGATCCACCTTCTTTATTTGCAAACATTGTCCATGATGCTGAAAAACCATTATATAAGGGTTGTGCTAAGTTCACGAGGTTGAGTGCTGTGATGCGATTATATACTCTTTAAGCTCAAAACTGGTGGAGTGATAAGAGTTTCACTTCATTGTTGTCTTTGTTAAAGGAAATTCTTCCTGAAGGAAACGAGCTTCCAATTTCTACATATCAAGCAAAGAAAATAATGTGCCCAATGGGAATTGAGGATAAGAACATTCATGCATGTCCAAATGATTGTGTGTTATTTCAGAAGGACTATAGTGATTTGATAAATTGTCCAAAATGTGGTGCATCAAGGTACAAAACTACAAATTCAGCTAAGGCTAAAAATGGCTCTCCTGCCAAGGTGATGTGGTATATACCAATAATACCACGATTTCAACGCTTATTTGCTAATACAGAAGATGCGCAAATTTTTTCTTGGCATGGGGAGTTAAAGTTCAATGATGATGGCGTCCTACGACATGCATCTGATTCACCACAATGGAAGAAAATTGATTTATTATACCCTCAATTTGGTAAAGAAACAAGGAACTTAAGACTTGGACTCTGTACAGATGGAATGAATTCCTATGGTACATTAAGCAGCCAACATAGCACGTGGCCTGTTATGATTGTTATATACAATCTTCCTCCTTGGTTGTGTATGAAACATAAGTATGTCATGTTGTCAATATTGATATCAGGGCCCAAGCAACCTAGAAATGATATTGATGTTTACCTTCAACCTCTAATTGATGACCTATCGAAATTATGGGAAGAAGGTGTTATGACATATGATGCTTCATGTAAAGAGATCTTTACTTTGTGTGCTATGTTGTTTTGCACGATTAATGACTTCCCAGCTTATGGAAATTTTTCTGGATATAGCATAAAAGGATACAAAGCATGTTCTGTTTGTGAGGAAAATACTGATTTAATTCGAATGAAACATGGTGGTAAAATCATATATCTTGGTCATCGGAGGTTTCTCCCACTAGTGCATCCTTATCGAAGGCAACATAAAACCTTTAATGGGTCAACTGAGGAATGAAGTTCTCCTAAAACATATACTAGGAAATGTTGTATATGATAGGGTGAAACGTGTTGTTAATTAATTTGGAAAGAGTTCAAGTAGTCATACGCTCACATGTGACAAATCTCTATACAAGAAGAGGTCAATATTCTAGGATCTTCCTTATTGGAGATTTTTGACAATTAGACACTGCATTGATGTCATTCATGTTGAAAAAAATGTTTGTGATAGCATCATTGGCACATTATTAAACATACCAGGAAAGACTAAAGACGGCATCAAATCTAGAAAAGATTTAGAATTAATGGGTATAAGAAAAGAATTATCAGTTGAAATTAGGGATCACCGCACATATTTACCACCAGCTTGTTACACTTTGTCCAAGAAGGAGAAAAAGACTTTCTATGAGTTCTTGTATAATATTAAGGTTCCAAAAAGATACTCTTCTAGTATTCGTAGATTGGTATCAAAGAAGGATCTGAAGTTGATAGGTCTCAAATCTCATGATTGTCACACCTTAATGCAACAAATTTTACCTGTGGCTATTCGATCTATATTGCCGAAGCATGTAAGGTTTGCAATCACAAGACTATGTTTCTTCTTCAATGAAATATGCAACAAAGTGATACATCTTGATACTCTCGATAAATTACAAAATGATGTAATTGTTACCATGTGTCAGCTTGAAATGTACTTTCCTCCTTCATTTTTTGATATCATGGTTCATCTTGTAGTACATATTACAAGGGAGGTGAAGATGTTGGGTCCAATTTTTTTACATTGGATGTATCCATTTGAACGCTACATGAGTGTTTTTAAAGGTGATGTTCGGAATTGTTATCGTCCTGAAGGGAGTATTATTGAGGGTTATGTGGCTAGGGAAGTGATGGACTTTTGCAACAATTTTTTGAATTCCAATGAAACTTCTAGCGATTTAAAAAATGATCTTATTATTGAGTCTGATTGTGGCAAAGGAACTCTGGGAGCACGAGTGAAAGGAATTAGTCGTGAGTTGTGGGAACAAGCACATTTGTATATTTTACACAACATCGATGAAGTTAGTAGCTACATCACAGAACACAATGATCTTATCAAGAAAAATCATTCGCGATCCAGTTCAATGTGGCTTGCAAGAGAGCATAATCAAACATTTATTAGGTGGTTTGAAGAGAAAGTCTTTAAGCAGCTATCTGAATCACCAAATAATGTTGCTAAGAACATAAAATGGCTCGCCTTTAAGCCAAAAATGGATGTCATGTCATATGAAGGTTATGACATAAACGGATTTTTATATTACACTAAACGTCAAGATGAAAGTAGTGTAGTCCAAAATAGTGGGGTCACTATTAAAGCTTGTTCATTGTATTTTGCTAGTGCCAAAGATAAAAGACCATGCGAAGCTGAGATGTCGTATTTCGGCATCATTGAGGACATATGGGAAATGGACTATACAAATTTCAGAGTTCCTATCTTTAGATGTAATTGGGTTGATAACAACAAAGGCGTTTTAGTAGATGAGTTGGGTTTCACATTGGTGAATTTTGAAAAAATTGGAGAGAAAGATGAACCATTCATCATGGAAAACTAATCAAAACAAGTATTCTATATTGATGACCCAGAAAATAAAAATTGGTTTGTTGTTCTTCATGGAAAAAGACAGTTTACCATGGATCCTATAAATGAAGAAGAATACTACAAAAAGTATGATGATTCCAGCCCATTTTCAGTTGGTTTGCCAAGTGTCAATGTTGAAGTTAACACTGATGACTTATATACACGTCAAGACCATGCTGAAGGAATTTTACTTGACTGACAACTCAACCAAAACTAGAGGCATGTATTATCATTCAAGCACACATTTTCTTTTATCATGTATACATTTTATTATATATCACCACTTGTTCTTTTATTATCACTTATGTTTTCTTTTATCATGTATATTTGCAGGTTGTTCTAAAATGCCAAGTGAAGATGAACATTCTGATCATGAGAATGAGGATGCTAGTGGTGATGTTAAGAAGAGTAGAGGTCCCACAGTGATGCGTCGGCTGCAAGAGCTTAGGGCAAAAGGGGAGAAATTGCCAATCTAGTTTGAAAGGGGAGGAGCACCTATTGGGGAACACGCTAGTTCTTTTAAGCATTATGTAGGGGCAACCACACGTAGTAAGGTGCCAATAGATATAGAAAATTGGCATGATGTTCCTATTGGCTTGAAAGACCTCCTTTGGAAAGATATATCTACGAGTTGAATTTTGATACTATATTATCTTGTTTTTTGTTTATTGATTCCAATTTTTTGTTTTGACATGTACTTTTTGAAATAAGATTATTGCTTCATTTGTATATGGGGTGTTTTTCATTTAAATGAAAAAGACCATAGGAAAAGACTGTTGCAGCGTTGTGGTGTATGATGGAGGGCATTTAAGACCTATCTCAAAAGGGATTATATAGATAATCCTAATCAAAAGAAGAAAGCAACATAAATATATATATTTTTATAGATCCTGAGGTGTGGGACAGATTTGTTGCACAAAGGAATTCAGAAGAGTTTCAGGTATACAATTAATGTTTTTATATATGTATATGTTTGCCAAGTTGTAAATTGCAATACCTCATTTTAAATGATCAGGCTATTCACGAGGCCCAAAAGGAAAGATGGGACAAAAATGTGCATAACCATCACATGGGATCCCTTGGTTATGCCCAGTGTTGAGAACAACTGGAGAAGCAAATCTCTTCTAGAGAAGGGTCTAGCACAACTCAAGTTGAGCGTCCACCCCGTTATAAAATTTGGATTGATGCTAGAAAAAATAAAGCAGGTGAAATTACCAACCCTGCAACTAAGGAGGTGGCACAAAAGATGGTAAGTTCATCACAATTAAGTAATTAAAGAGTGAATCACACAAACTTTGATTTAATAATATCTAATTGTTTCTGATTTAATATTTTCATTAAATATGAATAAGATGATCTCTATGAGAAAAGAAAACAAGGAAAGTTCATACCAATTGGATGCATGGATGAACTTTCAGTTGCTCTTGGTACGAAAGAGCATCCTGGCCGTGTTAGGGGATTAGGAGCTGGCATAGGATTCAAGACTTATTATGGGCCTTCAGAATCTAGAAGAGGTCGTACAGTTACACATGACAAGGTTGAAGCATTAGTATCACAGAAAGTGCAACAAATATTGTCTTCATTTCAGCCTATTCAACCTTCTCAACCTCCTCAAACCGTGCGTCTCTCAGATGATGAGGTACAAGCTCATACTCCAATTGTAGAAGGTCGTGGGAGCACTCCCAATGAAACACCACAACAATCTGCAGTAAGTTTGTTCTATATGTTAATTGATATGATATATATAATATAGTAGGTATCTGGTTTACTGCTTTGTATATAACTTATATGATTTCAACTAGGTTGGTATGAAATGTAAACTTGCAGTGGAGGTTCCAGAGTACAATGTTGTGGCAGCGGGTAAGGTATACAACATTGGTGGTACATTGCATTGTCAATCCGTTTCTGATGACATTTGTCGTGTGTCCATCCATCTTGTGTATGATGGAATGGGGGACAAACCACTACCCATACCTTCTTCTGAATATGGTACAGTTGATGAAGCAGAGGGTGCTATGGTGGGATGGCCTAGACACTTGGTTATCATTGACAAGGTATATCTACATGTTTTTCATATTTGACTAGCTACATATATGAACTCATTTAATATAAGTATGTATTTAATTAACAGGTTTGTAAACCAAAAAGTAAAAATCCTACTAGTCGTCCTCCTATGCCCAAGCCTTCTTTCATTCCAGAAGCCACATTCGATGAATTGGGAAATAGAAGTAAATGTTTTCCTCGATACTTAGCCAACCAAAGCCCAGGATCACATATGTTGGTCAATTTAACAGAAGATGCAGTTCAGAGGGACTTTGAGAATTTTATTTTTCTTGATGATATTATAGAGTTGTTCCGGTATGATTGGCTAAATACTTCGATATTAGAAGTATAAATAAGGTAAGAATTAATCAATATAGATTACTCGAATATATACATTTTTAGCTTATTTGTAACATATCAAATTTTCACAAATGTTTTACAGCCATTTATATACTGAGATGACAAACTTTGATATAAAGAATGTTGGATTCTTAGTTCCTTCAGTCACTAGTCAAGTGCAGACACAAATGGATGATGTGAATGAGTACTTCAGTACTGCATTCAAATATTTTGGTAGTGTGGGAAAGGAAATTATTCTAATTCCTTTTAACGTCCAGTAAGTATTATAATTCAATAGAATTCTAATATTGACTAAATTATAATTCTAATTTTTGTTTTCAATATAAATTTACTCAGATCTAGACATTGGGAACTAGTGGTGGTTGTCCCAAAATTGATGACTTTCTATTATCTTGACCCAATGGGAAAAACAAGAAGGGGTCACAAACTGAGATTGCCAACTATGGAGTAAGCATAAATTTAGTTTCTATAACATCAACTGTTATGCTTCAACATGATATTTATACTTAGAATTTCTATTTTGACAACTATCGTAATCAAATTGATTGATAGGGGTATAAAGGCTTATCGTGAAGGTGGAGGAATAATACCCACAAAATTAAAGACATTGACTTTTAAAAATGTCAAGGTAACTACTTTGACTGCTTAGTCGTATATGTACAACTCTTACAGTAATGTATTAATGTCAAATTTTATATGTTAACTCTCTTATAGTCTTATTTCTTTATTTGTACAACTCTGTTTGTAGCAGTTTACTAATATTAAGTATAATTCTTTATTTGTAGTGTCCTATACAAAATAATGACTGGGCTTGTGGCTACTACGTAATGAAGTATATGCAAACTATTTTCAAACAAGCACCACTAGACATTCAGAGTATAGATAAGGTAATTAATAAAGAATAACATCATAAATTTACAAGTGAGATTTGCATCATTTTATAAAATATATATGAGCATGTGCTTTTTTTGCAGATCATTACAACTCATCCTTACACACTTGATGGGTTAAATGAATTCTGAGAAGAATGGTCAGATGCTTTTCTTAATGAAGTCACTATAGCATTGGATTGAATTCATAACTTCATTTTTGTATGTAGATTTGAAACTCTATCAAAATTTACTTTTTGTATATGTCATTAAATTTAATATCACTTTTAAACTTGCAATCTATCATTGTTATTAGTATGTGCTATGTGTATGAATGTTAGTATGTGCTATATGTCTCATTTGAATGAATCTATCTTAGACTTGCAAGAATGTTAGTAAGTGTTGTGTATGAAGATGTCTCAACTCAATATATGTGAATAATTGTTGTTATGAATGTGTGGTTTGGAGATTACATCAATTCAAAAAGGATTGGACATAAAAGTTAGCAAATGGCTTTGGAATGCATTTTTGGCTTGCATCATTGCATTTGCAAGTCTATTTCTATTGTAGGTTTTGAATTGTGTAAAGCAATTCTGTTTCACAGGTTGCTGTACTGAAGATTTCTGGTTCTGTAGAATTTTTCTTTAAAACAAATGTATCTTCTCGGGTCAGTTATTTAAGAAAACTGTCCCTATAGACTTCTTGGGTCGGCTATATACAAAAAGCGACCCAGTAGGTTCATCGCAAAATTCTATAGCTATTTGAAGACTTCTAGGGCCGCTTATGGAGAACAACCGACCCAATAGATACTTCTTTGGTCGGTTATATACAAAAACTGACCCAGTAGGTTCTTCCCAAAATTATAAAGCTATTTGAAAACTTCTAGGGTCACTTATGGAGAAAAACCTACCCAATAGACACTTCTTGGGTTGGTTATACACAAAAACTGACCCAGTAGGTTCATCCCAAAATTCTACAGCTATTTGAAGATTTCTAGGGTCGCTTATGGAGAAACACTGACCCAATAGATACTTCTTGGGTCAGTTATATACAAAAACCGACCCAATAAGTTCATCCCAAAAATTCTACAGCTATTTGAAAACTTCTAGGGTCGCTTGTGGAGAAAAATTGACCCAATAGACACTTCTTGGGTCAGTTATAAACAAAAACTGACCCAGTAGGTTCATTCCAAAATTCTACAGCTATTTGAAGACTTCTGGAGTCACTTTTGGAGAAAAACCGACCCAATAAATACTTCTTGGGTCGATTATATACAAAAACCGACCCAGTAGGTTCATCCCAAAATTTTTGGAAACTTTTAGGGTCAGTTATAAAAACCCGACCCAGCAGGTTCCTTGGTTGGTTTTTGTACTTCTATTGGGTCGGTTTTTGTACCTCTCTTGGGTCGGTTTTTTACCTCTTTTGGGTCGGTTTTTTATCCTTCTTGGGTCGGTTTTTTTACCTCTCTTGGGTCAGTTTTTGTTCCCTCTAGGGTCAGTTTTTGTACCTCACTAGGGTCAGTTTTTCTACTCTATAGCGTCGCAATACTATAGCGACGCCCACCTAGGCGTCGCTTGAAAAGTGACGCTGCAAGCTTCAAAAAAATGACGCTGCAGACCAATATTGTACTAGTGCTTGAATCCTAGATGCTCCAACAAGAAGGTGGCTATCTTCTTCTACCTTGGACATTCTATTCACCCACAAGTAGGTGAAAGATGAAGTTCTAGAGAAATGGAAAAGATAAGAGTCTAAAGGTTTCATTTTTGAGATAAAGGATAAGTATATAAGGCTTATGGGTAAAGAAAGAGAAAAGCTTGAGGTGTCCTAATAACTCTCCATGTGTCCGTGGCCTTAAACTATGATGGATATATAAGGGAACAAACAAGAAGCTGCCTCACAATTCATGGAGACCTGCTTAGCCGATATTTGCTAGATTTCCAAGACAATCAAATAAACTATTGGTTGATAGCTCTTAAAGGTAGATCATCCAGAAAGGGGTAAACCCAAAAATACCCTTAAAGAAAACACCTTCAAACCAAGGTTCAACAAGGCTCCCCATGGCCCAAAAATCTCAAAAATGATTAGGAAACATCTAAGTGTTATAATGCATGTGAACATTTTCAAGTAAAACCTTATATATAAATTGTGTAAAATTCCAAAATGTGCATGAAATTGCATAACTTACACAAATAATGTCCAAATTGGACCAAATTTGAAAATTAATCTTGTCACATGATACCAAAACATATAAAAAGATTAGATTAAGTTTAATCACTAAATTATGTTAATTAAACATGTTCAACACTTTAATCAAGGTTAGGGATCTCACAACCATAAACCCCTAATAGGGTTTTACCCCCAAAATCCAAGGTAAACAAAGATGGATATTTATCATGCACCTCATCGTAAATCTTTCTCATAGTTACTTTAATATCATGGTGATGTCACATAATTCTCATAAAAGTCATAGTCTTCTCCTTTGACTCTTGCATGTGTCACCCTTGTTCAGCACAAGAATTCTTATGCCACCTGTACAGGTCCGGTAGAACCTTTCTAAGTGGGGACTCTAACTGTCATCCTGAACTATTCTATCTATTGTATCACACATCACTTAGAGGCCATACTTATTGGCTCTTTCCAAACATGAAACATAGTGTATCTCTTATCATATGTAACTTTACAAAGTTTCATCTCTATGCTCCTTTGATGGTTGTTGTAATTAGCAACTCAACCAATCAGGTGTGTATCCCCTATTTGTCAAGAACTGTAAGACATATGTTCTTAGAAAATTCTTCAGTCATCTCAATGGTCAAGTTCTGAGACATAACTTGGTTGCTCTGTTCCTCCTATTTATGAATGTTATTGATACATTGGTTAGTCAAAACAACATGACCCTAAACTCATAATGGTCATGTAACTTATGTCATCCACTCTAACTCTTATCCATTGATATTCTGATCCTAGGTTTATCTTAAAGGAACACGATAACACATGTACATTGATCAACAAACCATTTATACTTGATAGTGGTCTTGCCCAACCATCAACAGACCATACACAACATTGTAGAATCACTTTACTTTTCCTAAAAAAATACTTGGAGGATCACCACCAACTCTCTCTCTATTGGAAAGGAGTACTAGACAACTCATCTAATAGATATCTTTAACTCAAATATAACTGATACACTTTGGATACTAGGATTCATTACCTTAGTATCCACTACATGTGTTATAAAGAACTCATATCATGGTATCATCCACTTCCTCAAAATTATAACCAACTAAGAACATATAGGAGGAATCACCCTAACTCTTAGAGGGATCAAAAACATGGTCATTACAAAACATAAAGATTTGGAACTATAGTCCAAGGAAACTACACATCATATCAAGATATCCATCCCCAGATTTTCTAAGATTCCACATATACCAAGTGGCATAATATCCACTTAAAGGCTATGCTTCAAAAAGAATAAACACAAAGCAAAACACACTTCCCACATCACTACAACATTGTCTAAGGTCATATGCAAAATGTAACCAATTCTATTTTTCCCATGAAGGTTACACTTTTTATGTATCATCTTACCTCTTACAGCTAGGGTTCCTAGCCATTAGCATAGGAATTATTAAGATTATCACATATCATGGCTCTTTTCTCTTTAAATCTTCATCATGCATATGTATGTCCTTTCATGTTATCATGTTTCTCAACCACTTATCAAGAAATATGTAACAACCCAAATTTTTGGGTTTATATGGATCAAAATGCAATCTCTCCAATAAAATTGTGTGATTGTGAAATTGTATGGTTTATGTATATAGAATGGATTTCCTTTGCAATATTTCCTTTATGCATGACATTTACTGGATCATAATATGTTGAAGAGTCCAATATGATTAAAAGAAAAAGATAAAATCAAATAATGCATTATTAAGAATAGAAATTGAGATAATGATAAAAATATGAGAAATATGTGGAAAGATGCATAATTGAGCATCATGGATGAGATTTTGAATCCACACGGTTTCTTGTGATACAAGGAATCCAAATAAAGAAGATAAAAGTGAAAGGAAGAGATAATATGAATAAACTATGCTTAATGAATAATAACTTGCATGTGAAGAAAAGATCTTTATCCTTTTAAGTCTGGGACTCAAACATGGTACACGAATAACTATTAATAATAATACAAAGTTTCCCCTACATTATGGATGAAAAAGGTTTAAAGAGGAGAGATTTATGATTTTTGGAAGATTTCCTAAAGTGAAAAGGATGACATTATCTGAGGCTATTTACTGAATTCTAATTGAAGCGAGGAATGATAGTTGTTGGATCTCAGTTCCAATGGTGGTTGTGCTTTCTCCTAGCTTGAATAGAAATAGAAAAGAAGAACAATGCGTAGAGGTTTCCCAGTCGATTTTCTCTCTACACAATCAATGTGCGAATTTTGTGGATGTCCCAATCAATTCGGGATAGGAAATATCATCATTTAATACTAAGATTAAGTACCTTTGGAAGTGGACTCAGGAATCCCCTAATCTCAAGATTCTCACCGACCACATACCCTGACCACAGGTTATATAAGGGAAGGTTTCCCTATTGTAAGGCTACTAAACTCCTCGCAACATTATGCAACATCTAGCGAAGGCAACCATGTGAGTGATTTGGCAACTAGCCTATCTACCTCCTAGTTTTCCCCTCCCTTTCATCCGGTGTGCAATCTTGCCTTTCCACCTGTTTGTATCTCCTCCAACCAAATTAACCTCGTCGTTGGTTTCAGTGGTGAGAATCGAAGGTGGTGGTGTCCTTTCCGACTTCTTAGGAGCCCGGACGCCCAGAGTCAACGGTGGAGTTTACTACCGAGAATGCCTGTGTCACGAGCGGGAGAAGAGCGAAGGAAGGAGATGATCCCATATAAAAAAACAAACCTACCCTCGACTCCTGTGTTGTGAAGGGTGGTCATAGAGGAGATTTTGTGGGATACAATTCACTCAGACATCCTGGCATTGGCGTGGTCTAGTCCATGTGGAAAAGGAATGGCAAGCCGCCCTACTGACTTGGTGACATCCCATTGGCTGAGTGGTGTTTATCTTATGAAATTCATATCTAATGATTAGTAACTCGGGTGGGAAAATATTATATATGAAAATTGATCAAAAAAATGCAAGGAATCCATTAAAAATGTAATTGAATCTTGAATCTATTTGCAATTAAAAAAGTATGTAAGGTTTCCATCTTTAGTACTTTTATGAATAAGAAACCCTAATCTTGGTTTTAATGAGATTAAGTAAAGTGCTATGTATAATTTAAGTTGATATTATATGTTGTTAATAAAAAGACATTTTAGATCTAGAGAGATGATCATTATGATCAATTGACTAATTTAGGGTTTCATATGAATAATGTGCATTAATGGGCTTGGAAACCCTAATCAAGGTGGTAATGGTTTCTAAAGAGATATATTTCGAAATCCTTTGTATAATATGATATTAGGATGATCCTAAGCTAATTTGATAATAAAGAGGCTTTAATATTGATAGTTGAGTAATTAGGGTTTTGAACCTAGAATTGTTGTTTTAGGGTTTTGTGGACATAAAAGGGGAAGTTGTAAAAGAGATCTAAAGAACTCTAAGGATACCCTAATTCGGATTTGAAACCCAAGGAAGTAAAATCAAGTCAATAAAGTAAGTTCTTGATGAGTATGTATTAAATAGGTTGTACATGCTTTTCAGGATTCTATTCTTTTGTGTGATTGGATTGATTGCTCGCTTGGATTTACTGATTGGATTCTACTGTGCTTATTTCTTATGAAATCTTCAAATCAGGCATGTGGTTATTTATGAGTACTTGTTTTATTTTCCTTGGTGTTTCCTGACATTTTATTGATTGCATGAAAATAAACTACTTGGATGATTTTATTTCTACAATCTTTAAAGTGAATATGACTATCACAATTTAAGTATACATATGAATTGCCCAAACCTACATACCATCTATGAATGTAATATAAGTGACCAAGCCCCATAGGGAAGGTCAGAGGTGGTCAAGCCCCAGAGGGACGACCACCTAGCACCTAGAGTCATGACCCCAGATACCAAGCTTAGGATGGACAAGATAGCCTTAAGTCCCTTGCAAGAACTAAACCCTAAGAGAGGGTATCCCATTGTGTTAGTAAAAGCAATTGGGAAGTCATAAGGAAATAAGTAATCTTGCATTTTTAACAACTATTTGATGTGATTAGGTTGTTAGAACATATGTGTAATATTTTGGTTGTCACCACATACCAGTATATTCATTTATATTGATCGATGCTCTGTTTGTCGGTGTTTTAGGATAATCTAAAATTGGACAAACAACAAAGTCGAATTTGTGAAGAATAAAGTTAATCCACAAAGGAGGATTTAGTTAGATAGAACTCTATAGTGGGTACAAGTTTCAAATTCCTATTTTTGAAAGGTATGTGAAAAGTAAGTTTTTATCCTATTTTAAGTTTAATCTTTGGTAGAATTTATTAATTATTTTTGATTATTTGCAAAACCATTGATCCTATTTTGGGATAGAAGCTATGACTTTGGTCTTCCTTAATTGGGAGTTACTAGGAACCGGGGTCATTAGAATTGGTATCAGAGCATGGTTTTCCATTTAATCTCTAATAATTATTAAATTTTACAAACTCTTTAGAACACAAGGGAGTTATTAGAGGATTTTCCAATGATGGAGGTGTCTAGAAAAGGATCACAATCTGGGGGCTGGAAAGATTTTCCTCTGCCATGCTAGTTGGTTTACGAGGACTCTCGGATTTTGTGTGATTGCCTAGCTGAAATCAGAGGATTTGACTTGAAATAAGATACCTCTAGGTCTTATCTCATCTGTCTTCATCCCTTCTCTACCCATTCATTGAATACCTTTAAAACATTAGGGTTTCTCTCTCTTTCCACCACCCTCTTGAGTTTAGGGTAAGTATAATAAGGATTAAGGAATCCTCCACCAAATAATAAAAAGCATGTAAGAAAGATGTAATGGAAATAAGTCTTGATAATTAGAAACTCAGACTAAGTTTAGTTACATTCTTAGGCTTCTTGGCATGTGTTGTCGTGCCCTCAGGAGAACATTGAGGTTAGACCATCTTGTAGGATGAGGAGGAGAGAGATAGCCTTGGGGGAAGAAGCCTCCAAGAAGAGGAAGAGACCTGACGCATCCTCTGAGGATGATGCTCAATCCAAAACCTTAAGCGGTGGATAGAGAAAGAGAGACATGATGAGTTGGATATTGTAGTTGACCATGCAGGTATGTATGTAGGTTTGACATGCATGCTTTACGTATAGGCTTTGAGTATGAATGAGAAACATAGACTATCTGTGGTTGTTTGAGCCCTGGTGCCTTGTGGTGACCCAACCTTGAGTGGTCGTGCCTATTAAGGGTGAGAGATTGCTCCCTCATTGAGAAGGTTAGAGGAAACCATATAGGAACCCTAACAGACATATATGAGAAGAAACGAGGCATGCACCTATGTAGAAGTGTGTGGAAGCAAGGCTGGTAGTAGGTTTTAGACCTGAGCCTGAGGGGTTATGCCTGATAGTTTGTTAGATAGGCATGCAGAGCTTTGGATGATCTTGACCAGACATAAGTTCTGATAGTACGTTTCACTCAATTAGGGATAGACGTGTATCCTTAAGAGCTTGACCCACCTTTTGTGAGAGAACTTCCAGTGTTAGTACCAGTTGTAGGGTTATCTCTAGAGAGAGAGAGAGACCCAATGAAGAAGGTTGGAGACCTTGACTTCGAGACATGAGGAATCATGATAAGTTTGGTATAATACAACTTGGTGTGGACGACCTTGATTGGATGTATGTGGTTGCCTCATGCATGATCCTTAGAGGCTTGTCATACCTTGGATTCCTTTAGAGGAACCAAACCCTAGAAAAGAGAAAGAGGCTTCATAAATGAACGTACATATGATATGAGTACCAACATTTAGGTGTAGGAAGGAGAGTTCCATAGACCCTGAAGAGGTATGGTGACAAGTTGTGAGGTCTCGCACCTAGTTGGTTGTCCTGGTGTCGGATTCTAAAGGTTGTTTATGTAGAGGAGTCTTAGGATGTATATGCCCTATCTGGTATAGGTTTGGTTCATGGTGGAACAGCTGAGCATGATGTTAGACATCTTATGCATAAGAGGTGAACATGGGGTTCCTAGACCAAATAGGGGAAGTAGCAGTACCTAGTGCACATGATGCTCAAGAGGTTGATTGAGTTCATAAAGATTAACCTTGACACCCCCTTCCTATGTATTGGAAGGAAACCCCAGTTGAGCTGAGATATATGTTTGTTGGAAACATATGCATGTATGATATTGGTCCAACTTTGAGGAATAATGTTACAACCACGATTTTGCTTTTGTTTTCATAGTTGAAATACAAGGATTTTATGAATTTGGACTTAATTGAAAAGGTTGTATGCTTTGCTTCAAAAAATGGATTTCTTTGCTAATCTCCCTTACAGTAGGAATTTCGTGGTTCATATTAAGAGATTAATCCAATAATGGATACAAAAGAAGAAAATCCCAAATAATGGAAAAAAATAAAAGATATTCTTGAGAAAGACATGGAAATATGCATAATGTGGCATTAATTAATGGTCACAATTGAATAAATTTCGTGTACCACAACCTTTTTGGTTGCCCGAGAGCTTTATTGGCTATTGAGCCCAATTATAATAAAAAGAAAAATAAAAGAAAAAGGAATTTATTTTATAAGTAAGAAAGGGATAAAGAAATAAGAGAAATAATCAAAGGAATATTTCCCAAGATAGGATTTCGTGCCTTAAGGTTCCTTGATGTCCAAGGAACCCAAGATAGTAATTTTATAGTAAAGGAAAGAGAAAATAGGTGAGAAATATTCATAATTGAGTAATATTGTGCACCTAAGAAAAGGCATGTTTTCTTTTAGATAATGAACCCAATTTTGGCAGCGAGGTAGATTAAGTCATTATAGACTTTCTCCTAAAATTTTAGAATAAAATGATAAACGGTTTTGGAGATATGAATTTTGCAAATTTCCGTATAGTGAGAGGATCGATATTTAATGTCACATTTCATCTCTAACTCATGGCCCTATATCCGTTGGATCTTGATCCAACGAGGGCTGCTCTTCAAGACAGATCAAGAAAGTGAGACGTTAAAGGGAGGGTTTAATCTGACATATATCTCTCCTAGATTCTCTAGGACTCTTGGGAAGTTGATATTCAACTTCAGGAGATTAAATCGCAATAGGTAACCCCTTGGATGTTTCAATTTCGTGCTTGATTGGGAGTCTGTCCCAATAACAGAGGAACACAGAGTCTGTTGACTCTCGCTGGTAGACCCTGCCTATATAAGGCCGACGAACTTTGGGAAGAGGGGTGGGGGCATGATCCTTAAGACCCAAGGAGGGGGTATTTCCACAAAATAGGGATGCGACGGGTTGCTCGGAACTCTTGCCCCTGCTGTGCACCTTCTTTGTTTCCGCCATGGAGCACCAACTTTTCCCCCACACTACCCTTCCTCTCACTGGCGATGTTGCGGCTGAGAGCAAGTCCGGATGCGACTTGCGAAGTCAGGCGCAGGGGTTCCTAGCCATCCGACCTGCTACTGCCCCGGGTCAACGGAGAGGTTGACCGCGGCGAGGTGCTGCCTCGCGCGGTTAAGCGGGCTTGAAGACGACCCTCGCTGGAAAGACTCCTTCACCCCCATGGATAATAAAGGAGGACTGGGGTAAAAACATCTTTCTGCCCTTTTAGTTGGGTTGGTTTGGCTGGTGCGAGCCACTGAGAGACCGCCTGTGATTGGATGTGGTTTACACACCTGGAAACAAAGGAAAAGGGGTCGGTCACTGACGTGGCAACTTTCTACTGGTCCAAAGGTATTTTTCTTGCAAAAATTCTAAATAATTATTGGTAGATCTAATGAAGCCATGCTATATATCAAAATTGATCGGAAAAATGCAAGGAATGCAAATAAAATGTATTTGAAGCCTAATTCTGCTTTCTATAAAAAAGTATGTAAAGATTATATCTTTAATGGTTTATCTAATGAAAAACCCTAATCTTTATTGATTAATGTTTTGAGACGGGTTATATGGATGATTAAAGTTGATATTAACATGTTTATTATAAAAATGCACATCAAAATCTAAAAGGATGAACTTTACACATAATTGGATTAATTTAGGGTTCCATATGCATAAATGAGCTTTAATGGGCCTTGAAACCCTAATGTTGGTAATTAGGACTACTAATGGCTTTAATTATTTGATTTCATGTATAGAACTGAGTTTTCATGATTAAAAGTTATTTCGAGCATTAAAGTTTCTAATTTGTGGATAAATACCCTAAATGTAGTAATTAGGGTTTTCTCATGAATAAAAGGTGGAATTAATGGCAAATCAGGTTCATATGTGATTTGGACCATAATGAATTATAAATTGATGATAAATAAGTATAATGATCTTGTCATGGATTTAAAGGATAAAAATGACAATTATAATGTAAAATAAGTTTAATGGGTTTAATTGATGGATAATGATGCCTTTAATTTGAAAATAAGGTTAAATGTTGTTAAGGGATAACCTTAATATCTTTTGTGAATAATTAGGGTTTAAAATAGTGAAAGATGAAAGGAAACCCTAATTGCAATAGAAACCCTAAGAGTGAATTAGAAACCCTAAGAAGCGAGCTAGGTTTAATGGATCTTGATGACATGAATAATAAAAAGGGGATTACGTGATTATTTCAGGATCTTGTTGAAAATGCTTGCTTTCCTGGATTCTTATTTGCATGGATATTTCTGTTCAAATCGTCGGATCAAGTTTGTGGTTAATTATGAATAACCGCCTTAGTTTCCCGAGGATTTTCCAGATGGTTATGTTGGATCAATGGGCTCTAGAAGGGGGGGTTGAATAGAGCTTCACAAACTTCACAAAAGTGATTAGACCACCAAATTATATTAAGTGCAGAACACAATTCAAAACAGCAATTTGATGTCCTAAACTAGCATACAAAGCAAGGATAAGAGACAAGGAAATCATGCACTTGGACAGGTGGTTTAGAGTGGTTCCATGTCCTAAACTTAGGAGCGATGTCAGTCCACTACCTAGAGTTGGTTAGGCTCTAGGATTTGTAACTTGGTTCTCTTATATATATCACACAATAAGATTACAAGCTACAACTACCAACCATCCAAGGACTTATATATCAAGCCAAGATCTTCTACCTCACCAAGGACTTACCCACCAAGCAAGTAGTCTTCAGCCTTCTTCAAAGGACTTACCTACTCTTGCTCTAGTCTTCGGCCTTGCAGGAATTACCCATCTTGCTTGAGCTTTGCCTTGCACCTCTCCTTCACTTGGAGAGCTTTAGCACCTTCCTCCTTCACTCGGAGGCCTGGAGCAGCTAGCCTTCTTCTCCTTCACTTGGGGAAGAACAGCAACCTTCTTCTCTTTCACTCGGAGAAGAAACTTCAATCAATCTTCATAGAGAATGGAGATGGGAGAAGTGGAAAGGAGAGCTTTACAAGATTACAAATGATAGCTCTCATACATGGGATCCTAACTCACTCATACTCACGAATTTGCTTTGAAGGTAGAGAGAGAAAGGGGCTCAAAGGATTAGAAACCACTCAACTAAGGCTAGGACCAAGCATATGTGAATGAGCAACCTTGGAATGAAGTCCAAGAGGTCCTATTTATAGTTGAGGGTGTCCCTTTGAGGTTGGGTGAGTTAAGTGGCACAAACTAGCCGTTTTACAACTTGCAACGGATCTATTTTGAGTCCCACCAACTCCTCCAACGGTTGGAATTGCTTTTTCTGCATTCCAGTACAGTTCGATCGGCCGAGTTTCATTAAAGGCAACTCGGCCGACACACTAGGCGACAAGTCTGAGAGGCAGACTGTCGGCCGAGTTTCCATGGGGAAACTCGACCGATCAGTCGACCTTCAGTCTTGACTGACCAGTGGATCGGCCGAGTTTCCTATCATTGAAACTCGACCGAACAGGGATCGGCTGAGTTGGAAACTCGGCCGACAGCCCAGAAAATTCCACAATACATGGATCGGCCGAGTTTGTAATTCGGCCGACAAAATCCCTGTTAAGGGTATTTTGGAATGTTCATAAACTGTACAAACGATGGATTTTTGAGTCCCAATCATTTTATCCATCTTAGATACAATGCAAAACATGATTATGAGTGATTACATAAAATGTTCTAAGCCTCTAAGGGCTATATTACAAAGCGGTTAAAAGTCACATGTTTTGCATGTGCCGGAAGAGAAGCTATGGAGATAAAAGTGATTCTTTTCTTGTATCTAATATCTGCAATGATCTCAAATAGATTTGTTAGATACATATGAATGGAATGGTTAAGTCATTATCAAAATATGGGCAATGTGCGACACCTAGGTCAACATTCTCCCCCTTTTTGACAATGACAAACCATTCCTCAACATATTGAAAAGAATTTGAAAATTATACCTTTTCTTTAGGGAATTGCAAGGGGATGCAAATATGATCAATTTGTAATGCTCCCCCTCAATTCATGCTTACTCGTTCCTGCATAGTTAGTTAACACACAAGCAGACATAGCATATATAGATACTATATGATTCTAAGCAAGTCTAGATGCATTTCAGTTTATAGACAAGAAAAGAACCATACAAGCAATAAAAACAATATGATTGAGGTCTTTCTCCCCCTTTGTCATCTCAAAAAGGCAGGGGGGTAGAAGAGCATAAAAGCAAGGTCTTCTCCAAACACTCAAACAACCAGAACATAGAGAAACAGATAAATATCAAGATAAAGCATGAAATCAGAAACCTGTCATTCATCAAAATATGGAACACACTATAAGATAAACCATACAAAGTGTTTCCAAAAGAAAGCATAAGACAAAAACTACACGAACGAATGGAGTAGCAATAGTACAACTCAGATGATGTGCCGAAAGTAAATAATACAATCATAGTCCAAAAAGATATATCATGGTCATCCGAGACTAAACTAGACACATCTACTCTAAGCTATACTAATCTATGTCAACATCATCAACGGCAGCCTCCATGTCCTCGTCGGGCTGGTAGTCCTCATCGCCATCATCGGAAGGAGGAGCAGCAGCTGGTGTAGCCTCGTCTTCAGCATCGGCATCGTCATCGTCGTCTTCAGCATCCGTCGCAGTAGCCTCATCAGCGTCAGTGTCAGCATCATCCTGATCAGCCATATCCTCGTCGGGAGGACCAAAAGCACGTCCAGGCCACCGCGCACTCTGCTCAGCCCAAGTCATGCCAAGAGCATGTAGCTCATAAGCAACCTCAATGGGGGGAGCAGAAGAAGAGTACTGGGCCAGAAGCTCAGACAGACGGCCACCTGGGAGCGCCAGAACCGGAGGAGAGTGAGTGTATCCACCTGCAGAGTGATCAGCGGAAGCAGAGGGTGGTGGAGGTGGGTAGAACTGACTATACGCATAAGAAGCGTAGTCGCCACCGGGGTAGGGCTCGTAGGTGGGGTAGGGCTACGGGCAAGATAGAGACATGGATGACATGATGTGGCACAGATCCTGATGGTGATGTTGCTGGACCTGCATGTTGTAGGCTTGCTGATGCATGAGGTACCCCATGAGGGCCTCATTGGAGACATGGAAGTCAGCAAAAGCCGGCTGCGGAGGAGGTCGGAAAGATGGCTCAGGAGGAGGTGGTGCAGCTGTGGAGGGTGGAGGTGGTGGAGCATCAGATGATGGTGGAGGTGGAGGTGGTGGTGGTGCAGAAGAAGATGATGCACCAGAGGTAGGGACACTCTTCTGAAGAGTGGTCTCACTGATATAAACTCCTTTCCGATCAGGACGGTAGAGAAAGTCGGTGAAAAGAGATTTACCAGTAGCAGATTGGAAAAGACCACAAATTAGGGCAGGATAAGGAAGATGGGTGCCCTTTGTGTTCTTTCCGGAGTCAAAACAGGTCATGTGGTGAAGGATATACCGGGCCCATTTGACTCCATGGTTGTTCAAAAGCAGATACATCATCATAGTTGTGTTCTCAGCGATGTCCGTTTGGTTTTTCTTGGGGTGGACATTACAGCTGAGAACGAACGCCAAAACACGGCGAGAGGAGGACAGGGCGGACGATGGCAAAGTGCCCTTCTTTCTATAGGGAAAATCGGGGAGCTTGAGAAACTTATGAATGTCAGTCAAGTCAACCTCGATTGCCTTATAGATGTCCTCGGGGTGCAGAAGATCAAAATAATTTGGGTAATCGGAAATCCACGAAGCCGGGCCAACATCTCCGTTGAGATAAAGATTGAAAGATCGTTCGGTGATATGAAAAGGCTGGCCGGCGATCATGGATGTCAAAACGATTGAGGTGTCCGAAGAGGGGATCAAAGAGTCGTAATTCCACCGCAAGTTAGCGTAGAATTGACGGACGGCTTTGGTGCTATACTTGAGATTATGAAAACGGACATCCTCAATACAAAAGGCTTCAAGATGATGTGTGCGAAAGATTTTACAAGCGTCGAAAAGGTCGGCGTGGTAGGTATGCGGCTGATAAAGAGCTCGAAAAGGAAAGGGAGAGCGAGGAAGGAGCTCTTTGTAGCGAGCAACCGCAGCATTGTCAACAAAAGATAGATTATCAAACGACATATACCTCGGCGCTAGAGGAACCGCAGGGGAAGGGATAGGAACAGCACGTTTTCGGCGTTGGGACCTCATGGGAGAGGAGAACGAGGCAACGGAGCCGATCCACGCGGAGAGAGAGAACAGGCGGCACCTCAAGAGCAGCAAGGACACACGAACGAACCGATTTGGGGGCAAAAACGGCCGGAGAGAGAGAGGAGAGCACCAGGGGAGGAAGGGTTGAGCTGGGCGACTAGGGTTCGGTCGACTTTGCTCTAGTTGAGAGGGAGCAAGTCGGCTGATTCCTATATATATTAAACCCGTCTGCCGTCGATCGGCCGAGTTCCAGAGAGAGGAAACTCGGCCGACAGAACACACAGGTGCCCTGTCCCGACCGATCGGCCGAGTTTCCAACTCGGCCGACAAAAACCCTGATGTGGGAAAAACCTAGAATCTAGTCCTAGCCTCAAATGACCTAACACAGTTTTTCTGGTTGGACTAGATTGTATATTAAGCATATTTAGGCACATTCCCATCATCATAGGGTACTATTTGTCGATTAAAACCCGATTTGCGAGAAAAGCCCGAAGAAGAGATAGAAACAAGATAAATTTTATCAAAAACAAGCATTTTGAGCAAACAAAGCATTTATAAGCAAGAGCAACACACATAAGATGTAACCAACTAATTAGAGAGCAATTCAACATCATCAAGAGAGGTTATAAGCAATTTTGATCTAATAAAATTAAATTGTTCTCTAGCAAGCGGTTTAGTGAAAATGTCCGCCAACTGATTTTCCGTATCCACATGTGTGATATAAATATCCTTTTTGACAATGTGATCACGGAGAAAATGATGGCGAACTTCTATGTGTTTAGCTCTACTATGCAATATTGGATTATAAGAAAGATTTATTGCACTAGTATTATCACAGAAAATAGGAGAAGCATCAAAATGAATGTTAAAGTCTTGGAGCATTTGCTTCATCCATAGGACCTGGGCACAACAACTTCCGGCTGCAATGTACTCAGCTTCGGTAGTTGACAATGCCACTGTGCTCTGTTTCTTGGAGAACCAAGACACCAAACATGGTCCCAAGAGGAAGCAAGTGCCACTTGTGCACTTTCTATCAATCAGGCAACCTGCGTAGTCAGCATCACTATATGCTATAAGAGTAAAGTCCCTTGACTTAGGATACCATAGTCCAAAATTTGGAGTTTTGGCTAAGTACCTCAAAATCCTCTTGACAGCAATAAGATGTGATTTCCTAGGGCTTGATTGAAAGCGAGCACACAAGCCAACACTAAACATTATATCAGGTCTAGAGGCAGTTAAGTAAAGTAAACTTCCGATCATACCTCTATAGAGCTTCTCATCTACCTTCTCACCTTCTTCATCCTTGTCAAGTTTGGCAGTGTTTGACATGGGTGTATCCATTGGCTTCATGTTCTCCATCTAAAAGCGTTTAAGAAGTTCAAGTGTATATTTGCCTTGGTTGATGAAGTTACCCTCCTTGGTTTGTTTGATTTGGAAGCCGAGGAAGAAGGTCAGCTCACCCATCATACTCATCTCGAATTCACTCTGCATAAGAGAACCAAACTCTTTGCAAAGATCAAGGTCAGTTCCGCCAAATATAATATCATCCACATATATTTGAATTATGAGAAAATGGGTAGAAGTGTGTTTTAGAAACAAAGTACAATCAACTTTTCCCATGATATACCCATTATCTAACAAAAAGTTCTTTAGTTTCTCATACCAAGCTCGAGGTGCTTGTTTGAGTCCGTAGAGAGCTTTTTGCAAGAAATATACATGATTGGGTAACTTATCATTTTCAAAGCCCGGAGGTTGAGCAACATATACTTCCTCCTCGATTGTACCATTCAAAAACGCACTTTTAACATCCATTTGATAAAGCAAGAAATTTTTATAACTAGCAAAGGCAAGTAGCATACGAATAGATTCTAATCTAGCAACAGGAGCATAGGTTTCATCAAAATCAATACCTTCTTGTTGATTGTAACCTTGTGCTACTAACCTTGCTTTGTTCCTTACCACTTTTCCTTGCTCATCAAGCTTGTTGCGGTAGACCCATTTGGTACCAATGATCTTTCTATCATTTGGTCTTGGCACTAAGGTCCACACACAGTTCTTCTCGAACTGCTCAAGCTCTTCTTGCATGGCAAGGATCCACTCATCATCGCCAAGGGCCTCTTTGATGTTCTTTGGCTCCAGTTGAGAGATGAAGGCACTGTCTGCTTGTTCTTTGTTGTGTGCAGCTCGTGTCCTCACTCTTTCAAACGGGTTGCCAATGATCAACTCCTTGGGGTGATTCTTTGCAAAGCGGGGAGTGGGATCCTTCCTTTCTTCTTCCTTTTCTTCTTCTTCAACCTGCTTGCCTTTGTCTTTGATGTTGAGCTCTTTTAAGATAGGAATGATTTCATCTGCAACATCATCATCACCCAAATGCTTGCCAATACCAGGGTTAGTTTCAATAAATTTAACATTTATAGATTCTTCTATTTTAGATAGTTCAATGTTAAACACTCTAAAAGCCCTGCTAGTAGTGCTATAGCCTAGGAAGAAAGCCTTGTAGGATTTCGGATCAAACTTGTCGAGAGAGTCCTTGGTGTTCAAAACAAAACATGGACATCCAAACACATGAAAGAAATCAATTGACGGCTTCCTACCACGCCATAGTTCATAGGGGGTTTTCTTAAAAGTCGGATGAGTGAAAACTCGGTTTTGCACAAAACATGAGGTGCTAACGGCTTCAGCCCAAAACTTCTTAGGAGTGTCATACTCAAGAAGCATGGTCCTAGCCATCTCTTGTAGTGATCTATTCTTCCTCTCAACAACTCCATTTTGTTGGGGTGTGCGAGGAGAAGAGAAATTGTGCGAATAACCCGATTTTTCACAAAAACGTTCAAAAAGATCATTTTCAAACTCTCCCCCATGATCACTACGGATGGAAACAACATGACAAGAAGCTTCGTTTTCAACTCGTTTACAAAAGCTCGAGAAAACATCGAGTGTGTCGCTTTTGGAAACAAGAAAGAAAGTCCAAGTAAATCTAGAAAAATCATCGACAATAACAAGACAATACTTGGAGCCGCGAAGCGTTTGTGTTCTCATAGGTCCGAAGAGATCAATATGAAGAAGCTCTAGAACTCTCTTGGTACTCATGACCCCTTTGGACTTGAAAGAGGATTTGGTTTGTTTCCCTTGTGTACAAGGTTGACATTCCTCATCCTTTTCAAAATCCAATTTAGGAAGTCCTCGAACCAAGTCCTTTTTGTCTAGTTTCTTCATTTGATGCAAGTTCACATGACCCAAACGTCGATGCCAAAGCGAAAGATCGTTTTTATCCACGACTAAGCATCTATTTAGTATGGGCTTTAAAGCATCAAGAACTATCACATATAGATTACCATTTCTAGTTCCCTTATATATGACATTATAGGACAGGGAATCTAGAAGCAAGCATTCTAAGGAAGTAAAGAGCACAAGATAACCATTATCACATAATTGGCTCACACTAATCAAGTTGTGATGTAGGCCATCAACAAGCAAAACATTTTTAATGCACAAATCATTTCCTACATCACCCTCACCTATAACCTTACCCTTTTTGTTGTCCCCAAAGGTTACCGATCCTCCTTTCTTCTTCACGATTTTGTTGAAATGGCTGATTTCTCCAGTCATGTGCTTAGAGCAGCCACTATCAACAATCCATTTCTTTGTGACCTGCAAGAAAAGAGGATGTCGGAACCCAACTCAAACTTTGGGGTCCGGGGTTAGCTTGGGGACCCATTTCATATTTGGGTTGGTCCCCTTAGGCTTGTAAGGACAATAGGTAGAATAATGATCATCACATTTGCAATGCATACATACCATGGGGTTTTTAGAGCCGGAAGACTCTCCATTGAAAATTGGAGTTTCCACACTCTTTTTATTACCCTTTTTCTTCTTCTTACCTTTTGGAGTAGTCGCATTGTATCCTAGACCACTAGTACCAACTTGTTTGGTAGAGTGCTCTAGAACATCATTTAGAGACTTCTTACCCGAAAGAAACCTTTGCAAAGTAGATCTTAATTTAGCATTATCATCACTAAGATTTGTAATGGTAGTAGATAAACTAGCAAGATCTTCTCTAGCATGCAAAAGGTCGGCCTCAAGACAGAGGGCTTTAGTAAGAAGAGAGTCTTTTTCAAGAGTTAAGTTTGCAACTTCATTTCTAGGCAAGATAGGTCTAGAAGATAAATCATTTGTTTGAGCAAGAAGTTTAGCATTTTCAGATTTAAGGACTACAATTTCCCTTTGATAAGCATACACTTCATTTCTTCTAGCATCATCAATAAGCTTAAGTTCAACATTTTCAGTTTTTAGAACATCTAGCTCATCTAGGCAATTTTGGTTCTCTATCTTAAGATTTTCAATAGTTTTAAGATAAGTACCATTCTCAACCTCTACTCCATTGTATTGAAGTTCAAGGTCTAGAAATTGCCCTTGTAGAGAATCTATGCTATCAATATGTAATTTCTCATTTTGATCTAGAATGTCAATCTTGGCATAGAGATCATCAACTATCTTTCCTAATCTTTTTCTTTTAGCTTTACATTTAGCAAAAGATGATTGACAATCATTAAGCATTTCAATGAGGGTTTCCTTAGATAAATCAAGTAAACTTTCATCACTTACCTTGCTTACCTCACTTACCTCAATTACTTCTTCACTAGTAGAAGCCATAAGTGCAAGGTGACATTCACCATCCTCGGAGCTTGAGGAACTTGAAGTAGAGGACTCCTCCCATGCCGCATGAGCTGCATCTTTGGGTCTTCTCTCCTTCTTGTTCTTCTTCTTGTACTTGGCTTCTCTTTTGTATTTGTCATCCTTCTTGTGGCTGCTCTTATGATAGCCCTTCTTGGCTTTTGGGCAGTCATTCTTGTAGTGGCCCTTTTGACCACACTCGTAGCATCTAGGAGTGGAGGATGATGGCTTGCCCTTGAAGTGTCTTCCTTTTGAATAGTTGGCTTCATGATCATTTGCACCTTCATCTTCGCTTGAGGAAGGGCAGGGAGACTTCATGGCAAGTTGTTGTTGCCGCATCATTTCTTCAACTTGAGCTTTGAAGGCTGTGTCCTTCATCTTCTTGGACTCCTTCTCTTCTCTTTTCTCCTCTTCCTCTTGCTTGTCGAGCCTTGGTTCATGTGCTTGGAGATTACCAACCAGCTCCTCGGTTGACAACTCGCTCAGCTTGTAGACTTCTTCAATTGAAGTGACCTTCGGCTCCCATCTCTTTGGAAGAGATCTCAAGATCTTTGCATTGATGGTACCTCTATCCATGACACTCCCAAGGGCTGCAAGACTGTTGAGGATGACGTTTAGCCTTGTGTACATGTCCGCAACTCTTTCATTCTTCCCCATCTTGAAATTCTCAAGTAGGCCACCAAGCATATAGATTTTGGCCTCCTTGACTTGCTCCGTCCCTTCATATGTGACACATAGCTTGTGCCAAATCTCATGAGACGTGTCCCATGAAGAGATGCGGTTGAACTCCGATGGAGAGAGGGCGGCGTAGATGATGCTAATGGCTTTAGCATTGAGTTGAGCACGCTTCATCTCGTCTTCCGTCCACGTGATGATGTCCCCCTTTGGCTCTTCATACTTGAGATGGACTATCTTCCACATCTCGTAGCTCACACCTTGGATGTAGAATTGCATCCTTCTCTTCCAATATAGGAAGTTTGTGCCGTCGAAGACCGGGGGTCTCATGGAGAAGCTTCCTTCAAGATTGAGTGACCCAAGAGCTGAATCGCCCATCTTCTCCTACTTGTTGAAGTAGCTTGGAGAAGACCTGCTCTGATACCACTTGTTGGATCAATGGGCTCTAGAAGGGGGGGTTGAATAGAGCTTCACAAACTTCACAAAAGTGATTAGACCACCAAATTATATTAAGTGCAGAACACAATTCAAAACAGCAATTTGATGTCCTAAACTAGCATACAAAGCAAGGATAAGAGACAAGGAAATCATGCACTTGGACAGGTGGTTTAGAGTGGTTCCATGTCCTAAACTTAGGAGCGATGTCAGTCCACTACCTAGAGTTGGTTAGGCTCTAGGATTTGTAACTTGGTTCTCTTATATATATCACACAATAAGATTACAAGCTACAACTACCAACCATCCAAGGACTTATATATCAAGCCAAGATCTTCTACCTCACCAAGGACTTACCCACCAAGCAAGTAGTCTTCAGCCTTCTTCAAAGGACTTACCTACTCTTGCTCTAGTCTTCGGCCTTGCAGGAATTACCCATCTTGCTTGAGCTTTGCCTTGCACCTCTCCTTCACTTGGAGAGCTTTAGCACCTTCCTCCTTCACTCGGAGGCCTGGAGCAGCTAGCCTTCTTCTCCTTCACTTGGGGAAGAACAACAACCTTCTTCTCTTTCACTCGGAGAAGAAACTTCAATCAATCTTCATAGAGAATGGAGATGGGAGAAGTGGAAAGGAGAGCTTTACAAGATTACAAATGATAGCTCTCATACATGGGATCCTAACTCACTCATACTCACGAATTTGCTTTGAAGGTAGAGAGAGAAAGGGGCTCAAAGGATTAGAAACCACTCAACTAAGGCTAGGACCAAGCATATGTGAATGAGCAACCTTGGAATGAAGTCCAAGAGGTCCTATTTATAGTTGAGGGTGTCCCTTTGAGGTTGGGTGAGTTAAGTGGCACAAACTAGCCGTTTTACAACTTGCAACGGATCTATTTTGAGTCCCACCAACTCCTCCAACGGTTGGAATTGCTTTTTCTGCATTCCAGTACAATTCGATCGGCCGAGTTTCATTAAAGGCAACTCGGCCGACACACTAGGCGACAAGTCTGAGAGGTAGACTGTCGGTCGAGTTTCCATGGGGAAACTCGACCGATCAGTCGACCTTCAGTCTTGACTGACCAGTGGATCGGCCGAGTTTCCTATCATTGAAACTCGACCGAACAGGGATCGGCTGAGTTGGAAACTCGGCCGACAGCCCAGAAAATTCCACAATACATGGATCGGCCGAGTTTGTAATTCGGCCGACAAAATCCCTGTTAAGGGTATTTTGGAATTTTCATAAACTGTACAAACGATGGATTTTTGAGTCCCAATCATTTTATCCATCTTAGATACAATGCAAAACATGATTATGAGTGATTACATAAAATGTTCTAAGCCTCTAAGGGCTATATTACAAAGCGGTTAAAAGTCACATGTTTTGCATGTGCCGGAAGAGAAGCTATGGAGATAAAAGTGATTCTTTTCTTGTATCTAATATCTGCAATGATCTCAAATAGATTTGTTAGATACATATGAATGGAATGGTTAAGTCATTATCAAAATATGGGCAATGTGCGACACCTAGGTCAACAGGTTAATCACATTGAATGCAAATTATCAGTTTGTATGTTCATACTTGTAAACTATAAAGTCACTATGATTATCACATTAATAATATGGATTCGCGCACCTACATGCCACCCTGATGGATGATGCCAAAGGTCAGGCCCAGATGGGTAGACCAATGGACACCTTAAGAGGTAACCCCAGGCACCAAGCTCGGGAATGAGAAGGTGGCCTATGATATTGCATGACTAGTGGGCACCATGAGTGGTGACCCCCAGGCACCAAGCTCAGGATTGAGAAGGTGGCCTTAAGTCATTGGCAAAGGAAACCCTAAGGTGGGTATGCCAGGGTTAGGGCAAAAGTGGTGGAGAATGTCATACTAAAAAATGTAAATTGGCTTTTTAATTAACTTGTTGTGATAATTAGATTGTTATCCTTATGTGCAAACTTTTGGTTGTCCCCACATATCAGTATATTTTGATATACTGACCGACGTTTTGTTTGTCGACGTTTTACGAACAAAAATTGAAAGAACAACAGTAAAGTGACACATTGTGAAAGTAAAACATAAAGTGCAAGGAGGATTAGTTAGAGTAGATTCAAGCTCTGATAGATAGATTCCCAAAGTTTTCAAAGGTAAGTAAAGTTTTAATTTTATACCAAATTCCAGTTAGTTAGTAGAATTTCATAATTGTTATTGATTATTTGTCAAACCTTTGATCCTATTAATTGAATAACGACTCTGACCTTCGGGTCTCCCTTAATTGGGGGTTACCGGGAGGCGGGGTCATTTCAATTGGTATCAGAGCATAGGTTCCTCAATTACTCTTTAATAATTATTAAATTTTACAAATTCTTTAGAACCCAAGGGAGTTATTAGAGGATTGTCCGAAAGTTGGAGGTGTCTAGAAAAGGATCACGTCTGGGGGCTGGCAATATTTTCCTCCGCACCGCTAGTCGGAATATGAGGACTCCCGGATTGTGTGACTGCCTGGCTGATGTCTTAGGATATGACTTGAAATAAGATACCTTTAGGACTCTCTCATCTTGTTCATCCCTTCTCAACTCAAATTCTGATAAGGACCTTAAGGATTAGGGTTTTCCTCTCTTCTCCTCACCCTCTTGAGTTATGGGTAAGGTTGATAAGGATTAAGTGATCCTCCACCAAATTAATAAAAAGCATGTAAATTAGATGTCATGGACATAAGCTTAATAGAGTAAGCGTAAAAGAATAAATACATGCTTAGGTCGAATGACACGAGTTGCCATTGCCCTCAGGAGAGACCTAAGGCCAGACCTTCTTGTTAGGAGGATGAGTAGAGGAAGTGAGTCTTGGAGGTAGAGATCTCCATTAAAGGTAGAGACCTAGCACATCCTTTGAGGATGATGGTAACCCTAACCCTAAGTGAAGGTTAGAGGGAGAGATGACATGATGAGTTAGATGTAATGGTTGTCTAGGTGTTTGGATGGACATGCCTTTGGATTGCCATACAAACCATGAGAAGTTGATGACCGAGTACCTTTGGCAACCCAACCCTGGGAAGGGTCGTGAATGGTTGAGAGAAGGGTAGCTCCTTCATGGATAAGGTTAGAGAAGAACCTATAGAAACCTTATGGGTTCTTGCAAGTAGGATATAGCTTGCACCCAGAGTACATCAGTAGTACGAGTAGTAAGTTAAAATTGAGGCTGGAAGGATAGGATGGATGGCTTATGAAATAAGCATAAAGGGCTATGGATAATCATGAGCAAACATAGGTTCGAACCTAGACTTCACCCATGTATAGGTATGCTTGTGAGCTTGATCCTTCATGGAGAGAGGACCTCTAGTAGTAAGGTTGGATGTGGAGTTATCTCTAGAGAGTGAAAGAAGGACCCCAACAAGAAGGTTGAAAGCCTTAGACCCTGAGGAGGTTCAAGTAACCAGTTGTGGGGCTTTATACCTAGTTGTTTGTCCTTGAGGAGGACTCAACTCTGAGGTGTTTCTCATATAAAAGGATCATGGGAGTACATGGCATACCTTGGACATGCTTGATTTGTGGGTAAGAGGTTGAGCATGTAGTTGGATATCCAAAAGTGAACCTAGGGTTCCTAGCCGAAGAGAGGAAGTAGTGTACCTAATGCTCATGATGAGAATTGAGTCTCTATAGTTTCGAGCATGGTACTCTTCATGTATAGAGGAAAAGGAAACCCCTTAAGTAAAAGGTAGGTTTGATGAACCCCTCACAACAAAGTTGACCTAATGTTGAGGAAGAGAACAAGTATGACCTAGCATGGTTTAATAGGTGACCTTCTTGTGCCTTAGTAGATGTTGGGTTAGGCATGTTCAATGGAATGTAAACCCTAAGGATGGTTGTGACCTTGTTGTCAAGAGTTGTAGTTTCCTCCCATCCTGGGAGAGGGACCCTTTGGTAGGGTGTATACCAGTTTTGCTGGTTTTGAGGTAACCTAACGAAGTTTCCGAGGATCTTGAGAAGCTAACTGAAAAGTACATGGAATGAGAATGAACCTGTAGACCCATAGATAACCATCTCTATGTGCATGTGGATGTGTTACCATGGAGGTAACTGGTATGGGGCTTGACCAAGGTAGGCAGGTTGCCATGATCCCTATGAAAGGATGAAAGTCAGCCCATGAATGAAGGAAGAGAGATGATGAATGCTTGGGAAAGGTTCTAAGTTGGACATGTACTATGATATAATCCTAAGTCTATCCTAGGGTCAGGTAGGGGTAAGACCGATGGAAGTAGGAGTTGCCTAATTCCCTAGTTTCACATGACCATAGGGTCGGGAGGTAACATCTATCATTGTCTGAGGGCCATGGGTTAGGAGATTGATCACCTTCATAAACTCATGGGACCCAAAGGGCACATGAGTAGGGCACTCTCTGAAGCATGAGGGAAGAGGGATGACCCCAAAAGTTTCGGCACCCTATAGACCTAGAGGAGATGACCGAGGATTGTGTAGTAACTCAAGTAGGTTCGAGACCAATTTTCCATGGAAGAAACTTTGATATCATGATGTTTGTGAGGTGGAGACATAAGTTTCACGTTTCAACATATAATTGAAGGTGTACTGGCGATGTGGGATGTATCATCTCTACTCATGGAACTGGAAGAACTTTGTGTTTGGACGGCTGCCAAATGCTTATTTCCTCTTGTTATGGGAGGTAGAGATGGGACAGTACGCATGCCATACACCAAGGATAAAAGATGATGCGAGTTGGAACGTTGCTTCGAGGTATGAGGACAGAGATGATAATATACCTTGGTGGAGTGAAAGATACATGGATGGTTTACAAACACTAAGAGGAGTAGTGTAGTCAGCTCATTAGGATGTTTTATCAGGAGCTATGTGGAATTTATGGTTAACCAAGGATGAGTTTGATCACAATAAGGATGAGCTCAGAGCTTCTAAATGAAGAGAAACTTAGAGTTGTAATGAGATATTAAGTGGAATACATGGAGGTGTATGTCTTCAACGTTACCTAACACCGAAGGATGAGAAGTGGTAATGGATGCTCTGGATGAGATATAGCTGCCTAGTTTAGCTGGAAGCTAGAAGAAGTTGAGGATGTTAGGCTAACATTATGTTGAGGAAAAGAGATAAGTTTGGCTAACACTCAGATATAACAAGATCTTGAATAAGATTAGTGGTTGTTTGGATAGCCAGCCTAGTCCTTGATGTGGTAGAAGGATGGTTGTAGAACTCTGGATACACTTCTTTAGATAGGAAGGTAATAAAACCCTGATAAGAGTGGTTTAGGGCTTCTGAGGAATTGATTTTGAGGAATCATGACATACAAGAAATCAGGATCACCATACACCATGAAACTTCAAAGATAGTAAGTGATGGTAGAGCTTTGGATGCCTGATACATGTTGTATGTGGCCATGCCAGCCAGGAGGTGAAGGATGAACACCAGTAACCCAGTGCTTTGACTTAGAGGTTAAAGAATCTCCAAGAGGGAATGGGAATTCATCACTATGGATGTTGTGGTATGTCTCCCCTAGACCGAGGAAGGTCAAGATGCAATGTGGGTTATGGTAGATCGCCTTACCTAGATGACATGAGACAAAAAGAGTTCTTTTAAGGGACATACCTGGTTGAACTACGTATGAGAGATATGGTTTAACTACACCATGATGCGAGTTTGAAGGTCCTTGAGTTTGATCTAAAGGTTCCCTTCTATAAGGTGGGAGTGGGTGCATGAAGAACTTGATGTTAGTGCAGTTTATCACCCCTTACTAATGATTAGTATAATCCAGACTAAAGGGTCTGATGAGAGCATGTGTGCTCATTCAGGGTGATATGAAGAGACAATTCTTAAGATGTGACGTTAACCACCATAGCCTATATCGAGATGAAAGAAATTATAGAAGGAGGTTGTGTCTGTCACCACTTCATTAAGATGATGTTGGTGAAGGAGGCCTCGTGAAGGTCAGAAAAGAACCACAGTGTGTGCAGATGAAGTCGCTTTGATCGTGCAATGGATGAGAGAGAGCCCAGTGGTGACATGAGTCACGAGATGATGCAAAGAAGACTGACATGTAGTTCATTGTGGGAGAATATGTGATGTGAGAATCCGACCCCTCTAAGCTACAACTGAGAAAGCTGAGTGCCCGATATATGGGTCCCTTTGAGATGGATTGGTGGAGATGGTTGTGTTTAGCCTTTCCCCTTAGGATAACATGATGTGTAATGTGTTTCATAAGTCCGACCTAGAGCACTATGTGAGGTACCCAAGCCATGTGCTAAGCCCTGAACCTATTCGGCTTTTGAGAGGCTGAAATGTCCTGAGTCACCTATGAGGGTATGATATACCTAGGTAAGAAAGAACTCATATGGGAGAATATGAGATGATGAAGGTTCTTGAGAGGCACCATGGAGAGGGTAAATCCACATGGGAGCCATGATGGACATGGAAAAGTCTTATCCTGAATTATTTGTTTGCTTGATGGAATTTTGAGGGCAAAATTCCTATAAGAGGGGAAGGATGTTACAACCACGATTTTGCTTTTGTTTTCATAGTTGAAATACAATGATTTTGTGAATTTGGACTTAATTGAAAAGGTTGTATGCTTTGCTTCAAAAAATGGATTTCTTTGCTAATATCCCTTACAGTAGGAATTTCATGGTTACTATTAAGAGATTAATCCAATATTGGATATAAAAGAAGAAAATCCCAAATAATGGAAAAAGATAAAAGATATTCTTGAGAAATACATGGAAATATGCATAATGTGGAATTAATGGTCACAATTGAATAAATTTCGTGTACCACAACCTTTTTGGTTGCCCGAGAGCTTTATTGGCTATTGAGCCCAATTATAAGAAAAAGAAAAATAAAAGAAAAAGGAATTTATTTAATAAGTAGGAAAGGGATAAAGAAATAATAGAAATAATCAAAGGAATATTTCCCAAGATAGGATTTCGTGCCTTTAAGGTTCCTTGATGTCCAAGGAACCCAAGATAGTAATTTTATATCAAAGGAAAGAGAAAATAGGTGAGAAATATTCATAATTGAGTAATATTGTGCACCTAAAGAAAAGGCATGTTTTCTTTTAGATAATGACCCCAATTTTGGCAGAGAGGTATATTAAGTCATTATAGACTTTCTCCTAAAATTTGAGATTAAAATAATAAACGGTTTTGGAGATATGAATTTTGCAAATTTCCATATAGTGAGAGGATTGATATTAAATGTCACATTTCATATCTAACTCATGGCACTATATCTGTTGGATCTTGATCCAACGATGGCTGCTCTTTGAGACAGATCAAGAAAGTGAGACGTTAAAGGGAGGGTTTAATCTGACATATATCTCTCCTAGATTCTCTAGGACTCTTGGGAAGTTGATATTCAACTTCAGGAGATTAAATCACAATAGGTAACCCCTTTGATGTTTCAATTTCGTGCTTGATTGGGAGTCTGTCCCAATAACAGAGGAACACAGAGTATGTTGACTCTCTCTGGTAGACCCTGCCTCTATAAGGCCGACGACCTTTGGGTAGAGGGGGGGCATGATCCTTAAGACCCAAGGAGGGGGTATTTCTGTGAAACAGGGATGCGACGGGTTGCTTGGAACTCTTTCCCCTGCAGTGCACCTGCTCTGTTTCCGCCATGGAGCGCCGCCTTTTCCCCCACGCTACCCTTCCACTCACCGGCGATGTTGCGGCTGTGAGCAAGTCCGGATGTGACTTGCGAAGTTAGGCGTAGGGATTCCTAGCTGTCCGACCTGCTGTTGCCCCGGGTCAACGGATAGGTTGACCGCGGTGAGGTGCTGCCTCACGAGGTTGAGCGGGGTTGAAGACGACCCTCGTTGGAAAGACTCCTTCACCCCCATGGATAATAAAGGAGGACCGGGGTAAAAATGTCTTTTCGCCCTTTTAGTTGGGTTGGTTTTGCTGGTGTGAGCCACTGAGAGACCGTCTGCGATTGGATGTGGTTTACACACCTGGAAACAAAGGAAAAGGGGTCGGTCGCTGACGTGGCAACTTTCTACTGGTCCAAAGGTATTTTTCTTGCGAAAATTCTAAATACTTATTGGTAGATCTAATGAAGCCATGCTATGTATCAAAATTTATCGGAAAAATGAAAGGAATGCAAATAAAATGTAATCGAAGCCTAATTCTGCTTTCTATTAAAAAAGTATGTAAAGATGCTATCTTTAATGGTTTATCTAATGAAAAACCCTAATATTTATTGATTAATGTTTCGAGAAGGGTGATATGGATGATTAAAGTTGATATTAACATGTTTATTATAAAAAGACACATCTAAATCTAAAAGGATGCACTTTACACATAATTGGATTAATTTAGGGTTCCATATGCATAAATGAGCTTTAATGGGCCTTGAAACCCTAATGTTGGTAATTAGGACTACTAATGGCTTTAATTATTTGATTTCATGTATAGAACTGAGTTTCCATGATCAAAAGCTATTTCGAGCATTAAAGTTCCTAATTTGTGGATAAATACCCTAAATGTAGTAATTAGGGTTTTGTCATGAATAAAAGGTGGAATTAATGACAAATCAAGTTCATATGTGATTTTGACCATAATGAACTATAAATTGATGATAAATAAGTATAATGATCTTGTCATAGATTAAAAGGATAAAAATGACAGTTATAATGTAAAATAAGTTTAATGGGTTTAATTGATGGATAATGATGCCTTTAATTTGAAAATAAGGTTAAATGTTGTTAAGGGATAACCTTAATATCTTTTGTGAATAATTAGGGTTTAAAATAGTGAAAGATGAAAGGAAACCCTAATTGCAATAGAAACCCTAAGAGTGAATTAGAAACCCTAAGAAGCGAGCTAGGTTTAATGGATCTTGATGACATGAATAATAAAAAGGGGATTACGTGATTATTTCAGGATCATGTTGAAATGCTTGCTTGCTTGGATTCTTATTTGCATGGATATTTCTGTTCAAATCGTCAGATCAGGTATGTGGTTATTTATGAATAACCACCTTAGTTTCCTGAGGATTTTCCAGATGGTTAATCGCATTGAATGCAAATTATCAGTTTGTATGTTCATACTTGCAAACTATAAAGTCACTATGATTAACACATTAATAATATGGATTCTCGCACCTACATGCCACCCTGATGGATGATGCCAAAGGTCAGGCCCAGATGGATAGACCAATGGACACCTTAAGAGGTAACCCCAGGCACCAAGCTCGGGAATGAGAAGGTGGCCTATGATATTGCATGACTAGTGGGCACCATGAGTGGTGACCCCCAGGCACCAAGCTCGGGATTGAGAAGGTGGCCTTAAGTCATTGGAAAAGGAAACCCTAAGGTGGGTATGCCAGGGTTAGGGCAAAAGCGGTGGAGACTGTCATACTGAAAAGTGTAAATTGGCTTGTTAATTAACTTTATTGTTATAATTAGATTGTTATCCTTATGTGGAAACTTTTAGTTGTCCCCACATACCAATATATTTCGATATACTGACTGACGTTTTGTTTGTCGATGTTTTAGGAACAACAATTGCAAGAACAACAGTAAAGTGACACATTGTAAAAGTAAAACATAAAGTGCAAGGAGGATTAGTTAGAGTAGATTCAAGCTTGGATAGATAGATTCCAAAAGTTTTCAACGGTAAGTAAAGTTTTAATTTTATACCAAATTCCAGTTAGTTAGTAGAATTTCATAATTGTTATTGATTATTTATCGAACCTTTGATCCTGTTAATTGAATAACGGCTCTGACCTTCGGGTCTCCCTTAATTGGGGGTTACCAGGAGGCGGGGTCATTTCAAATAAGGAACAAGTACGACATACAAAGGAACTTGGCATGGCTTAGTAGGTTTTCTTCTTGATATCTTCGTGCATAAGTAGCATGATAGGTCTAAGAATATGCATGATGATGTAAACCTTCGAGGTAAGAATGTTTTGTTACTATCAGGATATAGTTTTTCCCATCATGGGAAGGGACCCTTTATGTAGGGTGAGCACCAAATCTTGTTTAGGTTTGAGGTAAACCTGACGAGGTCACTTATAAGAGCTTGATGAGCTAAGTGGAGAGCACATGGTAGGATCATGAATCTATAGACCCATGTGTGACCATCTCTAAAGGGCATGAGGATATGTTTCCATAGAAGTAACCTATATGGGGCCTGACCGAGATAGGTAGGACGCCATGATTCTCATGAAAGGATGTAAGTTTGACCATGAATGACCAGAGAGATTATGGAGATTCAGATAAGGATTCAAGATTGAGATGCATCATGATCGAATCCTAAGTCAATACTAAGGTCCGGTAGAAATAAGACTGATGGGCGTAGGAGTTGTATGTTCCCTAGATGCATAAGACCATAGGATTGGGAGGTAACACCTATCTTTTCCCGAGGACCATGGGTTAGGAGGTTGACCACCTTCATGAGTTCATGGGGCCCAAGAGAAAATGAGGGAGGCACTTCCTGGATACATAAGGGAAGAGGGATGACCCCAAATGTACCAACACCCTATAGCTTGAGGTAATGACTAAGGATTATATATATGAGTAATATGAAGACCCAAGAGTGTTTTGGAACAGCCTTCCCATGATGGATGTAAACATAGATTTGAGGTATTCATAGTATGGACTCATGAGAAGTCAGTTTCAACTTAGATTGGAAAGTGTAATGGCGATGTGTGATGCACCATCTCTACTCTTGGAATGAGATGAACTCTGTACTTGAACTGCAGCCAAATGCTTATTTCCTCTTGTTATGGGTGTGAGTGGTAGGGAAAATGCATGCCATATACTAAGGATAAAGGTGATATGAGTTAAAACATTTCTATGCGATTTGAGGATAGAGGAAGTACCACATCCTTTTGGAAGTATATTGGATAGATGGTAAGTAAGCACAGATGAACTAAGTTAATTATCATATGAGGACATTATTACCAAGAGTAGTTTTGATTTTATAAGTTGCAATTGGGTTGATAACTGAGATGATGGAAGCAAGAACTCAAAGATTTCTTGACTCAGATAGACCTAAACCCGAGATGAGGAATATGAGTGGAGTATATGAAGGGTTATGTTTTCACCAGCACCTAGCACATAAGGAAGCTAATACGGTAACAAGATGTTCTCAGCTAAAAATAGCTCAGGTGTACAACGGTCTTGTTTGTCCAGTGGAAAGATCTGAAGGAGGTTGCTAGGAGGACCATGTGACCATTAGAGGACGAGACCTATGTGGCTATCATCCAGATACAACCAGACATGTTGATCGAGTTAATGGTTACCTAGTTAGCCAACCTAGAGCTTGATAAGATAAAAGGATTTTTATAAGAACCTCAGATACACCTCTAAGGAAAAAAGGTGGTGAAACCCGCTACTAGAGTGTTTATGGCTTCTGAGGAGTCACCCTTGAGGGATTATGTAATGTAAGAAGCTCACGATTTTAAGTACACAATATGCCCTGGTATTATCAAAATGGTTGAGGTGTGTAGTGATACTTTGAAGGCATGGGATGAAGAAGGATATAGAGTTTATGTTGCCAATTTCCATACATGTCAGAGGGTGAAGGCCAAACACTAGTAACCCAGTGAAGTTGCTATATATAATGAGAAGTCCCCGGGAGGGAATGGGAGCAGATCACCATAGGAATTGTGGTGGGTCTTCTCCCCTAGACTAAGAGAGGTCATGATGCAATATGGGTTACGGTAGATCGCGTTACCAAGTTGACACCATTGGTCTGAAAAGCAGTAATCGGTGTAAGGGCGGAGAGGGTACCGAATAGAGTATATACGGTATGCGGAGTACAAGCGGGAGAATATTCAGTTTTAATCAGTTTTGATTTTTTTTTTAATATTAACCATAAAGATATGTAAATTATATATTGACCGTATAATACTGACAATGATAAGTAATTAGAAACATTTATAAGTAATAGACTAATATTGCATTCATAAGTAGTTAGAAACATTGATGAAATTAGATAAGAAAACTTTGATAAGTAATTACAAAGATTGATAAGTCATAGACTAATATCACATTAATAAGTAATTAGAAACATTGATAAGTAATAGACTAATATTGCATTAATAAGTAACTAGAAACATTGATAAGTCATAGACTAATATTGCATTAATAAGTAATTAGAAACATTGATAAGTGATAAGACTAATATTGCATTAATAAGTAACTTGAAACATTGATGAAATTAGGGAAAAAACATTGATAAGTAATTAGAAACATTGATAAGTCATAGACTAATATTGCATTAAGAAGTAATTAGAAACATTGATGAAATTAAAGAAGAAAACATCAACAGTAAGGATCAATTCAATAAACACTAACTATAAACTTATAGAGAAAACATGAGGAGAAGACCAAATATGTAAATTGGAAGAAGAGAATGTAATTGTAATGACCAATGGTAGTATTAGAAAAAAATTAATGTAAAAAAAATAATACTAGCATTTGATTTTGAAAATTGCCGAGTAATCGACCGATTATTCCCCCGATCGGCCGATTAATCGGTCCTGGACTAATTATAGGCCGATTATTCATAATCAGAGCGGTAGACCCCCAAAAAGGAATATTCTGCTGATTATTCGGCCTAAGCGGAAGATTTTCTGAACAGTGGTTGACACTATAACATACTGAAACTTTAATATATTCTCTTTTTGGCCCTTTCCCAATATTTTCCTATCATTTCTATTTTTTTGGCCTTGATGCTTAAATGTGGAATTTATAGTGTTTTAATGAACATTTGTTCAAGAATTATACCAATGGAAGGGTTTATGCACAAATACCTCAATGAAATCTTATTTAAGGATATAAAATGTAAAATCACCACTTAAGTGGAACAATGGTAAATAAATCCATGTTAGAAGTGTAAGGCCCCAAACGTTACTTAATGTATTGAATAATATTAAATACCATAATTAAGTATTCTAAACCTTAATCTAAACTTGTGAGGTGTTTTTTAATCATGAAACAAGATTAAGTTTCAATTTTGGTCCAATTTGGATGTTGTTTGTGCAAGTTATGCAATTATATGCACAATTTGGACTTTTATGCAATTTACCCAATTCAGAGGTTTTCTTTGTAAATTGTCACATGAATTATAATTTTTAAATATTCCCTTACCATTCTCAAGTTTTTGGACCATGGATAACCGAGTTGGACCTTGGTTTGAAGGTGTTACTTTCCAAGGGCATTTTAGGGATTACCCTCTTTATAAATGAGGTTATCTTTAAAAACTATCAACCAATGGGGTTATTTCTTAGATTGGAGGATGATGGGGATGTCCTAGAAGTCTCCATGGGATTTTAGTACTGACCTTGGATATACAAGAAGTCTCTATGAGTTGTCCTCTTGTATGTCTATGAAGCCCTAGCCTAAGGACACATGGAAAGTCCCGTAGACACCTCATGCTTGCCCCCTTCTTTATAAAGCCATGTCTACCCCTTCCCACCTCCCAATCCCAAGAATAAATCCTCTCATTCTCTTTCCCCCATCTTAGAGCAACGTTCCTACTTTGTTTGACCGTGAAGGTGCTATCCCAAGGTAAAATAGAGTGCTTACTTTGGTGAAGAAGTCTCCTAGGGTTCCAAATTTCTCTATTTGGGATTTCTTAAGCCCCTCCTTGGTGATTTCAACCAAAACTAGTAAGTTTCCTCATTTGCTTCAATGTATTAATGTTGTTAGTCTTCCTACAACCTTGTTATAGGTCAAAACCATGGCCTTCCATGGTGAAACCCCACCTAGAACCCTTAAACACCTCATATCCATGTTCTTTTGCTAGGGTTTTTCAACTCTAAAGTGGAGAAGGTACTTCTTGCTTGAGATAGGAGCTTTGTTGGACAAACTTGCTTATCTAAGATTGGGAACCTTACTGTTTGAACCTTCTTACCTTCCTAGAGGTGAGTTTTATAACCCCCTTCTCATATATTGCTTACTACATGCTTAAAACTCATGCTTCTATGTTTAAAATCGATAATCTCCATCTCTTTTTACCATGTTCTTCTAGGGTTTTGATTTCTTGCTATTTTACCTTCTCTAGAAGCTCTATTTTGATTACCTATGCAACTTAAAACTTGATATTGGGTCAAATGGTGTTTTCTCCCTCTCCCTCTCTCTTCAATCATCTCGATCGGTTTGACGATGTGGCAATCTCCTATTGGTCAGTATTGAAAATTTCATTTCTTCTAATCCGCTTATCCAAATTTGACAAATAAATATGTTTTGGAATTGGAAAATTAATCTCTATCTGATAAAAATATTTTCAAGGTCTTATTTAATGGTTTGAAGAAGGGTGATTTTATAAAATGAATTTAATGCATAAAATTCATAAAAATTACATCTTAATCTCAGGCGGTGATACCTCACTGATATGGAACGGAAAGACATCTCGCCCCTTCAAAACAAGTTGAGGGTTGCGACAGGGAGATCCAATCTCCCCATACATGTTTGTACTTTGCATTGAACGGCTAAGCCAAATGATCCAGGAGCGTTCTTGCAACGGGAAATGGAGGCCAGTCAAGCTGGGCAGATCGGGTATCTCGGTTGCTCATGTGTGCTTCGTAGATGACCTGATCCTCTTTGCTCAGGCGACCAAGGAACAAATGAGGTGTATTTTGCAATGCTTTAAGATATTCGAGCAGGCGTTGGGACAATCCATCTCAGCATCAAAATCTCGCATATTCTTCTCTGCTAGTGTTCCCACATCGGTTCGAAGACAGATCCAATGTAGTTGTCACTTTCAAGTCACAAATGACCTTGGGTGTTACCTTGGAGTACCCGTCATTCATTCCAGAGTGACGAAGCATACCTATGCAGACATCATCGAGAAGGTGGAGGGTAAAGTTAGTGCCTGGGCAGCGAGAAGCTTGTCTCTCTCAGGGAGGTTATGCCTCACAAAATCCACGCTAACAGCAGTTCCTACTTATGCTATGCAGACAACGATCCTACCCCTCACTCTCTGTGATCGGCTGGACAACATCATACAGAAATTCATTTGGGGAGGAAGCAGAAGCAGGTCCATTTCCCTGATTTCTTGGGAGAAGGTTACTAGTTCAAAAAGCAAGGGAGGTTTGGGAATTAAAACGATGAGGGACTAGAATCAAGCGCTACTGTCTAAACATGCTTGGGATCTTCTATCAGGAAGGGAGACTACCTGGTGCAAAGTGATGCGGCAATGCCTTAACAGATGCAGTGTAGGGAGAGAAGGCTCACTTTCGAGACTAGGGAAATCCTGCGCAGCAGCACGTCAATTCATGAAGGACAACATCATGATGATCCCCTTGAGCGACAACTCAGTGAACGTTTGGGATGATATATGGGTGAATGAGCACCTGAGGCTTAGGGAAGTAGCCAAGAGACCGATCCCAGAGGACATAACAGACCTGAAAGTAAGCTCCCTAGTCATTGAGGAAGGAAGATGGGACATAGCTTTCCTACAGGACTGGTTCGAGAATGATATCGTACAACAAATTCTCCAAATCCATACACCTTTAGCAGATGATATGGCGGATCGCAGCTGCTGGAGTCATACTGGCAACAGTGCTTTCACCACAAGTTTAGCTTACGAGTTGATTAGAAGGCAGAAAGAAGTAATGACGCTGGGGAAGTGGGAGTCACCGTGGAAATTACGAATGGCGGGCAGAATAAAGACTTTCACTTGGCTTGCTCGACAAGATGCACTCCTCACAAACGTAAGAAGGAAATTTCGGCACATGACTGAGGTGGGCACTTTCCCTAGATGTGAGGAAGAAGATGAGTCTCTAATCCATGCCTTACGGGACAATGGTGTATCCAAATTTGTGTGGCAGGACCACATCTCTTTGACCAAGCAGCAACCATTCTTTGCAGCAAGAAATTTTGAGACGTGGTGCAAATTCACTATCAAGGAGGTTGGCCTCCAAGAAGAATTTTTCTGGATGATCTGCCATGGGTTGTGGCAAGAACAGAATAGCAACATCATGGAAGAGAACCACTTAAGCAAGGAACATATACGGGCAAGTATAAGGAGGGACATCCGACTGCTTGGGATGGCTTGGGCGGCCACCTCTTCTGAACCCACACATATCAGAGGCGAAGCTTGGACTCTACCACCACGCGGAACCATTAAGGTTAATGTGGATGCAACAATTACAAAACGGGGGGTAGCTACAGCCGCTATAGCCAGGAACCACAAAGGAGAATGGGTCGGGGTATGGGGCATGCCGGTGGAAACATCCATTGCTACTGAAGCTGAACTCGCCGGAATTTTGTTTGCGCTGGAACAAGCTGAACTACATAGCTGGCCTGCTATTATTCTAGAATCGGACTACAGTGTGGCGGTGAGGATGATCAAGGAAGATGATGAAACCTGGCCTAGGTTTACTCTCTGGCTTGCGAAGATCAGGAATAAAAATCGGATGAACATTGAAATCCGTTTCAAGTGAAGAACTAGTAATGCTCTAGCAGATAGTCTAGCAAAGTTACAGCTAAAGAACAAAGATCATTGCCGATTCTACCAACGGCTGCCCAAGGAGATCTCAAATCTGTATAGCCAAGACTTAGACAGAGCCAATAATAATGCTGATGTAAACAGTATTTGAATTAGTAGTTAGTTGAATGGAAAAAAAACTCTAAAATTAACATAAAAATATGTTTTCTTGATCAGGAGAACCTAATAAGTTCATTAGTGATATTTTTAAAATATAAATATGAGTTTTGATAAAAATTCTAAAATTAGGTTTTCTATACATTAATGTCCATTTTGCACTCTAATACATTTTAATACATTGAAAATAGGCAAAGTGGAACTTGGACTCAATTAAAGTGGTGAAACTTAGTAATTGATATTAGTAAGAGAGGTATGTGCAATCCCTATTTATGTATGTGCAATCTCTATTTATGTATGTGCAATCTCTATTTATGTATGTGCAATCCCTATTTATGTATTTGCATATCTAACCCTTTAGTTGGGATACTTGTGAACCAACCTTACTTTCCCTAATGAGGCTTGATTGAACCCGGTTTCCTCTACTCATGAATATTTTGATGTAATTGCCTCGAAATTAGTATTGATGTTTTATTTCATGGGTCTTGGAATGCCACTACCATATTGAAATTATATGAATATTTATCTTGCCAATTTACTACTTATTATGCATGATGGTTTATTTGACTATTTAGCTATAGTAGTGGTACTTATGTACAGCCACCCATAGTAGGGCACGTGTTTATTCACCCTGGGGAATGTATTATTCTCCCCCTTATAAAAATATGTGTAGGTGATTGGGAATGTATTTATTCTCCCCTAACCTATAGGTTGAGTTTGGGTAGGTGCCTCAACCCTACTTAACTAATGTAGTCCAATATTGATCATTCATGCAATTTTTATTATTTGTTGGTTTTTGGCAAGAATCTATTTTTATATGCCTCATCCTTTTGGCCCTCTCATCATGTGATGAATCAATATATTTATTCTTCAATGTTATCGTTATCTTTTGTACTTGTTCAATATTTTGACACATACCTTGTTTCCTTTCCCTTTTTTTGGGTGCTCTCCCAACCACCCAGGCCGGGAAAAGTTGTTGAGTTGAATCGGGAGAACATAGATTTGGGCATGGACTGAGAACTTGGAAATATTTCTCTGGAGACAAGATTTGAAGTAGTTTAGACTTCCCTCTATCTAGATCCTTTTTATTGTATCTTGTTGTAAACCTTATTGGGAGATTTTGATGTACTTGTCTAATCTTTTATGAAAGTTGAATGTAGTCAGTTATTTTTATTCTGCTTCTACACTTTGGTCTTTTGCATACCATTATAAAAAATTTTGAAAATTTATACCTATTACATCATACCTTTTGAGTGTGTTTGGAATGGATGTTAATTCTTCAAAAAAAATTGAGTAGGGAGTGGATCCCACTCCTTACAGACACATTCCCTTAACCACAAGAGCACTGCCAGTGTGACAGATTTGGTTGAACTATATATATATATATATATATATATATATATATATGAGAGAGATAGTTAAACTACACAATGACCTAAGTTTAATATCTTGAGCATGACCTCCAGTTCACTTCCATGTGGTGGAAGTAGGTACAAGAAGAACTCGATGCTAGGTTGAAGTTTAGTACAACATATCACCCTTGATTGATGGAAAGTCAAGAGATTATGATCCAGACTTTAGAGGGTCTGATGAGAGCATGTGTGCTCATTCCAGGTGATACATGGGAGCAGCTCCTGGCCCTAGTAAAGTTTGCTTGTCATGTACTGTAGCCAGTATCAGGATGTATGAATCTCTGTAAGGGAGGTCGTATCGGTCACCGCTTCACTAGGGTGATGATGGTGAGAGGACTTTGTGAGGGTTAGAGAAACCACAATGTATGTATATGAAGTTGCTTTGATTGAGCAATGACTGGGAGAGCACAGGATCGATAGGAGTCGCATGCTAATGCAGAGCAGAATGGCATGCAGTTCACTGTGGGTGAGTAGGTGTTTTGAAAATCTGACCCCTCTGACCTATAGTTGAGAAAGTTGAGTCCCCAATACATGGGTCCATTTGAAATGGATTGGTGGAGTTTCTTTTGTTTAGCCTTACCCCTCAGGATAAAATGATGTATTATGTGTTCCATGTATCCGATCTAGAGCACTATGTGATGTACCTAAGCCATGTGCTGAGTAGTGAACCTATAAAGAGGAGAGAGCACCTCCTTACTAAAATATGGTAAACAAAACACATTTGGAAAGCAGCAGAATAAAATTTTTTCTGACTATATTCAGTTTCATAAAAGATTGTACAAAATACATCAAAATTTCCTTTTTAGGGTTACATCAACATCTCAAACTAGGATCTAGATAGAGGGAAGTCTAGACTACTCCACTTTTGTTTCCAAGCAACATATCCATCATCTATGTCCTTGTCAATGCTAAAATCTTCATGCCTTATCCATCACCTTGCTCCACATCTGGGTGGTTGGGAAAGCACCCAGCAAGAGGGAAGGAAAATAAAAGTATGTGTTACAAAAACTATTCTAAGATATCAAGATAAGAAAAATATGTAAAAATGTTCTATGGTTCATCATATGATGAAGACAATCAAGAGAATGAAGCCATTTATATAAAAGAATATTTCAATAGATGCTTGCCATAAACAAAGTAAAACAACAACATTGCATGTATGATTAATATTTACTACCTTAACTATGTAGGGTTGAGGCACCTACCAGACCTCCAACGAATGGGTGAGGGGAGAATAACACATTCCCAGTCACCTACACATATTTCATGTGGGGGGGGGGAGAGTATCACATTCCCCAGGGTGATTTGTAACGTACAAACCGACATTCACTAAGCGGAAGCGATCATTAGCAGTGGATTACTGAAAATCACTAAAAATTAAAACCATTTACAAAGAGATCCATACACTGGAAGACTCTTTCAAAAAGAACCAAAGTAATTCAATTACATTCAGGTTCACAAATACATATCTTGTACCATTCCTTCTCGAGGACTACAAGCATCAATTGCCCTATTTAAAACTGTACACAGGCAGCATAAAAACATTGATGCATCAAGACAAAATCTCAGATCGATTCATTAAACTAACTACTGACTCCTAGGACCTGAGAGTAAAGAGACAACACATATGACTTTATATATAAGACGTGACAGCCAGTGTCTCCACCTGAGAATTCACTGATGTCCTTGTTGTTGCTGCTCTTCCCCTGTTGTAGGGTTTCTGCCTCTTCCTCTGCATTTACCTAAAAAGTGTTGGTGACCAACGGAGTGTGACCCAATCCCAGAGAGAGATATAACTCTCCGCCAAAAACATTATTATTGCAGTTTATTAAAATAAAACTGAGTAGAGGAGTCATATATATTCAACAGCAGTTAAATCAATGTCTAAACAAGTTAGAGCAATATTCTTATTCAAAGCATTTCAACTATAACTTGATAAAGCAGCATGTCACTTATTCAATAAGGAATATGAATAACATGTATAAAATTTATCTGATATAGTAAGAAAGATAACATCAACCAGTAATTCACATATTTCAACCTTAAGAAAATATGCTACACGGCTGATTACATTTTACAATCATACTTAAGCCCTGAGAAGATGAGGTATACCGCTCATACTCCAACCGACCACGATTACAGAAAGCATCAGTACCACACAAGGTCAATGGAAGAGCCGGACTCCAAGACCTCAACCTTCTCGGTCAGTATGAGATTATTCGACAGAGACATCACGTGTCTAACTGCAATTAGCTTTTCAGGGTATATTGGCATCTTTGCTATAGAGTTATAGCCCGCAACATATACTCTCTTCAGGGTTATGACCCATAGCCAATGCCTGGTATCATATCATGCATTCATGGCTCGTACCCATACTCATATTGGGGTATGGTCCATAACCAAACTCGTACATATGATATAGCCCGCAGCCATTCCTATGGGGCATGAGGATATAATTGCCCAATTACCCCCACATATTAAAAAATATGCACTCCAAGTTTAACTCATTTCACCATTCAGAAAATTATGACGTTGATGGATCTGTGGTCAGGGCAACTACATTATATGATATCATTTGATTAATTAAGTGTATTACCATATTATTTTAGCATCAAACAAGTTTCCAAACATCAATTATTTTAACAATTGCTACAAAGAATGTGTAATACTTTCATCAAGTTATGTTCAAATATTTATTAAAGCATTGGGATCTCAATCCCTCATCTCATCAGGAGCATTGTTATCCTTTCACAAACTCATCATCATGATTATAGAAAATGGGTATTCAAACCCTCAGTTTATCAAGGAACACTTGTTACCACGGAACACTTGTTACCACTTATCAGGTAACTAATACCTTCAGGTCATCTGACCAAGGTAAACATGATACTTGCTACACGAGCATCTCACATGGCTCACATGGCCCATTTCATCTCTTGTTACCTCTCACTAGGCAACAAAACATGTTATGGCTCACAAGGCCCATTAACAATAACAAATGAAACATCATAGCTCATACCTGGCTATGCTCATCATCTCATGATACATGCATGGTTAGAACACATGATGACAGTTATATCAATTACATATCAACATCATGCTATACAAGGGTAATACCACTAATCCTTCCTCAGGGTTAGGGTTTGCCATTTCATGTCAATCAAGGATTACTCAACCATTACCCAAGAATTAGGGCTATGGTTTATCATCTCATTGCCCGAGATTAGGGTTTCATGCACTATAACCCAAAATTAGGGTTTCACATACCTTCACCCTACATTAGGGTTAAGGTTTCAAATCACATTACTCTAAATCAAGATATTACATCATTACCTTGAATTAAGGTTTTCTTATAATATTTTCCCAAAAATTAGGGATTGATGTAGCTTCACTCAAAATTAGGGTTTTCATGAAGCATCCTCTTAAATTAGGGTTTTTCTTTAAAATACCCTGAATTAGGGTTTCTCATATCATTACCCTAAATTAGGGTCACAACATCACCCTAGATTAGGGTTTCACCTAGATTTACCCTAAATTAAGGTTAGGGTTCATCAACCATCTTGATTAGGGTTTCATGATCTCTTCATCATGGATCAAACCCTAATTACATATATTATTCATGTTAAAAGTGTTGAGGATCAATCACTACATGACTAACACTCATGTATACGTTCCTCTCTCTCATCCTCTCTAGGATTTTAATTACTTCAATCTTGATTAGATTGAATCAATCATGAATGAAGGGTTAGCATAGTGTTTTGAGATATATGTTTTCATAGGTATCACTTGTCGATTATCCTAAGTATACTTGTTCACTAAGTACCTTAGCGATACCTCCATTGTAATCCACCTTGAGATACTTATCATCCACTTAGGGGTTAATGATTCTTACATGGATTGATTCACTGAACTTTCAAACGATTTAAACTTTATACCTTCAAATGATCTTGAGATTCCAACCATCAAACGATCTTGAAGACCGTTTCATATCAAATGGTTTGGGAACCGTTTCCCCACCAAACGGTCTTGATCCCATCCTTCAAATGGTTTGAAACCATTTAGACCTCAAATGCTCAACTCCCTCCAAACGGTTGAAGAGCCCAAATGGTTTTGAAGATCAAATTACCCATTTGGTCTTGATCAACTTTACCCATTCGATCCTGATTGATTTTACCCATTCGGTCTTGATCATTTTTACCCATTCGGTCTTGATTGATTTTACCCATTTGGTCTTAATCAATTTTACCCATTCGGTCTGGATTGATTTTACCCATTCAGTCTTAATCAATTCTACCCATTCGGTCTTAATCAATTCCATCAATTAAGGCTTCAATCAATTCAATCGATTAGAGTTTGTAATGAGTGGATTATCCATCACTGAACCTATTATGAGTCAATCAATTAAACCATTAGATAATAATCCAACCATGATATCTCTTGACCTCAAATGGTCTTGAGGTCGTTTGACCTCAAACGGTCTTGAGACCGTTTGGTGTCAAACGGTCTTGAGACCATTTGTTCACCAAACGATCTTGAGATCATTTTGTCTCAAGAGATGAAACCGTTTGCTCAAGATAGTAAATTGAGGTGTGTTCTTAAGATGACATCATCATCTTCAAGCTTGAAACCTTTGAAATCCATTGTGATTCTTGTGATGAATTCAACAACCAATGAAAAGGAAATTTGAAAGTAATGGAGGAATCAACATATGATAAAGGAATGAAATCAATAACAATGTTTAAGGGTTCAAGTTATATAACCCGCCTTCAAAATTGAATCCAAGCTTCAACCTTCACATCCTCAATGGTGAATGAATCTTCCTCAACTTCACATGGCTCGTCCTCAAGTCTTTGAGTGAAATGAATGGCTAGGGTTGAAGATTGAATGAAGAAAATAAGAAAATAAGCATTGAAAATCGATTTCCACCGCAAAATCAAGGTTGAAGATGATTAAGGAGCTCACCTAAAGGTTGGGGTACGTCCTCATATTGCTCCTTAGATCCTTTGTATTTGGACAAATCAAGGAAAGAAAGAAGGGTCGAAAAAGCCTTTCATTTGAGTTGGAAGTGAGATGTTTATAAGGGAATTTCAATGAGAGAGAAAGTGATATAATAATCTTTTAACTCCCAAAATTGGTGCCACATACTCCCCTCAATCCCTTGAATACGAATCCATCTCCCCCACATTGTTATTCCTCTTCATTATCCATGAATTAAAAGGAAGCAAATAAAGCACCTTAACCATTATAATAATAATAACCAAAATTAGTGGATATTACTTTTTCTTTTACTAATGTGAGTAGACTATCCACTCACTTTAGATATTTTCGTGGCCATTGCAAGGCACAAGGACGTACATACTTATAAAAATTCAACCATACCATTTTTGGTTGAAGGGCACTTCAATTAATATATGTATTTTTGCATTAAATTGAATTAGGGTTTCAATTATGCTTAAATCTTGATTATTTTAATATTAAGATTCTCTCTCCTCCAAAGTGTTTCAAATGAGATGCCCCTCTCATTTTATTTTCTCTACATGATGCCAAGAAACATGAGGGAACCTCAAGAGGTGGTATTTTTCATATTGAACCCTAGGTTTTGGGTAAATTGCACATTACACCAAAACTAGGTTTTGATGCACAAACATTGCTGAACAAGTTCTTTCTTGGTACTCAGGCTGCCACAAGCCAGCCCTCTGCATTATTTCACTCTTATGATGCTTCAACACTTGAGGAACATTTTATCATGTAATATGTGCAAGTTAACCCCTCAACTTAGGTAATTTACACTTTAGTCCAAAACAAGCAAAACAGTGTTTCAACATTATTCAAAAAGGACTAAAATTGAAACATAAGTTTCTCTTGAGCCTTAATTACTTTTCAAGAGATAAGAGCAAGCATATAATTAACTTTATTAAGCAAAAATCTAGGGTTAAGACATAACCTAGGTCACGGATGTTACACGATTAAATACATGCCCAACTATGGGTGGTTGCACATACAAGTATCACTACACTAGTTAATTTGTCTAATAAAATCAACATGCTAGAAACTATGGCAAGTAATAGCATCAATTAAATAGAACATGGCAAAGGGGTACCAAGACCGAAGAAAAATATTCCAAACTAATTATGAGGCAAGTATAACAAAAGAATCAAGAGTATAAGAAATAGGATTCAATGAAGCCTCATTATTGAAAAGTAGGTCAAGGCACAAAATTCCCAAGTGAAGTTTATTAAGAACATATCTTTAATATTGATTCCAATTATAAACTTGCACCACTTAATTGATTCCATGTTCCACTTTTCCTAATATCAACACACGGTTTATGTATTAGAACTATATTCATTCATTAAAAGCTAAAACCCTAAAGTTACTATCTTTTTGTGCAAACCTTCGAATTGGACTCTAAAAACATCACCATTGTCTTATTTAGGTTTTTATGATCAAAATAACATATAATATTAGGTATTTTGAAGATATGAACCTTTATATGCATTTTTGGTGATTTTACTTAATTAATTTATATTATAAAAAATTGCCTTTGACAAAACTCGAAATAAACCTTTGGAAATATTTTTATTAGAAAGAGAACATTTTTTTGAGTTCAGAACATATTTTAGATTTATTTTTGGACTCACGGTTTAGAAGATATGAAAATTTGAAAATGAACCAATAAGAAATTGCCATGTAGACACTTCGTACCAAAGAGAGGAAGAGAGCGGGGGTAAAATAGTAAAAAGCCATGGGTTGTCTCCCCCAACCCAGCCCACGCCATGGCTGCGCGCAAGCAGCAGCTTGCTTGGGGAAAGATTGGGTGTTTGCGCTATACTCAACCAAATTCGAAGTGCAGGTATGCGATGGAAAGCTTAGAACATGAGGGGTTCGATGGTACCTTTAATTGTGCCGAAGGTGGAGAGTACATGGAGCTATGAGTGCCGCAAGATGGATGTCCTCGATGTCTCGCAGCAGGGTCAAACGCAGATGAAAATCCAAATTAGCTAGTGCGTCGAGTTGCAAATATGATGAGGGTGCTCTGGGTATAGGTATTTATAGGCAAGGAGGCCTCGACTTTGGTTTAGCTAGGTGAGGTGAGAGAGGCCGCCGGCTTGCTTAAGGGATTTCTCAAATATTCTTCAAAACTCAAAAAAGTTGGGATAATATAGTGTGGAATTTCAAGAGGAATCCATAGCAACAAAAATCACTCGATTTGGTTAAGAGACGAGAGAGATATGACCATCTGAAAAAATCACAAAAACTTAGAAATCATTGCTCACACGTGTCCAAGGTAGGGGATGATGAGATCATTTAATACGAATTTCTAAACTTTAGTCTTTTGGTGCATTTAATATATAAAACTTTTCATAATTATTTAAAGGTCCAAAAAAAGTCCAAATAAACTCAAATCTGGTAGGTTTATTGATTTTGGGTTGAGGAATCTGAATATAAAATTATATTTATCTTTTGAGAAAGTTAGATTAGTTAATTAAGCCAATTACTATTTTCTCTTTCCTCATGCATTAATGACTCTAGGATTCTCCAAAATAATAAACTGCACCCATAATTCATATTAAGTATGGTGGATAATTTGCCATTATTTCCATTTTTTGAAGTTGTTTATTATTTTAAATAATGAGTTGAAAGTTTTACACACTTTCTCTCTCCTTAAATTATCTTCTCAATAAATATTTTCCAAGTTGATTCAAAATTCATCCAAATATCTATTTTAATATTTTGAACACGAATTTGGCATTATTATATTTTTTGAAGACTTTCATAATTTATTTAATTCATTTAAATTTATCACTTATTTATCCTTTTAATTTATTAGAGGCATTTAGAAACTTTCTAAAAATTTAAAACTTGGTATAAAAGTAATAATAAACGTGAGGAACACTGTTGTGAGATTAATTAATTTTAATCAACATACATTTAATATTTTTGGCCTTTGAATCATTTTCTCTCTCCTAAATAAAATAAAAAATTAAGCATGACCAAATTAGATGCAAATTTGCCCAAAGGCTTATTTCCATGCTTAGATTACGAATTTGGAGTTATTTTTTCAATTTGAGGATATTAGATATTTTATTTCTCTTTCTTGGATTATTTCCCATTATCCTATAATAAATGATTTTATATATTTTTATTTATTATCCAAATTAGATGATACTTGGCCATTAAGTTTCTTTTAAGCCAAAAAAATGAGATTGATATCCAAATTATCTTCATGGGTTTCCACTTATGATTTTTGAGACAATATGTTCCTCATTATCTTCTTTTATCCATTATATTCCATATTATTTCCAATTACCACATTTATCATTTCCTTTATGCATATTTCAAGAATTAACTCCTTTTACATATTCTAAAGGATACTAGAAAGTTCTAACACGAATATTTTTATTCTTTTTATCACTAAAGTGGACATTTTGCATATTTGACCCATTACTAAGCTTCCACTGAGGTATTTTTGCATAAAGCCAAATATTGGAATAAAAGGTGAACAAATGTTCATTAAACCATCATATTCTCCACAAATTAAATAGAAAGGCCAACAAGGATATAAATGAAAGGAAAAGATGGAAAAGAGGACCAAAAAGGTAAAAAGTCCATAATTCGATATGTTACAGAACCTATTGAGCTTCAAGGGAGGCTGACATACCATGAGTCACCTGTGAGGATTCTAGATACCAAGGTGAAAGAGCTCAGATGTAAGAATATAAGATGATAAAGGTTGTTTGAAAGCACCATGGAGAAGATCCACATGGGAGTTGATGATGGACATGGAAAAGTCTCATCCTGGTTTGCTTATATGTAGGTGGAATTTTGAGGGCAAAATTCCTATAAGAGGGGAAGGATGTTACAACCCCGATTATTGGTTGATATGGATCAAAATACAATTTCTCTCATAAAGTTGTGTGATTGTGAAATTGTATGATTTATGTGTATAGAATGGATTTCCTTTGCAATATTTCCTTTATTCATGTGATTTCATGGATCATAATATGTTGATGAGTCCAATATGATTAAAATAAAAAGAGGAAATCAAATAATGCATTATTAAGAATAGAAATTGAGATAATGATAAAATATGATAAATATTTGTTAAGATGTATAATTGATCATCATGGATGATGTTTTGAATCCACATGGTTTCTTGTGATACAAGTAAACTAAATAAATAAAGTTAAAGGGAGACAAAATATGAATAAACTATGCTTAATGAATATAACTTCATGTGAAGAAAATACCTTTATCCTTTCACGTTTGGGACTCAAACTTGGTACACGAGCAGATAAAAATAATACAAGGTTTCCCCTAAAATTTGGATGAAAAAGGTTAAACAAGGAGATAGTTGTAATTTTTGTAAGAATTCCTAAAGTGAAGAGGATGAAATTAAATGCCACCATTATCTGAAGCTATTTTTTGGATTTTAATTGAACATGGGCAATGATAGACGTTGGATCTCAAATCCAACAGTGGTTGTGCTTTCTCCTAGCTTGACTAGGAATAGAAAAGAAGAATAGTGCCTGATCCAACCCTATTCTAGGGTTGTATTTTGTGTCATTTTGTACTTTTATCACATTCAAATGTATTAGAATTACATGTTATTCTCCCCAATATGATTATCATTGCAAATATGCTTATGGGTGTTCTTTGCACTGTTTTTCAGGTACTTGGACCATGCTTAGATGGAAGAGAGAGAGAGGGAGTTCTAGGGTTCCCCCACTCAAGGAGGGACCCAAAGAAGGCCCCAAAGTCTCCCTCAACCTACCTCTAGTGGCCAAGAATCATCCCCAAGCAAAGACATCCAAAAATGACAAAGTTAGAAGCGAAATCAAGAAGTCAAGCCTCACCACACTCGTGGCGACAATGCCACGGTCGTGCGTTTATTGCCAAGATCCAACAGGTTGCAACGGGGAAATTCCACAGAGCCCCACGACTGTGGCCCCCCAGCCACGATCGTGGCCATTGAAGACAACACGACCGTGGCCATCAGCACGGTCGTGGTCAGGAGAAGAGAACACGGCCGTGGCACCCTGCCACAGTCTTGGGAATTAATTTCTAGAGTTCAATTTCCAACATGGTTTTTGCCTAGAATTCCACGACCGTGGCCAAGTCGCCACGACCGTGGCCGAAGACGATCAAGACACCCATGGCCCCTCCCCACGGTCAGCTCCTCCACCTCCCAAACGGTCGTGTTACCCAACACGACCGTGGTGCATGTTACCCACCACGACCGTGGCACCCTACCACGCCATCTCACCACCTCCTTCACACCACGATCATATTCACCCCCCACGGCTGTTCCCCACTACCCTCACCACGGCCGTGGCACACCCACCACGACCATGGTGATCACCTACCCTACATCACTTTCCACTGCTTTTCCTATTATATCCCAACTTAGCCCTAGCTCCTATATAAGCACTAGTTGCTTCTAGGGCTCGAGAGAGCACCTCCTAGACGCAAACCAGATACTCCCTCACTACTCCTTGCATCCATTACTCCCATCCACCCACTTTCCTTGCATTTAATCCCATTTCCACCCACTTTCCACTCATTTCCACCATAGAAACCTAGTTTCTCTAGGTTTCTATCCATCCATTTCCCTATTTCCATGCTCTTGGGCACCATTGGAGGAGGAGGCTCGTGGCTGGCAGCAAGGAGGTGAAGAAGTCAAGCTTCATCAAGCATCCATGGTGTTTCCTACTCTCTTTCCCTTCTCCTTTGTTTCTATTTTGATCATGTATAGCTAAGCCCCCCTTTGGTGGGCTGTTTGGGGAAAAAATGTGACTTTGATACCATGTTGGGGGAATATAATTTGTAATGAACATATTTCACTTCTATGATGATTGCCTTTGCTTGTATCTCATTTCCCATTACTTGTGCATGTGATTGTTGTTTAATTACATTAATTTCTTGCCTTGTGGTGTTTGAAGACATTTGCCTCTAGGATGTTTTGGTTTCTATGTAGCTATCATAGGATTGGCTCCTAGGTCCTTAATTTGGATCCCTAGCTAGCCCCCTATCTTCATACATAATCACCTTCTTCCTACATGCAAATGTGAGTTCTAAGTGACTAGTATAAGTGTGATTAGTGCAATTGCCTAGGATTTCCTAAAGGTTGAGGTGGCTAGTGGCATGAGGTCAAATATCCTCATCTCTACTCCCATCCTTACCCTTGGTCCTCAATTGACTAATACCACTTATCCTAGAGACCTAGACTTGGTAAGTCCTATGAGAATTACACCTAGCCCTTATTCTCCAACTAGTAGCATAGGGTACATCTGTTGGTATGTATGCCCTGAGAGCCAATCATAGGATGATTGGTGGGATACATTAGATTGATTAGATAAACATCAAAGGCAAGCTTCCAGTTCATTCTGGTTCAGTCATATGAGATAGTGATAGAACAAATTGAATGTCTAGAGAATGACAGTACTCAATGACGTATACTTTCAGGTTAAGGACCTGAACGGTGAGATCATGCGGATGCTAAGAGTCTATACATTCTTGATATGTCCCTAGTCGGATGTCATTGTGGAAGGTAGATAGATAGCAATGACACACAAGACTAGATTGTGGTGTTGGTTGATGATAGAATCTCATTAGTCATGATATAGAGATATCAAACCAAACACATAGGTACTTGTTAGAGAACAAGTGTACCGGACAGACCCACCGTGAGTTTGACACATGGAACCATGACATGGTAGTCACAGTCAGTACTCACAATGATGGTGGTGAGTGTGATTCTTTGACCTAAAATCACTACACTCAACACATGTCATTGGGCACACTTTGACATCATTAAACGCAGTCCTGAAATATGGGTTGTTATAAAGGTGATGATTGGGTGGCTTTGACACATGGGGCTTTTGAGGGGTGAGTGATAGATATGGGATTGTCCCTCCTAAGGGAGTTTGATATCCAAGGCCACTTGATGAGTAGGATTGAGATAGGCATGCACACGCATGTGTGAATCAGTATGTGATATTGATGTCATACATATCTCATTCAATCTACTCTGAGATCAAGAAAATGAATGAACGTTGATTGGATGAATGTTCCATGCCTCAAGCTCATTCGGGATATCAGTGACAAAGGAATTATACATTCGCTGTAACACCATTCACAGATTATAGGATTGAAAGTTGTTCTCCAACTTTCTACTTTCACTTGGGTAGCAATGATGTGTGACTAGGCACCGCTCTTTGCTTGTGAAGTAATAAGTGTTATGGACTTTCACTGCCAACATGAAATGGACCTGCAGGGTCACACACATAGGATTTAACCTGGAAGAGGAGTTTTGTCCACAAGCAATGTTTAGATTGATTACTAAAGGAGTTTAGTAGTTCAATTAAACACTCAGTCAATTGATAGCTCAATATCATAATGGTTCAAGGTGTTGGACACATTGATTGGAGTATCAGATTGATTGAAATCACAATTGACTGATTCTGCACAATCTGCACTCCCAACCGATCGGCTCATGTGATGAACTGATCGGTTGAGCTTGGTGAACCGGTCGGATGAAGTGTTGAGCCGATCGGCTCAAGATCAGGGTGAACCGATTGCTTCATGTGTTGAAACGATCGATTCAACCGGTGCAACCGAGCAAGTTGGGAAAGTAGGATTGGTAAGAATTTTCTTTTCATTTCAATTGCCCAATTTGATTGGGAAATAGGATTGGTATTCGATACCAATTAGAAACAAAAGAAGGAAAGTCAATTAGGAACTGACCAGGACCACCAACCGACCGGTTCACTTCTGAACCGACCGGTTGAGGTGTCAACCGATCGGTTCAGGTTTCAAGTTAGTTGTTTTGTGGAAAATCTCGAACCCTTCTACTCCTGCTTTTAGTCCCGCATTACCTAGGATAGAGAACCATATCCCATGACCCTCCTATATATATAGGGGTATTGGGGGCTTCTCAAAACATAGCTTAGTGCAACCAGTTGCTCTATAAAGTTGTCATTCTCTGGTTTTGGTAACCGAGAGAGCCCGAGCAAGTGCTACCCGAAAAGGGAGGTGTAGCAAGGGAAAGACAACTACAGTTGCAACTGGAGGCAGGAGAGTGTGTTGGTGACTAGTACGTCAACAGGAGGGTGTGACTCCTTCCAACTCCTTGTGGGACAAGGAGTGTGGAGTTCCCGGTGGTCCGTGTGGACTACTTTAGAGGCGGGAGGTTTCTGCCGCTCAGGAGGACAACTGTCAACCCGACAGTCTGGTGAGACCAGGAGTCGTCAGTCCCGGTGCGACCAGGAGCTGCACAGACACCGTCGAAGACTGGCTTTGAAGACTGCGCAAAGCACGAGGTATTGTTGTCGAGCAAGCCTCGGGACAAGGTATGATTCCACAAACCATCCCTTTCTTATTATATAGAGGTTGACGCATTTCCTTGTTCTGAGTTTGGGGGAGAAAATTTTTGTTTCCGCTGCCTTGTCTGCCTCCCCTAAAACCCAACAACATCCTCATAGAACCCACCTTGTTGTTTGGTTTGGTAGTCTAGAATGAAATATGCTAATTTCTTATTATGGTGACATCCCCCAATTAATGTCAAGGTCACATTCCCAAACGGCCCACCTCCTTCATGTAATTGCTTAAAACCTTGATTGCTCTGTTTGCTTGTTAATGCTAGTATAGTTCAATTGCTTTAGTTAACTTAGTTAATTGCCTAGTTTTGCTAGCTAAGTGTTAATTTAGGTCTTTGATCTTGATTAGTGGTTAACTTAGGCTCTCAATTGCTAGTTGCTTGCTAAGTCTAGTGTAGTTTGTTCTTGCTCTTGTTTAGATAGCTTGTTGACTTAGATTGCTAATTTATCCTTTTGATAACTTAGTTTCATTTTGCATTTCCCGCTTGCTCACTTAGCTTAATCAACAGTCAACCAACCTTTAACCCTAAAAACCTTACTCTCCGCAATAGGAACGTAGCTTACCCCATCTAACTCTAGTGCCCCCTCTATCTCCATGGATCGACCATGTACTTATCGTCTTCCTATACTACGACACGACCCCGTGCGCTTGCAGGCATATTGAGTCTTAGTAGATGTAGGTAGTTAGTGTAGTTCTATAAATTTTGAAAGCATAAGATCCCACATCCCGTGCGCTCCAACCTCGTGGGGTGTAAAAGCACCACTAGGAGGGACGCAACAAGCTTTTTGGCGTCGTTGCCGGGGATAGAGGCGCTCGGCCTAGTTAGATAGTGTAGCTTAGCCTTTCCTTTTGCCCTCACCATTGCTATTATTTATTCTTTGTGTTACTCTTGCATATTGGTTTGCAAACTTGGCTCCTTGTTGTTTGTTTGTGACTTGCGTAGGTGACACCTGTACATGCGTAGCACGCACTCTACTTGCACCGACTTGGTGGTTTACGACCCTGAGATTGGGAGAAGAAGGCATCAAGCTTGCCGCAACCTACACTGAGAGGCTGAGATGGCTGAGAACAACCTCCCACTGGATGTTCAACCTCCACCGCCACATCGCCCGCTTCATGAGTACTTCACGTTGGGGAACTACAACTCCCCCATAGCCACGTTGGTTGACCAAATTCCCGGTCAGCAGTTCTCCATCCCGTCGGCACTCTTGGGACTTCTCCCCACATACTACGAAATGGAGAATGAGAATCCCTACCACCACATAGACGCGTTCCTTGAAACGTGCTCTATGTTCCGCACTCCAGCCGCCACCGACGACTCAATTAGGAGGACACTCTTCCCTTTCTCTCTCAAGGAGAAAGCCAAGGAGTGGTACGTTTTGAGGCCTGAGTTGGTCACTTGGAATGAGGTGAAGAACAAGTTTCTCAAGAAGTTCTTCCCCATCGCCAAGTTATCTTATATGAGAAGGTGCATCACGTCATTCACCCAGAAAGAGAACGAGCCCTTCCACGAGGTGTGGGAGAGGTTCCAGAAGTTGCTTTGTGACTGCCCTCATCATGAGGTTCCTCTGTGGCAGCTAGTTCAGGCCTTCTACACCGGGCTTGAGGAGAAAAGTCAAAACAACGTAGACTCTTCTTGAGGGGGAACGTTCATGGCAAAGCTGCCCGAGGAATCATGGCCGTTATTTGAGCATCTCGCCGAGAATTCTCGCCACTGAGCTTCCACTAAAGGGGGGAATTGCAGCCAGAACTACACTCCTCCACCTTCCTCCGTGGCTCCCGCAAGCAATGCCACCGACCCCGATATGATGAAGATGATGGCCGATATGATGCAGATGATGAAGAATCAAGTGGGTGGCTCTTCTAGCCAACCCGCAATGGTTGTGGAAATTGTAGACGAGGAAGTCAACGCTCTACATTCCTTTGGTGGCCGCAACAACCAGGGCCCAATGTCCAACTCTTACACTCTCGAGTGGAGGAACCACCCAAACTTTTCTTGGAAACAACAAAATGAGGATGGACAAGGACAGGGGTAGCAAAAACCACGCTACAACTCCAAGTTTGAGGACGAGGTACTAGGAAGGCTAAGAAGCCTAGATGAAGTAAAAAAGGATGTCAATGCACAGGGGAAATCTATAAACTGTCTTGAGCAGAGGTTGGATCAGATTTCTCTCTCTTTGGCTAGAAGGGAAGAAGGTAGAATTCCATCTCAACCACTGCCAAATCCGAACAATGATGGGATTTTTCTAGGGAACACTTCGAGTGTTATGTTCCACCATCTTACCAAGCCCCACCAAACCCCTTTGCTCCTCCGCCTCCTCAAGAGCCACTCAATTATCAATATGCTCCACCTCCAACTCACACCTACCAACAACCACCTCCACAATACCACCCCCCACCACAACAACAACCGCAACCCCAATTCATTCTTCAAAATCCCAACTCCCCTCACCAAAGGCCTCCACCACCCCAACAGCCACAAGCTCCCTCTCCTACCACCCATGAGCATGTGAAGGCAATGACTACATTGAGGAGTGGCATGACTTTGGAGAGGCCCCATGGTACAGTTGTTGGAAGAGATGACATTGAGACTGAGCAGGTTGATACTGAGATGCAGATTGATAATACTGTGATAAGTGGCAGTGTTGATACCGTGACACCAAGCATTGATACTGTGATACCGAGTCGTGATACTGTGATTCCAGTGATACCAGTGGATGATACTGTTGATTTGGACCAATTGGGGTCCCAACTCCCTCCATATCTTGATGCACTTGAGGAGCCTTCTATTGCAAAGAAAAAAAACAAGCATGCGGAATATATTTTTGTGATCTTCAAGCAAGTGAAAATCAACGTACCTCTTATAGATGCGGTCAAGCAAATTCCGTCCTATGCAAAGTTCCTTAAAAAATTGTACACCTTCAAAAGAAAGACAACAGGGAGGACGCCTAAGAAGATCAAGCTCACTGAGCAAGTGAGCTCCATTCTCCAACACACCATTCCCCGAAAAAGAAAAGAACTCGATGCTCCCATCATCTCATGCTACATCGGGGCACATCGCATAGACCAGGCTCTTCTTGACTTGGGGTCTAGCGTAAACTTGATGCCGTATGATCTGTTTGCTGAGCTCCAAATGGGGGAGTTGAGGCCAGCCCATTTCACTCTACAGTTGGCCGACTGATCTGTGAAGACACCTGGAGGACGTGTGGATGATGTACTGGTCCGTCTTGATGAGGATACTTCTTCCTTCTTCCCAGCCGATTTTATCATTCGTCATATGGAAAAAGAGACTAGAAAGGTGCCAATCATCTTAGGGAGACCTTTCCTAGCCACAGCTGATGTCGTGATCCATGTGAGGACTGTGACCATGTATGTTACATTCATGCACATGAAGATCCGGTTGAACATATTCAAGTCTTCTACTACAGCCGAAGTGATAGTGGCCACCGAAGAAGATTGTTATTTGGTGGAATGCCTAGAAGAGATTGTTGAAGAGTGCCTACCTGCGTGGATTGAGACTGCCACCCGAGGTAGAGGTCTTGAACCAATTGTTGAGTTCCTTGACGATGATGATGAAGAAAGTGACGAGGGTGAGTTGGCCTTTGTGGCTGCAAGTGAGGACCTTCCTTCTATTTCTACACCATTGAAGAACTCCCTTGAAGCACCCCCATTCTTGAGTTGAAGACATTTCCTGAAGGATTGAAGTACACTTTCCTTGGCTCAAATGACACCCTCCCGGTGATCATTTCCTCCATTCTCTCTCCTGAGCAAGAAGATGCCTTGATGGAAGTCTTGAGGAAGAACATCCAAGCCATTGGATGGTCTATTGTTGAATTGAGAGGGATTGACCCCTCCATTTGTGTGCATCAGATATACTTAGAAGAAGATGCGAGACCGACCCGCCAAATGAAAAGAAGGATAAATCTAAAATTGAAGGACGTTGTAACTCAAGAGGTTGTAAAGTTGCTTGATGCAGGGATCATCTATCCCATTTCTGACAGTACATGGGTAAGTCCCATCCAAGTTGTGCCCAAGAAGGGCGGGATCACGGTTGCAGAAAATGCCAATGGTGAGCTTATGCCGGTGAGAGAGCAATCCAAGTGGAGAATGTGCATTGATTACCAGAAGATCAATGAAAAGATAAAGAAGGATCACTACCCACTCCCATTTCTTGATCAGATTTTAGAGAGATTGGTTGGGCAGAGCTTCTACTATTTTCTTGACAGATACTCAGGATATTTTCAGATTGATGTGCATCCGGCGGATCAAGAAAAGACGACATTCACTTGTCCAAGTGGTACATTTGCCTATCGGAGAATGCCATTTGGATTGTGCAATGCCCCTTCCACTTTCCAGAGATGTGTAACCTAAATATTTGCTGACATGCTTGATTCGTCATTTGAAGTTTTCATGGATGATTTTTCAGTTTTCGAGAAAACCTTTGATGAGTGCTTTCTACATCTAGCTGTTGTTCTGGAAAGATGTGTGAAAGTTCGCTTAGTTTTATCTTGGGAAAAGAGCCATTTCATGGTACCTGAGGGTATAGTTCTGGGACACCGAGTTTCTAAAGATGGGATTGAAGTTGACAAGGCCAAGGTGGGCCTTATTTCTACACTGGACCTTCCTTCCACCATAAGACATGTTCGATCTTTCTTGGGACATGTAGGTTTCTACCGCCGCTTTATCAAGGACTTTAGCAAAATCTCAAGACCACTCTGTCGATTGCTTGAGAAAGATGTTGAATTTCAGTTTGATGACAAATGTGTTGAAGCCTTCAATCATTTGAAAGAAAGGCTTATTTCTGCTCCTATCATGTAGCCCCCGGATTTCTCTTTGCCATTTAAGATCATGACTGATGCATCTTATATGGCGGTGGGGGCTGTGTTGGGTCAACGCGTTGGCCGAATTCCTCATGCTATCTACTATGCAAGCAAAACCTTAGACGATGCTCAAAGAAACTATATAACTACTGAGAAGGAGTTGCTTGTGGTGATCTTCACTCTTGACAAGTTTCAGCCGTATCTCTTGCAAAACAAAGTGACAATCTACACGGACCATGCTGCTTTGAAGTATCTTATGTCCAAGAAAGACTCAAAACCAAGGTTGATTCAATGGATTTTGTTGCTCTAAGAATTTGACATAGAAATTGTGGATAAGAAAGGAGTAGAAAATAGTGCAGCAGATCATCTCTCCCGCCTTGATGGACCTTTTAATATGACAAGTCCAATCAAAGAGACAATGCCACATGAACAACTCCTCTTAATCGCATCTGTCCAAAAGCCATGGTACAAGCACATAGCAAATTTCCTAGCTAGTGGGAGGATACCTAGCATGTGGACAAGAGAGGAAAGCAAGAGATTGTTTGCTATGGTCAAGAACTACATTTGGGATGATCCTCACCTCTTCAAGTATTGCCCGGACCAACTCATTAGGAGGTGTGTGCCGGAGATGGAGCAACAAGAAGTCTTATCTACGTGCCATTCCGGAGTGTGTGGAGGTCATTTTGGAGGGAAACACACGGCCGCCAAAGTTCTTCAATGTGGTTTCTACTGGCCAACATTGTTCAAAGATGCTCATGACTTTTGCAAGAGTTTCTTCAAGTGCCAAAAAGTGGGCACTATCTCAAAGAGGGACATGATGCCTTTATCACCTATTCTAGTGGTAGAAGTGTTTGATGTTTGGGGGATTGACTTTATGGGTCCTTTCCCCCCTTCTTTTGGGTATGTATACATCTTGGTCGCCATAGAATATGTATCAAAATGGATTGAGGTTGTGTAAACAAGGACAAATGATCACAAGGTGGTGTGTGATTTCATAAAATCCAACATCTTTAGCCGTTTTGGTGTTCCAAGGGCTATGATTAGTGATGGCGGGAGTCATTTCATCCACTACACCTTTGAAGGGCTGCTAAAGAGACATGGAGTGAACCATCGTGTAGCAACTCCTTACTACACTCAAACGAGTGGTCAAGTTGAGTTGGCAAATCGGGAGATAAAGCTCATTTTGGATAAGACGGTGTGACCAGACCGCAAGGATTGGTCACTTCGCCTCTATGAAGCTTTATGGGCATATAGGACTGCATACAAAGCCCCGATTGGCACTACACCGTTCAAGCTTGTCTATGGTAAGAGTTTCCATTTGCCAGTTGAGATGCAACACAAGGCACTTTGGGCCTTGAAGAAGATGGACTTTGATGAAGAGAGTGCCAGAATGAGAAGAAAGTTTCAATTGCATGAGCTAGAAGAAATGCGACATGAAGCGTATGAAATGTCAAAGAGCTACAAGGAAAGAACCAAGTTTCTACATGACAAGATCATAAAAAAGAAAGAGTTTGAGCTCGGAAAATGGGTATGGCTATACAATTCAAGAATGAAGTTCTTTCCCGGAAAGCTTCGGTCTAGATGGGAAGGTCCTTACCTTGTCAAGAAGGTGTACCCATATGGGGCAGTGGTCATTTGTGCAAAAGAAGGAGCTAAGGAATTTGCCGTGAATGGGCAAAGGTTGAAATATGTTGTTGAAGTCGGCCCGGACAAGGCCAATCAAGATGTTGATATTGTTATGTTTGTAGAGGAAGAATCCAATGAAGAAGAATGCTTGGATGAGGATGAGAAAGGAATCTACTACAAGGATCTATTGAAGATTCTGAAAAAGTGAAAAAGTCCAACAATCAATAAACCTGGCTGAAGGCGTAAAATTTAGCACTAGTGGGAGGCAACCCACGTGGTTTGAGATCCTCGAACCTTTCCCTTTTCTATACTTTAGTTTTCTTTTACACCAATACACACACACATTTGTGCTTGATGTTTTTGTTTGAGTTTTGATGATGTGCAGGTGTTAGACAGTAGAGAGGGAGAGGTTTTAGAAGTTAATTCAAGGTCATTCAAGAAGATTTGTGGCCAATGAACAATTGAAATCGAAAGTTCATGTTTTGAAGTTTGGAAAACTGAAGGAACAACAACACGACAGCCGTGGAGCTCGACCACGACCGTGGCTCATGTGGCCAAACATGACCATGGCTCATAGCCATGGCCGTGGGAATTAATGCATCAAAGTGGCCAAAGTTACAGGTTGTTTGCACAAATCGCCACGATCGTGGTACTACACCACGACCATGTTGAAGGAGACAACCCACAACCGTGGTCCTCACCACGGCCGTGTTGAAGAAAGTAGTCCACGAACATGTCAACATACCACGACCGTGGGAATTTATGCTTCTTATTGCCTGAAGTTATAGGTTGTTTGGAAGAATGACCACGACTGTGGTACATCACCACGACCATGCTGAGAAGGAATGTCCACAACCGTGGTGAGGTCAAGTCGGGGCTCTATTCATCGACAACACGACCGTGGCACCCGCCACGGACGTGCTACCCAACCCTGGCCACGACCGTGGCCACCTGCCATGATCGTGGCCGAGCCCGATTCAGGAAAAAAAAATATAAGTTATAAGCATCCAAACCCGACCCCCTTCTCATTCCATCATCTTCAAGCTCGCACACAATGACCGTGGTGGCGGAAAATGGCACCGTGCTCCCCCATTCACCACCTCCAACCCCCAAAAACACTTCCATTTGATCCCCAATCCTTTCCAAATCAATCCCCAGCCATCCCTCTACCATTTCCACCATCCAATCTAACTCAATTGCTCCTCCATCTCCATTTCCATTTCCACTCAGCCCTACAACTCCCCTACACAAAACCTCCACGAAAACCCTTCCATTCTCTCCCAAATCCACCAAAAATCATATACCCACCATCCATACATCACTATCCTTCCATTCCACCCAAAAAACCACATCCACACCACTTTCTCCACCAAATCCGAAAATTCTTTACCTTCACCTCCATCTCCACCATGAAAAAGATTGGGAAGGCCATTACAAAGGGGACGAACATCCTCACCGGAGGGAAACGGAGTTCCAAAAACGCCTCCTTCGATGTGTCCATTCCATCCCACACTCCCTCACCTACCACCTCCGCCCACCATTCCCTCTGCCGGTCACAATCGGTGAGCGGATCACACTCCTACTCATTCAATAGCCACCACATCACGGATGCCACCTACGAGGGGGAGGACGAAGAAGAGGAGGAGTCCATGGGTGTCGACTTGGACAACCTCATAGATGAGATCGATCCGGCGGCCGCAAAAAGAAATCGAAAAACAAAGACAGCGCCGTCATCATCCAGGCTGCCTCCAAAGCCCACAACACCCCGCCACTCGACGTCTAGTGTGGTGGTGAGGCGTGATGTGCAACTGTGACCCACGCGGCAGCTGCAACAAGAAGAGGAGCAGTCGGCCCACTGGTACAATTTTGACACCAGCTCGGGGTCGCAGTCCTACGCGATGGAGGAAGTAGAAGACAATGAGGAGGAAGAGGTAGAGCTTGAGCCGGAAGGAGAAGATGTTTTGGCACATCTGGAGGCAGACAGAGAAAAGACCCTAGGCAAAGCACCGAGGGGTGTCCTATGGTAGAGGACATAGGAAAAAGAAGGTTGATCTTATCTACCACGAGTGCATGATGAGTCGAGTCGTCGCCACCATGTACGGGTCTCAGAAAGTGATCAATGATCTAGGGATCAAGGAGGTAGTGGAAGATAGCTTAAAGAGAATAGGGTTGTGGGATATCCTTTTCACACCACAACCAACCTACGTCGCCTCGACCCGAGAATTCTTCGCTACTCTCGAAAGGACGAAAGTGAGAGGATGTGACGCAATCAAGTTTGCCATAATGGGCAATGTGCACACCCTCACTTCCACTGAGTTGAATGGGATATTCACTGCAAGTCATGAAGAAGTCGTGAAAATGGATGACGGCTTGTTAGAGAAGGTGAAAGAACTGGATTATGCCTATTTCTGGGAGACAATCATAGGCAGTGGCGTGTACGAGGTAGGAAGATAAAAAACAGCCGCCATAAGCAATCCAATGATGCACTATGTGTAGAAGGTCGTGGCAAACACAATTGTAGGGAGATATGATAATCAAGGCTCCATTTCATAAAAAGATATGTTTGTCTTGATATCAATGTACCTCAAGAAGCACCTAGACCTTGGTGTTCTATTGATTGATCATATGAAGTCCATACCCTACAAGAGCACAAAACCCTTTGTCATGGGTGGGTTTGTGACATCGATTGCACTAGCGTTGGGATACAATCTCTCGGGGTTACAAGACGCACTTGAGGCAAAGTTTGTTGACCTCAACTACTTGGTGCGCTCGCACACTATAAAGATAAAGGAAAAGAAGATGATCTATCTTACTACTAATGTGCCGGACTTCGAGCTCGAGCTTCCATACGACGCAACGCCTCTTCTTTCCACATTGGGAGTTCATTTCAATTTGAAAGAAAAACTTTTGAAATGGCAGCAAGAACACCCAAGAGAGACGTATAGAAGGGTAGCCACTGTCGTACATGAAGACATCGCTGAATCTAATGTACAAGGGAAAGAGCAAGAAGATGCAGAACAACGGCAACCCCGAAGAACAAGAAGGAGGGATGAGGGGACATCCCAGCTGCAGCCACCCTCAGGGAATGCCTATGACATGGCCACAATCCAGGCACACCTTGAGAACATTAAAAAAACTCAAAGTGACATTAAGCTTGCCCAACAACACATGTGGTATGATCAGCAGCAGATGCACTATTAGATCAACCACTTGTATCAATATCACCATGCCCAAGCAGCAAGAAACCCCGAATGGGGCACAAATTTTTGGGGTGGTTTAGCTGGGTATCTACAGACTTACCCTCCACCCTAGGATGACTACTGGGGGCACTACTACCAGCATCCTCCATCCAACTCAGCTCCCGCCTCAGCTCCTCCTCCATATCCTCCGCAGATGCCGGACCAGCCACCGCAGCCTTGACTCTTCCCCTATCTCCCCTAAGCTATAGTTTCATGCTGAGGACAGCATGAATCTAAAGTTTGGGGTGGGTAGGGCAGTATGCACCACTCTATCTCTCATTTTGTCATTTTGATATCACCTCTGCCATCTAGTTTAGTTTTATTGTTTTTGTTCTTTTCATTGCATCTTTGCATGACATGTAGTTGATTTCTTCATTTTTGAGTAATTTTTCAGCCATGCATTGCATCTCATGTAATTTTTTGCTAATTTTTGCATTTTTAGCTAGGATTTACTTTCTTTTTACCTAAAATTGTGTTTGAATGTGATTTAGTGCAATTTGGCACCTTTTTGGCCAATTTTGCCCAGATTTGATGTTTCTTGTCCAAAAAGCGTGTTTTGACTCAATCTTTACCATATTGAATGAAATTGCTTATCTTTGACAAATACAAGATGATATGTTGTGATGAAGTGATATGTGGTATCAATGAGTGACTTCTTACATGCTCGTCACCTCCCTTGGGAATGTGTTAGTTTGATTGAATGATCTGAGCAAGCATAGAACGTTTAATGTTTGTGGAGTTACTTGATTGATATATGGATTTCATTTGGTTCATTCATGTGATGTGATATCTATGGTGAAGTGTCAGACTAGTTTTCATGCAGGAGACCTAATGTGGAAGATCATGCCAAGTGACCCCTTTTTGACCCGACCACTCTTTCATCATCTTCATACCTCTCTGCCTCATAAAAAGATTCCAAAGTGCACATATTAGCCGTGGCCACCTCCAAAAGTTTGGGGTGGACACATCTCTATCTCCCCACTTCACTCTATCCATCATATTCCCTATCTACACCAAGGGAAAGAAAGAAAAAAATGCAAAATGCAAAAAGAAAATAAAAGGATGCTCCTGTTTAAGAACATTCAAATAAAGAAAATATGAGCTACTAGGGTTTGCGAGGGGTGCTGCTAGGGTTTATGAGAGGGGGCGCGCATGGAGGCTGTGGAGGCCGGGGAGGGAGGGGATGTTACGGTGGATCAAGACCGCCGGAAACAACAAATGGAGTCGAAGGGAAATTATACGTGGACATGGAAGGTCTGGTTGGGGGGACGGCGATACGCCGCTAGCAAGCGCCACGTCCATGGAGACCGGGGACGCCAACGTGATCTCTGTAGAGCAAGGAGGTCCATCGCAAGTAGTATCGGTGGAACAAGGAGTTTCGACAAAGGCAGTATCGACCGAAGAGGGTGGTGCACCAAATACAGGGGTCCTGTCCGACAATCCGTTGTTCATGGCAGAGAAGGCTAATAAAAGGTAGGCACAACAGGAGATCCTAAAGAAGCTCGGCATAGCGCTGAACTTTAACAGCAAAGGCACCGCGATGAGGGAAGGAGATAACCTATCTTCAGGAAGGAAGGAGGACTCACCCCTGCCGCCAAGACAGGCGGAATTCTCTGAATTGCAATCCAGAAAAGCCACTGGACAACCCTTGCCGAGGCCAGAAACACGGAAAATAGTGTATTATAAAGATGTCGTGGGGGACGGAGATGAGGTACGCAGGCTTCCGTTCTTGGGATTTGATGATCCAAACGTTAGACTTGATAAGAAACACATCGTTATGAGCATGGTGGACGGGACACCAAAGTTTGATATTGTCAAAGACAGATTTTAGGAGTTGGCTAAACCATGGATGTTCGCGGTGGTCGTGAAGGTGATCGCGCGGAACATAGGTTTCTTAACCCTACAAGACAGAATCCGACCAATGTGGAGGCCTACCGGAGTATTCCGACTCATCGATTTGGAGGATAATTACTTCATTGTGCAGCTAACTAGAGAGGACAATTACTTAATGATGCTAACAGGAGGTCGGTGGCCGGTCATGGGATCGTACCTTAGTGTCCAGCCCTGGGACAGATCCTTCTCCCCGTCCGAGGTGAACCCCAAATATATGGTGGTCTGGTTACGCATATCGCGACTACCAATCTTCCTATACCACTCTCATGTTTTGGAGGAAGTAGGGGATGTGATTGGAACTATGATCAAAGTAGACGCCAACACCGACCAGAAGAGCCGCGGGAAATTCACTCGTATAGCTGTGAAACTAGATACAAACAAGCTGTTGGTATTGGAGATCATTGTCCAAGGGGAGACGTACAGGGTGGAGTATGAGAATTTGACAAGCATATGCATGTTCTGCGGCAAGATTGGGGACAACGATGATACCTGCATGGAAAAGAAGAAGGCCATCGAAGCCCAAGCGAAGGCAGGCAAACAGAAGGAAGGCGAGGAGATCAGGCTGAATCCCATGGGGAAGTTCACTGAGAACCTGCATGCGAAGGCGTTTGTCAGGAGACAGAGGAAGGATGAGCAATAAATCAAGAAGGGCGGCATACCAACACACAACAAGTTTGGCAACCTTGATGTCCCGGAGGAAAGCAATGCGGGTGCAGTCCCAGCGGAGTCAGTAGGTCCAAAGCCAGGCTATGAATGGCATCAGTGGAAGGCAGCAAACAAGAAGAAGAGACCGGTGGAGGAGCAGCGACCCACACAGACAACAACGTGGTGGCCCAAAGAGGGCGCGATGAAACTAGCTGAGAAAATACAGAACCACCAAGCAGTAACAATCGAAGGAGAAGACACAATATTCATTCCAGTTGATGTATAGGGAGGCCACAAAGGCCTGAGCTTCAAAATGGGAGGAGTTTTGAACCGGAAGACTACATAACCGATTGGTAGCCCGACCAAATAAATACGATTTGGTGCATCAACAGGAGTACATCTCCAGAACCGGAAGATACTGAACTCGAAAGACTTAACAAAAAATGGCCCAAGAAAGAAAACTCGTCGCAACGGTCCTGAAGAGGTTAATACACCGGGCAGTGAAGTCCTGAGCTCCTCCGACATGATCACCTAATGATAATAGCCGCATGGAATGTTCAGGGTATCTGCGGAAGAGATACCCAAAACAAAATTAGAGATTTATCTCAGCTGCACAGAATAGATATACTTGCCGTTCTAGAGACGAGGACTAGTGGCAACAAAGCAGACAAGATTATCAGATCCTTGGGGTTTGATCAGTCTTACCGGGTTGAAGCTACGGGGTTCTCTGGAGGCATTTGGGTTCTTTGGAGAAGAAGACTGGGGGCAGTAGAAATCATAGTGAGCGACAAATAGTTTGTACATTGCCGTGTGAATAAGGAGCTCAGGGTGACCTTTGTCTACACAAGCACAAAGCAAGTGGGGAGGAGACTGCTCTGGAGTCATCTACATACCATGACCACTACGTCAAATTTTCCATGGTTGGTGCTGGGCGACTTTAACGCACTATTAAGCGCAGATGATAAGGTAGGTGGAGAACCTATTGTTCTTAGTAGTTGCAGAGAGTTTGCAGTGGGCCTCCGGAATCCCAAGATCGAAGACTTGGGTGCGTTTGGTCTTAGGATGAGTTTTAGAAGAGGATGGCTCACGGAAAGATTGGATAGAGAGGTTGCTAATCAAGCTTGGCTAGATGCATTTCCAGCAACTGGTGTTACCAACCCGCCTCGCGTTAATTCAGACCATGCGCCAGTGTTAGTCACAACATGGCCGAGAACACAGAAAGGATGTCACAGACCGATGATGAGTATCAGGTGGAATACTAGAGCATCCTTCCCAGAGTTCCTACAGCAGAACTGAAACAATTCACTACCTTTTCACGAAGCGATCAACATGTTGATGGAAAAATTGGTGCGATGGGATACGGAGGAAAGGAGGAAGGCCACGACCAGGAAGCATAGACTACTGTCTAAGATTGGGAGATTGCAGGATGTTGATAACCATTCTCTGAGTGAGGAAAATGATAGCACTTTGGGCGAGTTACAATTAGAATATAATGAGATGATTAACGCAGAAGCAAAGGAGTGGAGACAAAGTGCGAAATGTGATTGGATGACAAAAGGAGATGCTAATACCAAATACTTTCAAGCTCTGGTTAAAGCTAAATGGCAAAGGAACCTGATTACCAAGAATAGGAATAGCCAAGGAGCATGGGTGTAAGAGGAGGAGTTGAAGGAAGTTGTACGGGGGTATTTTTCTGATATTTTCACGGGGAGTAGACGAAGAAGGGACAATAATGCTATGGAGGAGTATGCAGGGAGCTTTCCAACATTGGTAGAGACGGATCTGTTAAAATGGGGCAAGTACCCAATAAGGAGGAAACGAGGGAAGTGTTGATGAAGATGAATCCCATCAAGGCGTCGGGGTCAGACGGAGTGGATGCGGGTTTTTACAAAGAAACTGGGATCGTTTGGGCGACTCAGTTTCCCTAATGATATCTAAGTGTTTTGCAGGTGATCCGATCAATTATGAGATGGCAAATTCAACTCTTATTTTGATCCCCAAAACGAAGACGCCGGAGAGCTGCAATAACCTACGACCCATTTCTCTTAACAATGTCGGGTTGAAGCTCCTATTAAAGATTATTGTGGAGAGAATTAAGTTGTTCCTTTCGGACTGGATCGCACCAGCGCAAAGCAGTTTCGTGTCGGGAAGACGCATTACCGATAATATCATTCTAGTACAAGAGCTAGTGCATTCTATGAAGATTAGATTGGGTAAGTGTGCGACTATGGCAATGAAGGTAGATCTTTCGAAGGCGTATGATAGAATGGACTGGGGTTTCATCTATGACACGCTGAAGAGGACAGCCATACCACAACATCTAATGGAGGTGATCATGAACATCATCATGGTAGGGAATATATCCATAGTCTAGAATGGATCAAGTTTGGCACCGTTTAAAACCACCATAGGGGTGAGACAAGGGGATCCCATGTCCCCTTACATCTTCATGCTTTGTCTCGACAAGCTCAGTCAAGATTGTGATGGAGGAGCTAAGTGGAAATTGGGTCCCGTTACAAGCTACAAGAAACGAGATTGGTATTTCGCATGTATGCTTTGTCGATGACTTGATACTGTTTGGTGAGGCATCTATGAAGCAGGCGAAGATTATGATGAAGGTTATGTAGAGATTCGAGTGAGCATTAGGAAAAATCTTGGCAAAAGAGAAGTCAGCCATCTTCTACTCTAAAAACACAACCCCTCAAGTCAGAAGGGCAATCACTAGGATCAGACGAATAAGGCAGACTGCGGAGCTAGGGAAGCATTTGGGGGTGCCAGTCATACATGAACGAACTTCAAAAGCCCTGTACCTCGACCTCATCAACAAGATTGAAGCCAAGATATCATCATGGGTCAATAATTCTCTGTTGTTCGCGGGCATAATAACTTTGGCTAAATATGTTCTGAATACCATTCCCATCTACACTATGCAATCCACTACCCTTCCTATTGCGGTCTGTGACAATGTAGATCAGGTGATCAGGACCTTCATCTAGAAGGGAGCAACAGGGCAAAAGGGCACCCATTCCGTGGCGTGGGACAAAGTTTGTGCCAATAGGAAAGTCAGTGGGCTTGATATCAAGTTGGCAAAGGTACAGAACGAAGCGCTGTTGCAAAATATGTGTTGGGACTACATGTTGCAGCGTCAGACTCTATGGAAGACAGTAATGAAGGAGAAGTACCATCATAGGGTAAACCAAGGTGTAGCGGGAGAATCAAAGCTATGGAGGACGCTTATCAAACTAAAAACAAAGCTAGCACCTGTCATCGGCAAGGCAGTGTTGTCAGGAGAACTCACGTCAGTTTGGTATGATAAATGGGTGGGAGGCACACAACCAAAGATCAGGGACCAGGTTCAAATACCAGGAGATTTGTTAGGCCTAACAGTTAATTACATGGTTAACATGAACGGAGGCTGGGATGTCGAGTTCATAAATTAGTGGTTTGAAAAGGAGTCCATACGTCTGATCCTGGAATTGCCGCTGCCGGACCCGACAGCAGGAGAGGATGAAATAATTTACTTGAAGGACAAAGGTGGACAATTCTCTGTCAAATGAGCTTACAGTCAACTACAGATGGAGCATACCAGAATCTCGCCTGGTCGGTGGATGAAGCTATGGCAGCTTAGGGTTCCCCAAAGGGTCAAAATGATAGTATGGCTCACGCTACATGGTAGTCTCATGACAAACGAAACATAGGCTAGGCGAGGGTTCACAAATGATCTGAAGTGCCCAAGATGTCACATGGTAACAGAATCAGCATTGCATGCACTCATCGAGTGCACCGATGTCCATGAAGTATGGAGGCATGTCCAGCGTATCACAGGGATATCCCTGAGTCAAGAACGCATGATGGAGAGCTGGCTCAGGGCAAATCTGAGGAAGAGGAAGGAACGACCTGACTGGAACATTTGGATCGCTATTGCCATTTGGAATCTATGGGGTTTTAGATGCAGTGTTGCTTTCCAGGAGCTACGTGTAAATGCTATCATCATGTTCAACAATATACAATAAGAGGTCACTCTGTGCAAGATGGCTTTCACTGGAGAGATAGGAAAGGAGGAAGACCAGAACAAGGAAGCTCTTGTATGGACCGCCCCGACAAGTAACCAGGTGAAGGTCAATGTCGACGCCGCTGTGAAGAGGAAAAGGAAGGAGATGGCTACCCGGTTCATCATCAGAGATCAAGAGGGAAGATGGCTAAGGGGAGGATGTGATAAAGGTGCAACGTTGGACATTATGGCCGTAGAGCTGAAAGCCATTGACTTGGGTTTACAGGAATGTCGAATGAAGTTCAGTAGGGTACAAATGGAATCGAATAGTGCAGTCGTCGTGAAGATGCTGAATAAAAAGATCAACATCCTAGCTAAGTACAAAGTGAGGTGCTACCATATTAGTAGTTTATGTAGGGATTTCAATGTTGTTACTTTTAAACATAGCAATAGAGTCTGTAATAAGGTGACGGATTCCGCAGCCAAGTGGTGTCTGAAATAGAAGGATGTTAGCAGTAGGTGGAGTCGATGCCCTAGTATCCTCACTGACATGGTTAGCGAGGAAGCTACATTGAGCCACAGGTCATGTATGGAATTGCGAGGACCTGGTCTGTGGGAACAGGATGAATAAGATTTTCCGCAGGGTGTTCTAAAAAAAAAGAAAAAAAGAAAATATGAGTGTGTAATAGCACTCCAAATCTTACCGCAACCCTTTTTTCATTCTTTCATACCCATGGAGCTAGGAAACATTAAACTCAGCTCACTTTATTCCTTTCCGCAGCCATGTGGGTCATTTGGCATAACTTGAAGCATAAGGTTGAACGCATGAAGGTGAAGCAACACTCCTAGTCATTGGCGATTAACATCATCATGAAACGGTCTACTCGAAACCTTATGGATGAGATATTGATAACTTGTGCAACCCATGCATTATATGTGAAGTTCATGTGCTTTGTGCTCTCTTCATGGTTGGTTTGTGGAAGTAGAAGAGGAGGTAGGTGATTTGCATGTACCTAGTCACCATCGATCCCGTTTAGCATTTGTCGCCCATCATATTGCATTTGTCATATCTTTTGATTGTGGAAAATGGAAAAGAGATTGAGTTGGAGCATACTTGAGGACAAGTATGTTTCAAGTTTGGGGTGGTGATCCAACCCTATTCTAGGGCTGTATCTTGTGTCATTTTGTACTTTTATCACATTCAAATGTATTAGAGTTACATGTTATTCTCCCCAATATGATTATCATTGCAAATATGCTTATGGATGTTCTTTGCACTGTTTTTCAGGTAGTTGGACCATGCTTAGATGGAAGAGAGAGAGAGGGAGTTATAGGGTTCCCCCACTCAAGGAGGGACCCAAAGAAGGCCCCAAATTCTCCCTCAACCTACCTCCAGTGGCCAAGAATCATTCCCAAGCAAAGACATCCGAAATTGACAAAGTTAGAAGCGAAATCAAGAAGTCAAGCCTCACCACGACCGTGGCCACAATGCCACGGTCGTGTGTTTATTTCCAAGATCCAACAAGTTGCAACAGGGAAATTCCATAGAGCCCCACGACCGTGGCCCCCCAGACATGATCGTGGCCATTGAAGACAATATGACCGTGGCCATCAGCACGGTCATGGTCAGGAGAAGAGAACACGGTCATGGCACTCTGCCACGGTCATGGGAATTAATTGCCAGAGTTCAGTTGCCAACCGGGTTTTTGCCTAGAACGTCACGACCGTGGCCAAGTCACCAAACGGCCCACCTCCTTCATCTAATTGCTTAAAACCTTGATTGCTCTGTTTGCTTGTTAATGCCGGTGTAGTCCAATTGCTTTAGTTAACTTAGTTAATTGCCTAGTTTTGCTAACTAAGTGTTAATTTAGGTCTTTGATCTTGAATAGTGGTTAACTTAGGCTCTCAATTGCTAGTTGCTTGCTTATTCTAGTGTAGTTTGTTCTTGCTCTTGTTTAGATAGCTTGTTGACTTAGATTGCTAATTTAGCCTTTTGATAACTTAGTTTCATTTTGCATTTCCCGCTTTCTCACTTAGCTTAATCAACAACCAACCAACCTTTAAACCCTAAAAACCTTACTCTCCACAATAGGAACGTAGCTTACCCCGTCTAACTCTAGTGCCCCCTCTATCTCCGTGGATTTACCCTGTACTTACCGCCTTCCTATACTACGACATGACCCCGTGCGCTTGCGGGTGTTATGTCTTAGTAGACGTAGGTGGTTAGTGTAGGTCTATAAATTTTGAAAGCATAAGATCCCACATCCTGTGCGCTCTGACCTCTTAGGGTGTAAAAGCACCACTAGCGGGGATGCACTAGTGCCTAAAGGTTTACCAATCGATTTTCTCTCCGCACAATTGATGTGCAAATTTGGTGTATGTCCCAATGAATTTAGGATAGGAAATAGCATCACTTAATACTAAGATTGAGTACCTTTGGATGTGTTCTCGAGAATACCCTAATCTTAGGATTCTCACCGACCGCCTACCCTGACCATAGGCTATATAAAGGAAGGTTCCCTTATGTGAGGCTACTAAACTCTTGGCAAAGTTCTGCAACGTCTAGCGCAATCACCCTTGCAAGCAATTCGCTAACTAGCCAATCTACATGTTCGTTTATCCCTCCATATCCACTGGTGCGCGATCTCACCTTTCTCCCTGTTTGTATCTCCTCCAACCAAATTAACCCTGTCATTGGTTTTGGCTGTAAGACTCAGAGGTAGTGGTGTCCTTTTTGGCTACTCAGGAGCCCAAACGCCCAGAGTCAATGGTGGAGTTGACTACTAAGAATGCCTGTGTCATGAGCGGGAGTAGAGAGAAGGAAGGAGACAATCCCATGTAAAATATGAACCTTCCCTCGACTCGTGTGTTGTGAAGGGTGGGCATAGAGGGGATTTCACGGGATAAGATTCACTTGGACACCCTGGCGTGGCTTGTTGAGATGGTGGGTGCTCATTGGCATGGTCTAGTCCTCGTGGAAAAGGTATAGCAGGCCTCCCTACTGATGTGGCGACATCCCATTAGCTGAGAGGTAATTATCTTATGAAATTCATATCAAATGATTGATAACTCGGGTGGAAAAATATTATATATGAAAATTTATCAGAAAAATGTAGGGAATCCATTAAAAACATAATTAAAGAATGAATATATTCACAATTCAAAAATTATGTAAGGTTGTCATCTTTAGTACTTTTATGAGTAAGAATCCCTAAACTTGATGTTAATGAGATTGATGATAAAGTGATATGGGTAATTTAAGTTAATATTAGTATGTTGTTAATAAAAAGGACATTTTAGATCTAAAGAGATGATCATTATGATCAATTGACTAATTTAGGGTTTCATATGAATAATGTGCATTAATGGGCTTAGAAACCCTAATCTAGGTGTTAATGGTTTGTAATGAGATATATTTCGAAATCCATTGTATAAGATGATATTAGGATGATCCTAAGCTAATTTGATAATAAAGAGGCTTTAATATGAATAGTTGAGTAATTAGGGTTTTGAACCTAGAATTGTTGTTTTAGGGTTTTGTGGACATAAAAGGGAAGCTCTAAAAGAGATCTAAAGAACCCTAAGGAAACCCTAATTCAGATTAGAAACCCTAGGAAGTAATCCCAAGTCAATAAAGTAAGTTATTAATGAGTATGTATTGAATAGGTTGTACATGCTTTTCAGGATTCTATTCTTTTGTGTGATTGGCTTGATTGCTTGCTTGGATTTCCTAATTGGATTGGACTGTGCTTATTTCTTGTTAAATCTCCAAATTAGATATGTGGTTATCTATGAGTACTCATTTTAGTTTCCCTAGTGTTTCCTGGCATTTTATTGATTGCATTGAATTAAACTGCTTAGATGATTTTATTTTTTCAATCTTTAAAGTGAATATGACTATTACAATTTAAGTATACATATGACTTGCCTAAACCTACATACCATCACTGGATGTAAGATAAGAGACCATGCCCTAGAGGGAAGGTCAGAGGTGGTCAAGCCCCAAAGGGAAGACCATCGGGCACCCAGAGAGGTGACCCCAAGTACCAAGCTCAGGATGGAGAAGGTAGCCTTAAGTACCTTGCAAGGACTAAACCCTAAGAGAGGGTATCCCAGTGTGTGAGTAAAAGCAGTTGGGAAGTCATAATGAAATATGTAATCTTGCATTTTAATGACTATTTGATGTGATTATGTTGTTAGAACATATGTGCAATATTTTGGTTATCACCACATACCGATATATTCATTTATACTGATCAACATTTTATTTGTCGGCATTTTAAGAATTTTTGAAATTGGACAAATAGTAAAGTGGAATTTGCAAATAATAAAGTTAATCCATAAAAGAAGGATTTAGTTAGATAGAACTCTACAGTTGGTAGAAGTTCCAGATTCCTATTTTTGAAAGGTATGTGAAAAGTAAATTTTTATCCTGTTTTAAGTTTAGTCTTTGGTAGATTTTATTAATTATTTTTTTATTTACAAAACCATTGATCCTATTTTGGGATAGAGGCTCTGACTTCTCGATCTTCCTTAATTGGGGTTTATCGGGAAGCGAGGTCGTTACAAAATAGATCATCATATTCCACATTTTCTTCATTAGACAGGGATCATCTCCCTTAATTTCTTTCATATGTCATAAAAATTTTACATTAGCACTTCTTACACACATAGGTTGGTCTGATAGTAACTCAATTTTTACTTTATTCATCTTCCGTTGTTCTCATTCATCTTCTCATATTATACTTATCATGGGAGTCCTTTCCATCTTATGTGAATCTCATACCTTGAATCACTTTATTAGCACATACATATATGTCTTTTACTTTATTATCTTCTTGAATTATAGCTTCAAGAATTCCTCATTTGCTTATTGGTATTCACATTCAGGTTTCATGGTGCCATATATTTCTATTGTAATTACCAAACATTCAAGTTTCGATAGGTTATGATGTAATTTTCATCTTCATGATTTCTAATTCATTATACGCTTTAGATTGTCTCAAAATGATTTCTTCATCAGAGTAATCAGAAAAATAATAATCTAAGAGTTCCATACTTACCTTTTCTTTAATAGTTGAATACTTGGCATGGGCACCCAAATATTGAGGTTAGGCAACATGCACCATATTTTTATGTCATTTTACCTAACTTAGACATCATCCCAGTCATAAGTCCAAGTGTCCCTATAGACTCAGCGAACCTAGAGCTCTGATATCGACTTGTGAGAAACTATTACACTAAATGAGATTACTCAAAATACAACAAGTACTCATTAACTTAAAACAAATCCAAAAAAAAGGTAAATCAAAATCGTTTTCAACATTTTTAAAATACTCAGAAACATTTACATAAAAGTCCAGCCACTTATTTCATTCTATATAATCCTCAATATCCTTTACAACTACTTTGTAACCTCAACTACAACATAAAATTTACAAAGAAACATTATCCACTTATTCCACTTATACAAGAATTAACATGCTATCCAAAGCTTGATTCAATCAAAACATCGTATACACACTTTTCACCTGGACCTAAGAGTATGTGGATGACTCTAGGACACACTAGACAACTAAATAACCTTCTCTAATGTCGATCACCATATTTCTTCCTTGCTGCCACAGTTCTGCTGTCATTATTTTCGATCACCTAAAAAGATGTGGTGACCCACGAGTGAGACCCAGTCCCAACAAGAGATATAACTATCTCTAATAGATATTGATTACAAAAAATTATTTAAAAATAAGTAGATTGAGCAGTTGGAGTATTTAATGGACAATTGAGCAGATGAAACAGTTCAAGCATATTGAACAAGTTAAGTAAATAAGCTTAGCAACAAGTATAATTATCAAAGTATATGGAGACTCTCATCTTGGATTTTATAAGATTGCATCAAATAACAAAGGTCATCACTAATCTGACTATCATTTTATGCTTTGCTAACAGTATAAGAAATCTAATTGCATAAGTATCTCTAACGTCATGAATATGTCTAGCAACATAAGTATAGCTAACATTGTTAGCATGTCTATCAAGTTGAACATATTTTCTTCATAAGTAAAACTAACATCAAAGAAAAGTTATCTACATAACCTGATTAGCCATTTAAGCATCTCTAATAGTAGATACATGGCTAGAAATATAAGCATAGCTAACAACATGTGATAACTATCATGATTAACATAATCAACAATAGCAGTATATCTATTAACATAGCATGACTACTGTATGTACACATATACATCATGAGTATTTCTAAAACATAAGCATATATATTATCTTTTAATGCACTAATCATCATATTTATGTAAAGACGACAAACAAAGGTTATCATCCAATATGAAGCATCGTGTATAACCCTAAATAGATATGCTAGACGAGTGTATTATATCTTTTATTATGCCATGAGGATTTGAGTCATGCCACCCAAATCCAACTGACCACTGCTAAGTAAAAATAAGTTCCATACAATATCTAGGAAGAGCTGGACTCTAAGATCTTCTTTCTACTCTGTCAATATGAGTCTGCACCACAGTGAAATATCAGTCAAACTGCAAAATAGCAACATGTAGCCATGTACCTAGCCGGTCTTGGTGCAGGTCACGATGTTAGAGAATAGCTCACGCATGGTCGATCTATAAGAGGCATCATGTATTTATACTACTACCTTTCACACATCACAATATTTGAGGAGTGAATGTAACCATCCTCTATAAACACCTAGTGTCAGGATGACAAGAACCCCTCATACTCATAGTATGTGCTCTGAATTTCCCTTAGGAATACTCATTTCACCATCTAGCAAGTTCTAATAGTGGAAAGGATCTATGGCACATGGCAACTCCATGATGAAGGTTTTAGTTGAGTGAATTAGGGATGCATCAAATAAGTGGACATACAAACCCTAATTCGGTTCTAGAAAACATATAAGTATAAAAACTTCAAACGATATAAAACATGTGAGACATAATTTTTCATTTGAACATCACAAGGCACTATTCACCTGCCAATGAAGAGACTATACTTTTCATCACATCATCATCACATGATCCTTATTCATTACCTTTCATGAGATTACACTTGTCACCACACTATTAGAGGATTTAAATTCTTATCATAACATCACATGGTATAAACCCTTGTCATAAAAGAGGATTACACCTCATTCATGGCTCAATCATGCCCAAAGGTCTTTAAGACCATAATATCAATTCCTGTAAGATCATCATTATCTTTCCATGTCGTATAACAAGGCTCAACAAACATCACCACACATATGATGCACAGGCTCAACATGATATGGCATTAAATAACTAAAAGTTGTTTACATGATAACATTGTAGGATTATCTTAGCACTAAGAGCATTCCTTTAATATATCAACATATAAGGAATCTATATGATTGGCCAACATCACACTGATAGTGCACAATTTTAGCATATGAAAATGTAAGTCAAAAGCTACCTCCTCCGGGGTCTTGGGCTCTCTCCCTCACCCAGATGGCAGGCACTCATATTCCCTTATTCACATCCACTAGTTATCACATTAGAGTTTGAATCAATCATTAGTAAGGATATTCCATCATTATATTAACTATTCAAGAAAGAATAATATGATTAAACATCATTTTCTACTTGCATTAGAGTTAGGTTTAGCAAGGTAAGTTTCATTAAAGTTATAGTTCAACATTTATTCACAAAGCCTCACTCATAGTATCCCATATAATCTTGGGTGCATTAGACAAGGCATCTTCATCACATTACATACCATTCTCAAGTATGGATCCAAACATAACTCAAGGTGTAACCATCAGATTTATGGCATACCTAGGCTTCAACAAAAACAAAAGAATACTCCATTATTCTATTAATCATTCATGGGAGGCTAATCATGTTTAATCACCATCACCTAATGGTATTAGGGTTTGGAGTAACAAGATAAGTCACATTGATGCTACAAATCAGTATTCATAGACAAACCCTAACACATGGCATTCCCATGGGATCATGGATACACAAGGTGAAGTGTCACCATCAAATTCCATACCATCCACAAGTATGGATCCAAACATAACCCAAGGTGAGACCATCAAATTTATAGTATACTAGGGTTTCAATCATCATAAGATATTACCACATTATTTTATTAACCATTCAAGCGGGCTATTCATAAACAATCAACATCAGTTGGATACATTAGAATTAGGTGTAACAAGCTATACTTCATTAGGTTTACCCATGAACTCATTATGGTTTTCAATTATATCCACCCAAGGGAAAAGGTAAGACTAAAAATTTTAGGGTGTTGACCATTGAATTCTCATCATTAGAACCAAAACATCATACTATAGACTTCATTCTAAACATTGGATATTGAATCATCCATTCACAACCTTTGGATCAGGTTTAACATTTTAAAAGTATCAGTTGATATGTAGGCTTAACCCTTGGACCGTATACCCAAAGAAACCATTAGTTTAAGGCTTAATTGAAACAACTCGTGATACCTAGTTGCACCATCATGTTGTAACCTGAGCCACCATTAGTTGTGGAACATTATGCCACCATCGGTTAACGAGGTCAATACTACCATCATTGAACACCATCAGATGTTGAGCTAAAGTCACCATTGGATCATATCATCTTTAGGGCACTAAACCATCAATCGTTGAGATTCTAAAAGAGTCTAGAACTGAACTAAGGTGTGACCAATAGTTAACATTATTAGATGTCACCATTAGTTTCCGCAAAGTCATCTCCGGCAGTTCTAATATAAGGTCATGCATTGGTTCATGTATAAAATTGAAAATCAGCCTAAAACACTAAGTATATTGTTAAAACCCACATTGAGGTTAGTCAGTAAGTACCCTGACTAGTGTGAAGTACATTGATTAGTGCTAATTACCTTGTTAAACATCATGGTTAATCAAGATAAGCTAATATGTGAATCATTAGTCGAGATTGATTCATCTGATGTAATTAATGTTAACTGTAGTGTTAATCATTAAGTTAATTACCTAAGAAGATTAACCTAGCTATGATGGTTTAGTTATTGTGTTTTTATGCCTTGAGAAGGTAGAGAATCTTGTTCTTAAAATAATGAAAGAAAAATTGTGTAATTCGGACTTACATAGAGATAGTTATGAATGTTTGAAGATTTTGGGTTTAAACCACAATCTACCCATAAGTAATAACCCTTTCCCTTATCCCCTTCCTTCAGATCGGTGCAAAGCAATGCCTAAGCAGTGCTCAAGCCAGAGCCTAATCAGTCGCAGTAGAGGGAGAGATGGGGAAGGCAATGTTGGCCCCCTTAGCTTTGTTTTAGCAGCACCTTGCTTCCCCTTCTCCTTCCTCTTCCTTTCCCTCCTCATCCTCACCCTAGCGGCGCCCCACCTACAGCTCGACCTGCTACGCAGCAGCGGCCAGCAGCTAGGAGTAGTGGCTAGGGACGATTGGCGCAAGGAAACACCATGGAATGACGACCTTGAGCTCGACTTGAGGTCTAAACAAGAAAATGTAGTGCCCCGACTGCTAGGGCGGCGCCCTGACCAGTAGGTGTTGCGTGGGCTAAGAAGCAGCAAGTGCACAGCCAGGAGCCCCTTGGGCACATTAAAACATCAAGTAAAGGCATCTTTGACCTCATTCGTGAGTCTAAAGTAGGATTCCACAACTTCCAGCCCTCAATTTAGCACCTACCGCAGCTCCTTTCCACCTGTGCGTGAAGCAGGTCTGACCCAAGGTTGAACCAAGGTTGAAGACAACCCAGTGGACATCTAGAACCGGAATTTGGACAGATTTTTGGTTGATTTTCGGTCACTTCAACCCACTGTGAGTAGAATTTCACTCACTAAGCAAGTATTAACTCCATGAAATGGACAATTTTGGTTAGATTTGTGTGTATCGCGGGTAACAACGATTGCTCAAGTACCAAGAAGTCTTGGCGTCGCCCGAATTCTCGTTGCACGTTTTTCTTCTTCACGTTTGCATGACCCTAGTTATTTTAATTGATATGTATGATTTGGATCACTGGAACTATAGGATTGAATAAATCCTGAATTGCTCAGTATAGAGGTTGAGAACAGTAGCACACGGCCTAGATTTGTAATAGTTGTACGGTTTGGGTATAAACCCAGGCTGTATGATTTTAGAAATTAACTAATTGTACATTTTCAATGAAAAAGATGTTGACCTGCAATGTTTCAATGGAAACATGTTTGCACGCTCCCTATTTTAGTTAATGTGTGTGGTTTGGTATTAACATGAATGGGCACATTTCTCAAAGATATCATTAGAAATTCTTAGTTATTATTTATAATTCTTTCCATGACAAGTAATTAACTCTTAATTACGTTATGTGATGCACAACTCAAGATTTGGGTTGAGGTGCACATTTTCCAAGGGAGTACAAATAGTTTGCAGGTGCTAATGACAATTATTCATATGTCAAGTAATTAACTCTTATCAGTGTATTTAGAAGTTCAATTGCATGATTCTAGTGCATACAGTACCAAGTTGACATGTATTCTGTTTAATTAAGAATTTTAGTCTGCCTGTATGTATAGTATGATGATTACTCAGTATATTATAGTATTTTCAGTATACTGCTCTTCCAAGTTTAAAATGATATACATGTTGTATTATAAATTTCAAATAAATAGATGTTGTACCATAGAGATACCAGAGTCAAGTATAAGTAAGGAAAAGATACAATATAGTAAGAGATTTCTAAGAATAATAAAATAATAGAATTAGGAGCCCTGAACACCGTAGATTCCCTATGAGAGGTTTGCTCCATGGGGATGAAATGACCTAACCCTAGAAGTGTCCAGTATGTGGGGGTCGGAACATACTAACAGGTGGTACGGGGGACGAAGCCCTAGTGGAAGTCTCCTTAAAAATACAGTATGTAGTGTCCAACATCAACCAGAGATCTTAGTGGCACTAGAGCACTGGAAAAGCCAATAGGTGGCTTGACTCTCCGCCTGGGTGCTCAGGTTAGAGGAGGAGTCTAGTTTTTACATCCCATAGGTGTGTCGAGGCCAGAGAGCCATTTTCCTGTTGCAGATCAATGATGTAGTCAGGCTTAGCATCCCGAGTGTGTCACCTAATTCTTGTACGATGAGATTGTAGTTCGCCATGAGTCTTCATATGTAGAGTACATTGCATATGATTAGGGAATAAGCTAAAATATGTTCATATAGGTTTAAAGAGTTTCTTATAAGTAAGAAAGGTTAAGAAAGATTTGGGTACAGTTTCATAGTAGTTGTTCTTTTAATGAAGTATTTACATTCCTTATGGTATTTAATTATAATTGTTAGATCTGCTCAGTGTAGTAATTCCTACATTTTATTTCAATTCAATAAACATAAATGAGTTATTTGCGATGGTTGGGTGAAATTCTATTCACTAAGACAGTAGCTCACCAACCTACTGAAATATTTTTCAAGTAAACATCAGCACAAGGAAGCTGAAGGATCCTATCATCCAAGTTCTTAGAAGGTAGTTCATAGTTAGAATATAGGTCTCTTAGTCCTTTCCCCTCGGTCCTTGGGGCATGTGGTGTGGTATAGAGAGAATGTAATGTAATATGTAAATTAGTTTTAAGTTATCTATTGTCCTTTATATTCTGATTGAAAAATGTAGCATGTCATGCAAATTTGTTTTACCTATCTAGTAAAGTAAATAGTAGTTGCTTCCGTAGTTTAGTAAGATTTCAGTTTATTTCAAGTTACAAAATTTTCCTTTAGGTTAAGTTTAAGTAATTAAGAAAAGAAAAAGTAAAGGGTGGTTTACAAAGGTTGACTCTCTAGTTTTTGGGTTCATTAGAGATGGCACGGGGATTGGGGCCTCACAGTGGGTTTGGTATCAGAGCAAGGTCATGAGAGCATAGGTTGAGTATGTAGTTACTCTAAGCCAAGGTCATGGGATGATAAGAGACCAATAGAATTAGGATGTTTTCCTCTTTGAACTACAATTATCTAATAGATATGTTCTTTTATGGACATGCAGATGGAAGGAATAGGACGTGGACATGGTGAGGAGCAAGCTAAGAGCCATTACAACCCTGACCCTCGAGCAATGGCTCAAGGTGAAGAGGATAATGAGGCAAAAAGGATGTATCATATTTTTCTTGAGACAAAAGAAAAATACAAGATGGACAGGAAGTATTCATCTTCCAGTAATGATCTGATGAGATCCTATGAGTTGGTGAAGAAGCTTGGTGGAACTAAATTTTCTGGAACAACAGATCTAGCTGTGGCAGAGGTGTGGCTTCAACAAACGGAAAAGGTCTTTCGTTTAATGGAGTTATTAGAATATATGAAAATCAATCATGCAGTCTATTTACTCAAATGATATGCTGAGTTGTGGTGGAGAGGAGTGGAAGATAAAAGGAGAAATGCAGAGATGACCTAGAAGGACTTTGTTGATGAGTTTCACCTTAAGTATTATCCTCCTACCTTCCTAAGTGATAAGATCAAACACTTGGAGAATATCAGATAAGGAAATATGACAATTGGTGAATATGAGGCACATTTCACAAGGTTGGCAAATTTCTGTCCGCAACTTGTACCTGATGATGTAGAAAAGTGCAGAAGATTTCAACAAGGATTAAGATTAGAGATTAGACACATTGTGTCAGCCATTAGTCGAAGAGGCAAAGAAAGCTTTGGGGAATTTTTGGAAGCAGCGAGACGTGTAGAAGAGTCAGTTAATGCTGATAAGTAGTCTGAGAGTAAGAAAAGATCTGGAGACTTTAATAGAGGGGGACATAGAAGTGGTGGATACAGAGGAGGTGGTGGTTTCTTTTCAAAGATTGGACGAGGACTTGGCCGTTTTGGTAGACAAGGATCTACTTTTTCATCAAGTGGAGGAAGGCCCAATTCTGGAAGATGGAAGACACAGTCTACATGGACACCTCCAACTAGGTCTTTGGGATCTTCAGTGTTAGTGACAGGTCCACCAAAGAAAGATATATCGATGTGTGATATCTATGGAAAGACGCACTCCGGACAGTGTTGGGGTGTAGATTTTTAGGGTTGTCACGTCTGCGGACAGGTGGGACACTTCAGAAGGCAATGTCCCTAGCTTCATCATGTGGCAACATAGGGTTCCCAGTTACAGTACCAGAATTTTCCATGACATGCTCCAACTGGAGGAGTGAGTTCTTCAGTGGATTCAAGTTCACGAGGAGGCGGATCACCCATAGGAAGGGAAGGATAACAAGGACATCGTGAGAGAGGAAGAGCTTCAGGACACTTCTTCTCTCTGACACATAAAGAAGGTATTGTTTCTTTCCAAGTAATTATAGGAGAAATGCTTTTCTTTAATAGCATTTTAGTTACAATTTTGATAGATCCAGGTGCTACTCACTCATTTATACAGAGTTCTTTAGCTTGTGAGCTTAACCTATTAACCCAGGAGTTACCATTTGAGTTGTTGTTGAGGGTTCCGTTAGGTGAACCAACAATGTTGACGGAGTTTTGTCCCGGATGTTTGTTGACTTTTAGTGGTTACACCATTGTGGTTAACCTTATACCCCCCTAGATATTAACTTTTTCAAGTTATCTTGGGTATGGATTGCCTATAGACGTATCAAGTTCAACTCGACTGTTGGAAGAAGTAGGTTGTATTTCAACAGGGTGGATTTTCTTTTGTCTTTTCTGGAGATAGGAAAGTTTGCCTACGTGTATCGTATCAGCCGTTGTAGTTGATAAGATGTTGCAGAAAGGTTGGGAGGCATTCTTGGCACATGTAGTAGATAAGAGCAGAGAAGAGCACAGTCATCCCATGGGATGTGCCAGTGGTCTGTGAGTTCCCAGATGAGTTACCAAGTCTACCTCCTGAAAGAGAGATAGACCTTGAGATCCAGGTTTTGCTAGGTAGTCACCCTGTAGCACTTCCAGCCTACATAATGGCACGTGCAGAGTTGAAGGAACTGAAGATCTAGTTACAGGAGTTACTAGATAAGGGTTTCATTCGAACTAGTTCTTCGCATGGGGAGCTCCAGTCTTGTTTGTGAAAAAGAAAGATGGTACCATGAGGTTATGTATAGACTACAAACAGTTGAATAAGATCACCATCAAGAACTTCAGTGTTGTAACGTCACCTCTGACATGCTTAATGAGAAAGGATGCATCGTTTGTCTATTTAGACAACTGTGAGAAGAGTTTTCTGGTCTTGAAGAAGAGGTTGACTACAGCACCAGTGTTGATCCTGCCCGAGGTAGATAAAGGCTACATAGTGTTTTGTGATGCTTCAAGGAGAGGTTTATGTTGTGTGTTGATGCAGGAAGGCAAATTAGTAGCTTATGCATCTAGACAGCTTAAGAAGAATGAGGAGAATTATTCGACTCATGATCTGGAGTTAGCTACAGTAGTTCATGCTCTTAAGACATGACGTCACTATCTTTATGGTGAGGTGTTCCAGGTGTTTATAGATCATAAGATCTTGAAATATATCTTCACCTAGAAGGATCTGAATCTTAGACAATGGAGATTGTTAGAATAGATCAAGGATTATGAAGTGACGATAGATTATCATCCTAGAAAGGTGAATGTGGTACCAGATGCCGTGAGCAGGAAGTCAAGTTCAATAGTGGATGTATTCTCTATGGCATGTTTTAGGAGAGACCTGCTAGTAGAGATGTGAAAGTTGAACTTAGACTTAGGTGTGATAGAACAGAGTGGTTTGATTGCATAGATGCAAGTCAAGCCTACCTTTTATGATCACATCAAGGAACTACAGCAGAGTGACAGTGAGTTATAGCAGATCATGCAGGACATGATAGGGGGGAAAAGACCAGAGTTTAGGTTTTTAGATGATGGTTTGTTGTATCAGCATGACAGGTTGTGTGTACCTAGAGACAGTGATTTGAAAGAACAGATTCTTGAGGAAGCACATGCATCGATGTACGCTATGCATCCAGGCAACACTAAGATGTACATGAATCTTAAGGAGTTGTACTGGTGGTCAGATATGAAGAAGGATGTAGTTGAGTATGTGGCTAGGTGTAGTGTGTGCCAGTAGGTTAAGGCTGAGCATCAGAAACCTGTAGGTACCTTGCAATCTCTCCGTATACCAGAGTGGAAGTGGGAACATATCACAATGGATTTTGTGGTAGGGTTTCCCAGGAATCCAGAGGTTCTGAATCGATATGGGTAATTGTGGATAGAATGACTAAGTCTGCTTACTTTCTTCTATTAAGTCAACCTTTGATGTCCCAAAATTGACTAAGATATACATGGATGAGACAGTCAGGTTGCATGGTATCCCAGTTTCAATAATATTAGATAGAGATCCTAAGTTCACATCCAAGTTTTGGAATCAGTTGCATCATGCTATAGGCACACAATTGAGATTCAGTACAACTTTTCACCCGCAGATGGATGGCCAGTCAGAGAGGACCATTCAGACTCTTGAGGACATGTTGAGAGCATGTGTCCTACATTTCATAGGAAGTTGGGAAGAACACTTGGGCCTTATAGAGTTTGCATACAACAATAGTCACCATTCCAGTCTTGGTATGGCGTATGAAGCTATGTATGGAAGAAAGTGTGGATCACTTGTATGTTGGTACGAGGTGGGTGACAAAGAGATTCTTGGACTAGAGATAGTAGATTTGACTATAGAAAAGATTATATTGATCAGAGAATAGTTGAAAGTTGCACAGGACAGGCAGAAGAGTTACACTGAGAAGAGGTGTAGACCTCTTGAGTTTGAGGTTGGTGATGAAGTGTATCTGAAAGTTTCACCATGGAAAGGAGTGTTGAGGTTTTGCAAGAGAGGCAAACAGACTCCTAGGTTTATGGGCCCATATCCTGTCATTGAGAGGATTGGACCTGTAGCCTACAGGTTGGATTTTCCTTCCGAGTTAGCTAATTTACATGATGTGTTTCATGTATCAATGTTGAAGCCCTGATACAGAGAAGATAGTGAACCCAGAACCCGCACAGCTCAGAAAAGATGTGTTTGAAGGACCAGTACAAATAGTTGATCAGAGGATTAAGAAGCTCAAGAATTGAGAGCCATTAGTGAAAGTTTTGTGGAGGAACCACAACCTATAGGAAGCCACGTGGGAGCTTGAGTCAGAGATGCATAACAAGTTTCCTTTTCTATTTTAGATATTTCCGGACGAAATTCTTACAAGGGAGGGAGATTATTACAACCCACATTGAGGTTAGTCAGTAAGTACCCCGATTAGTGTGAAGTACCTCGATTAGTGCTAAGTACCTTGTTGAACATCATGGTTAATCAAGATAAGCTAAGATGTGAATCATTAGTTGAGATTGATTCATCTGATGTAATTAATGTTAACTGCAGTGTTAATCATTAAGTTAATTACCTAAGAAGATTAACCTAGATAAGATGGTTTAGTTATTGTGTTTTTATGCCTTGATAAGGTAGAGAATCTCATGCTTATAAGAATGAAAGAAAAATCATGTAATTTAGACTTACAGAGAGAAGGTTATGAAAGTTTGAATTTTTTGGGTTTAAACAACAATTTACCCAAAAGTAATAAACCTTTCCAGTAACCCCTTCCCTTGGATCGGTGAAAAGCACCGCCTGAGCAGCACTCAAGCCAGCCCGATTGTGCGCAGTAGAGGGAGAGATAGGGTGGGCGATTTTGGCCCCATTAGCTTCGTTTTAGCAGCACCTTGTTTCCCCTTCTCCTTCCTCTTCCTTTCCCTCCTCATCCTTGCCCTAGCGGCGCCCCACCTACAACCCGACCTACTGCGCAGTGTTGTGGCCAAGCAGCAGCGGCTAGGGCCGATTGGCGCAAGGAAACACCATGGAATGATGACCTTGAGCTCGGCTCGAGGTCCAAACAAGAAAATGCAATGCCCCGACTGCTAGGGCAGTGCCCCGACCAGCAGGTGCTGTGCCGACTAAGCAGCAGCAAGTGCACGGCCAGGAGCCCCTTGGGTGTAGTAAAACACCAAGTAAAGGTAGCTTTGACCTCAGTCGTGAGTCTAAGGTAGGATTCCGCAACTTCCAGCCCTTGATTTAATACCTAGCTCAGCTCCTTTCCACCTGTGTGTGAAGCAGGTCTGACCCAAGGCTGAACCAAGGTTGAAGACAACCCCGTGGACGTTCGGATGTGGAATTTGGATGGATTTTTGGTTGATTTTTGGTCACCTCAACCCACTGTGAGTAAAATTTCACTCACTAAGAAAGTATTAACTCAATGAAATGGACAATTTTGGTTAGATCTATATGTATCGCGAGTAACAGTGATTACCTAAGTATTGGGCAGTCTTGGCGTCGCCCGACTTCTCGTTGCATGTTTTTCTTCTTCACATTTGCATGACCCTAGTTCTTTTAATTGATATGTATGATTTGGATCATTGGAACTATAGGGTTGAATAAATCCTAAATTTCTCAGTATAGAGGTTGAGAACAGTAGCACACGACCCAGATTTGCAATAGTTGTACGGTTTGGGTATAAACCCAGGCTGTACAATTTTAGTAATTAACTAATCGTACGTTTTCAAAGAAAAAGATGTTGACCTGCAATGTTTCAATGGAAACCTGTTTGCATGCTCCCAATTTTTGTTAATGTGTTTGGTTTACTATTAACACGAATTGGCACATTTCTCAAAGATATCATTAGAAATTCTCAGTTATTATTAATAATTTTTTCCATGACAAGTAATTAACTCTTAATTATGTTATGTGATGCACAACTCAAGATTTGGGTTGAGGTGCACATTTTCCAAGGAAGTACAAATAGTTTACAGTTGCTAATGACGATTAGTCATATGTCAAGTAATTAACTCTTATTAGTGTATTAAGAAGTTAAATTGCATGATTCTAGTGCATAAAGTGCCAAGTTGATATGTATTCTATTTATTTAAGAATTTTAGTCTGCCTGTATGTATAGTATGATGATTACTCAGAATATTACAGTGTTTTGAGTATACTGCTTTGCCAAATTTAAAATGATATACATGTTGTATTATTAATTTCAAATAAATAGACATAGTACCATATAGATACCAGAGTCAAGTATAAGTAAGGAAAAGATACAATATATTAAGAGCTTTCTAAGAATAATAAAATAATAGACTTAGGAGCCCTAAACATCATAGATTCCCTATGAGAGGTCAGCACTGTGGGGATGAAACGACCTAACCCTGGAAGTGTCCAGTATGTGGGGGTCAGAACGTACTAACAGGTGGTATGGGGGACGAAACCCTAGTGGAAGTCTCCTTAAAAATATAGTATGTAGTGTCCAGCATCAACCAGATATCCTGGTAGCACTAGAGTATAGAAAATCCAATAGGTAGCTTGACTCTCTGCATGTGTGCTTAGGTTAGAGGAGGAGTCTAGTTTTTATGGCCCATAGGTGTGCTGAGGCTAGAGAGCCATTTTCCTGTTGTGGGCCATTGATGTAGTCAGGCTTAGCATCCCGGGTGTGTCACCTAAGTCTTGTACGCTGAGATCGTAGTTCACTACGAGTCTTCATATGTAGAGTACACTACATATGATATGGGCATAAGCTAAAATATGTTCATATAGGTTTAAAGAGTTTCTTATAAGTAGGAAAGGTTAAGAAAGATTCGGGTACAGTTTCACAACAGTTGTTCTTTTAATAAAATATTTACATTCCCTATGGTATTTAATCGTAATTGTTAGATCTACTCAGTGTAGTAATTTATGCACTTAATATTAGTTTAATAAACATAAATGAGTTATCTGTGATGGTTGGGTGAAATTCTATTCACTGAGCCAGTAGCTCACCAACCTATTGAAAGTTTTTTCAGGTAAACGTCAGCACAAGGAAGTTGAAGGGTCCTATCATCCAAGTTCTTAGAAGGTAGTTCATAGTTAGAATAGAGGTCTCTTAGTCCTTTTCCCTCAGTCCTTAGGGCATGTGGTGTGGTAGAGAGAGAATGTAATGTAATATGTAAATTAGTTTTAAGTTATCAATTGTGCTTTATATTCCTCATGAAAAATGTAATATGTCGTGTAAATCTGTTTTACCTATCTAGTACAGTAAATAGTAGTTGCTTCCGCAGTTTAGTAAGATTTCAGTTTATTCCAAGTTACAAAATTGTCCTTTAGGTTAATTTTAAGTGATTAAGAAAAGAAAAAGTTCAGGGTGGTTTACAAAGGTTGACTCTCTGGTCTTCAGGGTCATTAGAGATTGCACGGGGATCGGGGCCTCACATATATGCCATCATTTCATAAGTAATAAGCACCATTGGTTGGTATGTAAGAAAGGACAAAGTTTTCCTATACCTCAAGAAGGTTGTGCACATGATTTTAAGGTCATATAAAACTGGAAACTAATCAAGGAACACCATAAAATTCTAAATCCTAAGCAAGAATATCTTTTATATTCGTAGATCTTCATTTTAGAGCAATAACATGAGTAATCAAGCTAGTCATAAGCAATAAAAGTGAAGAGGGTTATAAAACTCGCTTCTAGGGAGAAGATAAGAGTCCAGGAAACAAGAAAATTTGAGAAAAGAAGGTGAAGAACCCTAGCCTTAGGTCTGAATTCGGCCAAGTATCACCTTTCTCAAACAAAAGGAGCAAATAGAAGAAGCAAGAAAGATAAGTTCCTTGAGCTTTAGAGCAAACTTTACCATGGAAAAGCAAGGTTCCATCCAAGAAGAAGGTAGGAGGAAGAGGAACACAAAAAGATACAAAGGAGAAGAGAAGATATTTACTAGTTTAGGTCAAGATCACCAAAAGGAAGCTTGGCGAACCCTAGATAAGGGCAAAAGTGAATCCTAGATGCTTCAACAAGAAGGTGGCTATCATCTTCTATCTTGGACATTTTATTCACCCACAAGCAGGTGCAAGACGAAGTTCGAGAGAGGTGGAAAAGATAAGAGTCTAAAGGTTTCATTTTTGAGCTAAAGGACAAGTATATAAGGCTTATGGATAAAGAAAGAAAAAAGCTTGAGGTGTCCTAATAACTCTCCATGTGTCCATGGCCTTAAACTATTATGGATATACAAGCAAACACACAAGAAGCTACCTCACATTTTATGGAGACCTGCTTAGCCATCATTTTCTGGATTTCCAAGCCAATAAAATAAACCATTGGTTGATAGCTCCTAAAGGTAGCTCATCCTTAAAGGAGTAAACCCTAAATACCCTTGAAGAAAACACCTCATAACCAAGGTTCAGCTAGGTGCCCTGTTATGACCGTATCTGAGCTTAATCAGTAAGTTAGTGTTTATGTGGATTATTACATGCTTTACTAGATTGATAATTACTTAAACATGATTAATGATGATATCTCAATCATGATATGTTAAACCTAATGTGAACCCCAAGTATGCTATCTATTTGTATAATTAGGGTTTGAGAAAGTATAAACCCTAGTCAGCTGAAATTAGGGTTTTCACCAAATAGGCTCACGTTGGGGAGTAATGAGAGAGGTATGCAAAGGATAATGAAAATGGTAGTTGAAGGCTATGATAGCATGGCCGTGGTGGGTAGCACAGCCATGACAGGTCGTGTCGGGGTTTTGATGACATATGAAAATAGAATTTGATAAGTATAGTGTCTCACTAAAAGATTTTTAGTATTTCATGTGTAACTCTGATTTAATTCAAATTTGGATATGCTACCAATGGGGTAGGACCATCAAGTCACCATGAGTCAGGGATTGGGATACCTTTGGGTAGGGCCATGCAACTCCATAACCCTAAGTATTGGCTACCTGTAAGGTAGGACCATGGGGGTAAGGATCTACCATATGAGAGAGGTAGTATCCATGTCCACTATAGGGACAACACATAGATAGGGGATAGGTAAGGATTGTGTAGTATTGCTTAAAACGTAATCTTGGATGTTAAATGATAATTGGTTGATTACATTGCTATTATGGTTGCACAATTTTTGTAATTCCCCACATACCAGCTTTATGCTGACCGCATATTTGTTTGTCGGCATTTTAGGTACAAACCCCAAAAGGACAAACTGTAAATTGTCACATTATGAATACGTGAATTAAAGTTCAAGGAGGATTAGTTAGAGTGGAACTCATATGTTGATAGAAGTGTAGAAATCCAATTTTTCAATGGTATGCAAAATTTTATTTATTACAACTTTTCAGTATAGTCTGGTAAAGTTTGATAATTATTAATGTTTATTTGTCAAACCTTGATCTGGAAATTGGAATAATGGCTCTGACCTCCTGGTCTCCCTTAATTGGGGGTTACTAGAAGGCGGGGTCATTACTGTGCCAATCTATGATTGCAATGGCATATCATGTAAATGATTTGATTAATAATGAAGGCAATCTTCCAATTTATTTAGTTTTCTTCAGTTATGAGATCATGTTGTAACATAATAAATGACATATGTCTTCAGGTTGAGGACATGAACAATGAGATCAAATAGATGTGAAGAGTAGATGCATTCTTTTTATGTTGCTAGTTGGATGTTATTATGGAAGGCTAATAGATAACAATAACATATATGACTAGAGTGTGTGTTGGTTGATGACAAAATCTCATTAGTCATGATATGTGATATAAAACCAAACAAAAAGATACTTGTTTAGAAAATAGTGTATCAGATAGACCCACCTTGAGAGTGATGCATGGAAACCGTGATTGGCAGTCATAATCATCTCTCATAGTGATCGTGGTGATTGTGTTTCATAGACTAGAAATCACTACACTCATCACATGTCGTGTGGTATACTTTGACATAATGCACTATGACTTTGAATAACGGTTGCCATAAAGGTGGTGATCATGTGCATTGTGACAAATGCAGATGATTGTGAGAAATGTAGATGGGATTTGTTCCTCCAATAAGAGAATGAAACTGTGGCCACTTGATAAGAGAGACTGTAAAATGCATGGCCATGCTCATGTGAGTCAATATGTGATATTTAGCTTACAAATATCTCAAACAACATGTTTAAGTTCAATTAAAATGGATTGAATGCTACAGAGGATGATGATTCCATGTCTCGAGTTCAATCTAGATTTCACATACAAAGGAACTATACAATCAATATAACTCCAATTACATGGTATATTTTGAAGTTGTTCTCTAACTATTCAATTAATTGGGAACCAAAGATGTCTTGCTAGATGTGACTCATTTCTTGTGATATCATAAGTTGGTTATGGACATTCACTGCCATTGTAACTTGGAACCTATAGGCCCCATTTGGTTTACGGGACAATGGATCAAATATGACTTTATTTCCATCAGTAACAGAACTACTATGTTTGTTTGTGCAATAATTACTTTGGGATTGCATTATTATGGTAAATAACTCCTAAGGCATTAGGACTTTTGACATCTGTCGTTCCACCTAGTATTTACATGGTACAAACTACTCCGCACTCCCTGATGATGGTGTCGTATTCTTGTCTCCTACTTTCTCATGAAACATTGCAAGTCGTTTCCTTCATCCCTCCAAGCTGGTTCCTCCGACCCTCCCTATGCTCCAGCCTTTCAGACTCCTCTCCTATGTTTCTATAACCAAGGTTCAATGGAGTAGTCATTTGTTCCTATTCATCCTATTTGTTTCCACATGGGTATGAAGATTAGGATGCCCCTCAGGTACCAACAAACTTCCCTTTGCATCTCTTTGGAGGTGAATGGCTTAGGTGCCAACAAACTTCCCTTTGCATCTCTTTGGAGGTGAATGGCCTATGTGGTGAACTTCCAATCCCGATAATATGCTCTCTGGTTAAATATCATCACCATTTCTAGAGGCAACACCATTGTTCTTGTAGGCCCAACGTTGTGGCGCGACATGCAGGTCTCTGTAATTCATTTGCACATGGTTATTGAAATTGCCTAAAAATTATTCCTTCATAGATTTACCCACACATAGGTTATGAGATTAGTTTCCTTTCCTATGCTACTCCTTTCCTTTCCCTTTCTTAATGCATACCATCTATTTCCTAGCCCATCAACTAAATGAGGCCATAGGGTCACACACATAGGATACACTTAGAATAGGAGTTTATTCACGAATGATGTTTAAAACTTGATTACTAAAGTGTTTAGGTATTCATATTAAACAATAATGGTTGAAAGTTGACTAATTAGACTGTGAACTAACCAGTTCAAGTGTTGAACCAATCAATACAAGTGTCAAGCCAATTTGAACCAAGAGTGTCAATTACAACTTTGAAACGAACAATTCAACAACTAAACTATTCGGCTTAGATGTCTAAACCAACCAATTTAGGTTGTGAACTGACCAATTGGTTATCCAATATAATTGGATCAAGGATTTGATGATGACATTAGGTTGTGATTTAATTGAGTACTAATCCCAATACAATTGCAACTGGGAAACATAGTGAAACAACTAGTTCAATGGTTGAATTGATCAGCTCACATGTGAAGGACCGATGCAACAATGAAAGGACTGGTTCAACATTTGTAGGTTCTGGAAAATTCATGAAATTCCATCTCTTTATCTCCCTCTTAGATTAGAACTCCTGACCTTGGCCCTTCTATAAATAGATGGGTGGTCGAGGCTTTCTAGAGATACAACAATGATCTCTGACAATTGTTGTCTTCTCATAGTTGTGGTAACATGTGAACATGAGAAAGTCCTACCCATCAAAGGGAGGGATAAAAAGGGAGAGACAATTGCAGGAGAGCAAGTTGACGCTATAACATCAACTATAAGAAACAACTCAAACCTATCCATTCATCAAGAATGATAGGAATTTGTGATGGTCTGTGTGGACTGCTACAGAGGCAAGGAGACTGTTTCCACCCGCTAGGAGGGTGTAGTCAACTTTCTTACATGGTGATCAACCAAGAGACTATCGACGATAGACTTCCAGGTGAAACTTGAAGAAAGGTACATATTACTACAAGGGATCATCGTTGGACTTGCTCTTGGACTAGGTGTATACTTATCAACCCTCTTTCTCATTACTTATTTGTTGATAAATCTATTGTCTAAGGGGAATGTGTCAGTGAAATTTTTGTTTCTTCTATTGTATTTGATGCCATATTTCTCAACATGAACACAAAAATTATATATGTAAGCAACAAACAATAAGGGCCAATACTAATTCCCTTTGCATAAATTTTCAATTCCCACTTGAAATTCTTCCTCTGGTAAAAAAGTCAAGTGATAAGTATTTCTTCCCCGCTTTGAGCATTGCCCGCTATTCATGATTATGTTACTTGTTTATTTACTTTTTAAAAATTTAAGAGATTAGGAGGTACTCTTCATGGATTGGTAGTCTGACCTATAGCCGTGGATTATTGGTAGTCCCACATGGATGATCTGGAAGAAGGAGATATTAGGAGTTACTCCTTGAGGAAGCAATGAGCAAGGGATCCAATGGATCGTCCGACTTGATGGCTGCATCATAGTTTTGTGAATGTAGATTTTGCATTGATGGATGACCACCCATGTTCTGGGATAGGAGGTATGCACTGTCATTTCCACAATTTTCATTGTTGTCTAGATGACAGAGAGGGAAACAAAGGCTTCACACACATGATCTCTCATCTAAAGAGGGAAAAGCTCACTGGTGATAAATGCATCAATGTATTGTGGGCAACCCTTCAACTCGAATATGATTTATTTAATTCTTTAAAAGAGACTTTACATGCCTTTGATCAGTGGCTATGATGTAGATGTATGAAGATACAAGTCGGGAGTCATGATTGTCATCATGCAGATGGCCTTATCTGATTCATTGATGAGGCAAGTGCTATCGGCAAACACATTGTTGACATCCTAAATCCTCTTGCAAAGACACATGAGATTATTGATGCAAGGGAAAATGTGGTCCTAGATGTTGAGCTTCTTAATCATATTTTCCAAACTCCTATCACCACTGTGAAGAGCATTCCACATAGTTTTCATATTTCATTCTCTCAAGTCTCAAAGACAATTCCTTACAAAGTGGTGGTTGAACCAGGGTTAGTATCTTCTTGGGTGTGATTGTTTCTTGTTCCACATTGTACATTACAAGTTTTTAGACTGAAAACCAGGCATGACAATAGGTCTGACAATAGGAATTCATTGCAGCAACGTCATATTCTGAACTCACTTTCTACTTGGGGAGAGACAAATGGTATTGCCAAGTTAGTATGAAGTTATTTAAATTATTCTAACCAATATCGTATGGGCCATGATAAAGATAATTCTAAATAGGACGATAAAACGACCAATCCTAACATCAGGTTGTGTTGTTGTAAGGTTGCAGATGGTCACTTTACAGAAGCTATCAAAGTCTAGTTATCATTAGGCATGGATCCATATGATGTTGATACCATGAAGGCTTCAGAAACCAAACACCCATACAATTCATCTCCTTCCATGCATAGTTTGTTGTTTCCTCCTTCCATGCATTGTTCGTTGTTTCTTGAAGTCCCATGTTTAGCTTATGTTGACACTAGTCTCCACTGTGTCAAATAATCTCCTAAGGGGACTTCGTGTTGCAAAAATGGTTTATGGGCCTAACATGTCTTTGATTCAATGTGTGGAGAGGGGTCTCCTATGGCCACAGATCTCTTGCATGCCATTACTCTGGTGGTTAACTTATGGCTAGGGGGAGGTGCCCTTTGAGTTTGGAAGAGTTTGTATCTTCATCACCACTTACACCACTGCTAAATCCTAACGAGATATGTCCAATTTTAGTGGTAATTATTCAGAGGTGTACGGTATCTGGATTTTCCATGATAGGGTGTGCAAAGATATGGCCAAATATCTCAATGATTTCCAGTTTGAAGTTGGCCTATATAGCAGTGCAGAAGAAATTTTGCACAACACAAACATGGTCTTAAGAAAACAAATTGAAGAAGGGACTCTTTCTATTCTTACCATTAATTTCTCATGATTTTAATATTATGGACAAGTCAACATTACTTTGGGAGGTTAGAGGAAGATGCCCGTCTATTTTGTTGTGGGTAGATTTTTTATGGTCAAGTAGCAATGTTATATATTGGGGATGGACATATCTGGTCAGCTACTGAGTGCAACAAGGAGACCCTCAAGGGCCGCTTCTTTTTGTCCTAGTTTGACATCCACTTATTCATGAGACTAAAGACAACTTTTAGCTTCTCCTTCATGCTTGGTATCTTGACAATGGGACTATTATTGGAGACACAGAGGAGGTGGACGAGGTGCTTTATATCATTCAGCAGAGTGGTCCACATTTGGGTCTTGTCTTGAATATTCGTAAAATTGATGTTTTTAGTTTACTTGTGATGGTAGGAAGCTTTACAAGAGGTTGTTCCCCATTGACATCTAGAATACCTTTGTTGGAAGTGAAGCTACTTGGAGGAGCAGTGAGTAGGGACAAAGGCTTAATTGAGGAGTTAGCTATGAGGAGGGATACAAAGGCTGTTGAGATGGAATCTTCTTCACAATTGAGAGATCCATAAAGTGAGATGATGTTCGTCTTATGCACATGTCAACATGCACACATGGAGGATGCTACAATTTTGTTCAATAAGGGTTTGCTAAGGTCTGTAGAAGACTTCATAGTATTGGAGGTCCTTTTTTGGAGAACTGCAATTACAGACTACTTCCCTTCCCAATGGTCTTGGAGGTTTGGTGTTTTAATTGACAAAAGAAGCTTCCTCATATGCCTTTGTGGCCTCCAGGATCCAATCTTTGGTTCCTCAGGATCATATTTTGCTAGACAGCGAGATTTGCGATATGGATTCTGATTTTGATATTGCTTTAGATTGTCTTTGTGTTAGTATTCCAACTTTCAACATTAGTAGGTTTTCTAACAAGGACGCCATCCCCCATAAAGCACAAAATTCCTTGGCGACTTCCGTTTTTAATAAAATTATCGAGCACATGGAAGTTAAGTTTGAGATGTCCATCAGATAAAAGAAGTTTTATGGGTGTCCACGAGATGATCATGCTTAAGAGTTTCTCCTTTCTATTCATATTGATGGATTAGGGTTGGATGTGTCTCTAATGGAGTATCATATGATACTTAGGTATCATCTCATGATTCCTTTATCTCTTTTTTATGAGATTTGTCCAATTTGTTGTAAGGCATGTTTGGACAGTTTTGGAGAGCATGCGGTTCATTGTAGAGAGTTACCTAGCTTCAAGTATAGACATGATCTGGTTTGGGATGTTGTCTATGATGTAATAAGCATGCCTCGACAATCAACATGTTTTTATACCTTTTGGGTTTGAAACTTTGGTTTCTTAGCACCAAAGGTTGTGGAACTTCTCAATAGGGTTCAAAACGTTATGCATAGTGATGTCATAACCCCCAAGTCTATGGATATAGTATTTTAAAGGATTGGTTTTGCTATTCAGAAAGGATTGGTGGTGCAACTTGTTTCCTATCTTCCTTCCATCTTGATGTATTTCTTTCGTATCTAGTTATCTTTGTTTAAAATTGAACTTCCTTCCTAGCACCCCTAGTTTATTGTGCTAGATCTAATCATCCATGAATTGTGCTCCTAGTTTAATATCTCCTATGCACCTCCAGCACATCTCCTAACAAATTTTGATCAGCATCTCCACGTAGATCTAGTGAGAACTTCTGGCTCTACACTATGTTGATTGAGAGTCTACCTTCTTCTTTGATCACATTAGATTTTAAACTAAATTACCATCTATAATTCCATCTAGCAGACCAAAACCATTGTGACTTGTCAGAGATTTTAGAATACTTCCTCCCTCTGTTCATCATTTTAGATTAATAACCTCAAGGCATTTTGTCCTCAGTCTGACAAAGGCACTCTGCATGCTATGCTACACCCATTCTTTATTAACTAAAGGTAGAGTTCATCCACTACGTTTCCCATATATGATTGGTTATTTCAGCTCCTTTTGACTACATCCATGACATTACCATTACTGACCATGATTACTACTCTTATAGTCAACATATAAAAAAATCCTAGGATTACCCAATAAAGATTGGTACCCATATAGCCTGATGTTGTTTATTGCACCTCATAATCCTAAATATGGTTTATTCTTTATAATTTCATGAATGTTCTCTTTTTTATTTTGATCTTTGTTTTTGTTAGCTTCTTAGCACTCATATTTTTAGGAATGTATGCCTTTTCGATGACATACCATCAAACTCTTCAATATAATGTACTAGTGGTGGATTTTTCTACAATTGAAGCTTATTGTATGATAGCCATATTCCAAATGACAAGGTTCTTGGTCATGAAAAAGCCTTAACCAAACATTAAGGGCACTTGACATGTGACGTACAAGATGGTATGCATTTAATTTATCACCTTCTATTTTTGCTAAAAAGTTAGATTCCTTTTTCCTTTTTCTACTGTCACTACTTTTGATTAATCTAGAAAAAAAATTATTACATAAATCTTGAATTTATAGTATGGAGGTATGATATTTGTAGTGGTTTCTCTTCTTATATTTTGTTGGGGTATCCAAAAAATATAAAAACATCAAAACAATTGTTGTAGGGGTGAAAGAAATTATTTTTTCAATTCCCATGTGGTTCATGCTCTGAACAACATTTATTCAATGCTTAAGAATGAAAACCATGTTTTAATATTATCATGGGCTAGGATTGGGTTTTCTTCTGCCAAACATGATGTTTATGATTGAGAATCATCTATATTTGACATCACATTACCCTATATATACAAGAAACATATTTGTGTCCAACATTCCAATGATATTATACATATATAAAAAGTACTATGTGCAAAATGTGTGTTGGATCATATAAAAAACGCTCATACATATATTTTATAACTATCCTTGTATACTAACAATGTACAACAAGATGTAACTAGTTGCCTTTGTTTTTGTTGGAAACTATGTTTTAAAAATTACTCTCTAACATCTGGAATATCATCTTTCTTTCATTCCATGTAGAGATAGTTCTTTTATAATGAATATGTTTGTTCATACTTAGTGACATGCTTTGTATTTTTATTTATATTGCTAGTATATTACATCTAGTTCTTATTACATTGCACGGATATCCTCACCCATTATCTAATTTTACAAATTGTTTGACTCATTGGCTGGAAAAAATTATAATTCTTGCATTTCATTATGTAGGGGAAAGAAATCAATGATGAAGTAAGATGAAGAAAGAAGAAATCAATAACTATCCAAAGATTTAGGTTCCCTTTTTCATGTCATATTGAAAATCTTGGAAGGCAGCTGCATAATTTGTATAATTAGAATTTCATCTATGTGAGATTAAATAAGTTAGTGGATCTAAATGTGTTATGAATGTTTTGAAATTTTAAATATATAATCTTTTTCTTCATTTTGTTCTTTTTTTAGTATAATATGAATGTTTCAAAAGTAAAAAGAATTCATTCAATGGTCCAAGTTATTCGATATTTTTAACTCAGTTTTCTTGGTTCATAGAGATTTTTTTACTCTTTTTACCACCCAAAAAAAATTCTAGAAAAGTTGGATATCATGACTAAGCCAACATCCTTTCTCCCCTCACATGACTAGAGATTTTTTTACTCTTTTTATCACTGGTCCTTTCTCCCCTCACATGACGCATTCTACCATCGTCTGTCTCGTAGAGACGCCGTCACACCACTCTCATCCGTCAAGGAACCAGACATCCTCCAGTGCTCCTCATGACTGGTATGGTATTGCTTGTGGCTTAAGGGGTCCGCAGAGGTCGATCCAACAAACTACAATGAGGTCATGGTGAATGAGGAAAGGGAGGATGACGTCTCCGCTCGACGTCGGACGTCAGATGCCTGTGTGCGTTCTTTGTGTTGTCGAAGTTGCCGCACCAGGATGGACTGTGATGAGACATCTTGGTCATGAGAGTTTGACTCCTATGATGGATCAAGGCAATCCATTGATCAATCAAGCATCTTCTAAAGATCGAACTCATAAATTTGATCCTAAATCAAAGATTAGAACCTCACAACCATTTCTAAATTTGAAGTCAAACTTTTATTTAAAATTTAAAAGTGTTTCCAAGAAGAAACATCATGACTAATACATGATTTTTATTGAAGGAAAGGAAAGTACATCGTAAGTTGGAAATACTCAAATCAAATAGCTACTTCTATAGCTTCTTCTTTAGCTACCTGGTGAACCACTTGGCTAAAAGGCTATCATCAATGGAAGAAGACGTTGAAGAACTACTCTCACCAGTCTCTTTAGAGAGAATACCATTGGGTAGACCATTGGTGACAAAAATAGGAAATTCCAGAAGTTACGTTGACAACCAAGGCAACATCTCTATGCTTTGGGAAGGAAATGTTGTTACAGAAAAACCATATCCATGAATAACCACACCACATTTTACACCGTATAACCATACCACGTGGTTACAGTGCAGATGTTACTTTAAATTTTTGAAACTATTATGGTGTGATGCGGTTATGGTTCTAAAAAGTGCATGGATGTAAACCTCACCGCAAATAATTCATGTTAATTATATACAAATATATGTATAATGTTATCCTAAACCGGTATTTTTTGTCATTCTCACATAGACATGTACATCTTTATTTCTAAAATAGAATTTAATATATAGAGAGGTAAGATTTTTTTCTATACTTACTACAGACATGGTTGTATTCTTTATACAACTAACATACATGTTCACTTATTTGTTGTCTATGTTGTTATTCCTATTTATAATGTGCATTCATAGATTTTATGTTAATGCTACTATGGTTAAGAAAATAAATTCATGATGTGGTGTGGTGAAATTAACCACATTTTTCCATGGGTGCAAATATGGTTTCTCAAATTAAAAACAATAGTGGATATTGTGCAGATATGGTGTTTAATTTTTCTATGTGGTGTGGTTATGGTTATTCTATAAACCACACAATATTTACACCACTGCCATCCCTATTTGTGTTGAGAAGAACCTTCCCCTTCACCTTTCAAAGTAAGGATCTACACCTCAAATGGGGTAGTTATAAGAACGGACCCTATCATTAGAAGGTTCTTCATAGTGTTGACTATGCAGAGAGTCTGGTGGGATAATTGAGCCAAAGAGTCTGCATGTCGCATCTAAAGCCCCATCCATCTCTATGAAGCATAAGGTCTAACCAAATCACTCAAGAAGTGAAACAAGCCTCCAATATTGAAACCTAGATGGGGTTGTAACCTGAGGATGTCCTCAAATCCATGAGCATCAACTAGAAGAGAAGTTGGAGTATCAAATAAGGAAACTACCTCAGGTGAAGAAACTTTTTCAGGAGGGGGTGGATGATGAAACTTATCAATCAATCACCTGTAAGAAAATGCAGGTCGAAGATAATGTAGGCAAACACAAAAAGTAACCTTAGACTCAGAGACTCACCACAGGAGGATGTCAGAGATGATCATACACCTCTCTAGAAAAGATAATGGGTTGACCATGCACAAAATACGACCTCAGGTATATTTCATGTGTCATATTCCCATACATCAACTCCTGACCAGCCTGACAAATCCCAAGTCTAAGAGGGATCAACCCGCAAAAAGGGTCAAAATGGATGTGCTAACTATCATCCCAGTGACAAGAAACACATTCACCCATATACAACACCCTCCTAGATGGAGATTCAAACTATAATGTTTGAAGTATTATGCATAACTCATCTACAATCATTGTCTCCGATACACTCTCCACTGCTCATATGCCTTGATACTGGCACAACCAACACAATGGCGACAAGTAGGTAGGGAGGCATACATATAGCCTTCTGGGCCACTCAAAGTAACAAGCTATGTAGTTGGAAGTGGTCATAGCCTCACATTTGCAAAAAGTTTTAGAGCAAATCCTTTGTGAAATATAATTCAAAGTTTAATATGCAAAATAACAGATAGAAGCTCACCACAATCAAGCCTATAAATCTTCCACATCTTTTCATAGCTCAGACCATTTCTCCTTTAAAGCATCCCACAACACATCTCTACAAGTGTGTCAGCAGATGGGCATACACGCTGCCACCCCATTCAAAGGAAGCAATTGTGATTATATCCAGTTGAAATGAGAACCAACAGACATCTCCTTTGTTCCCTGAGTAGGTGCTAAAAACAAACAGTAATCATGACTAACAAGAACACCTAGTCCTCAAGGTTGCATAGAATAAATCTCTTGCACCTCACTAATCGCCCTCACAAAAGAAGATGGACCTCAACCATGTAAACCTGACTTCATACTTTGATGCCATCTTATTATCTCTGGGGTTCATTCCTAGAATCTAGGCCAACAGGTAATGACCCCACTCTTATCAATCAGGGAGAGAACTAATATTAGTCTCAGGAAAACCTAATTGAGTCATCCCAACAAACTCACTAGGGGTGATCAATAGCTTGCCAAAGGCAAAATGGAAAGTACTGGTCTATGGATGGAAGTGTTGAATCAGAGGAAGGGGATAGGGTCCATCTACGGTCCCACACCGACTAATGCTATTAAATCTAGTCCTGTCCAATAAATCCACCTCCTCAGCCACTAACATCTTGTACAAGTACCCCACTTCATACCAATGGGTTCTCCAATAATTTTTTTACAATCCAATACCCTAAAGGAATAAGCAGAAAACAAAGTCAAAATCACTACTACATGGAAAAAATACTTGATTGGTTCTCGATAAGGTAGAGATAATATAACAAGGAGCAAAGTTTCCAAGTTACACCTCATTTCCTGCTCGACGGACTCAATGACACAGTTTCAACCACAACATGTCTAGATGATGGATGTATATCTTAGTAGGAGAGCAGTGTTCCCTTGATCCTACTCGTAATACCATGATGCTTGCACAAGAAAGACTTCATTTAAAATATTTACAAACAAGATACAAATGCAATTAAAATGGAATATACAAACAATGGATACGCTTCATCCCTGATATCATTTCCTCCATCTTGTACATCTTCAAGAGGATCCTCCTCATTCCAGTCATGAACAAACATTTACACAACCATGAAAAAAATGTCAAGAGATTTCCATAACATCTAAAATTAGCTCGATAGGAAAAAGGATGATAGAGAAAATGACAAACAAATGAAAATGTTCAGATCAAAAACTAGAACACACATCTAGGTCATCTTCAACGTCTAGATTGTGAAGAATGCCAGAAAAGCCAAAATCTAGATTTTTCTATCAATTGCCAAAATGACAAAACTAGAGTGCAAAAATAAGACTATACCGTCCCTGAATAGAATGTAGCCACAATCTTTTTGAAGCTTTGACAAAATAGGTGGTTCACAAGCTTCACATCTGCCAAGATGGAGCAACTTCCAGCAGCACCAAGACTGGCTGGTGAAACAGCACAATCTGTTGGGTTAGAGTTAGCAGATTGACATGATCTATCGTCTTGGTCGTTGCCTTCTCACTGTAATTGCCACATTCATCCACTCAGATTATCTCTTTGCATAAGAGCCACTGCTTGAATATGAGGAAATGGAAGGGTGCTTGACCCTTCTTCCATTCCCCTATTTTAAAGACTAAAAATTAATTGCAAAATTTGCAAATAGGTCCCTATTGTTAGTGGAATTTCCAGAATAGTAAAAAACATAGAAACATAACAAACAATTAGTAAAAATTAGAAAACTTAAAATCTTGACTCCAAAACCAAAATCTCTCTATTTTTCTTAGAATATGTTCAATAGATATATCCATTATTTTCCATGGTCTCGAATTATGACCCTAAACTAATCCAATTGCATTTGTAATTTCTAAATCTTTTTAGGGTCGTGGTTCATGACCTTTAACTGAACCACATCGAATCTCATTACCAAATTAGCTAGGGTCCTAGACTATGACCTGCAACTGAAACAATCTTGCACATCAATTTCTAAATCTGTAAATGGTCCCTGATAATGACCTAAAATTGAACAAGCACAAAATTTCATTTCAAATCTATCTGGGTCTTGGACCACGACCTAAAACAAGACCACATGATAATATGTGAATAGGCTCCCTGCCTTTCTTTTATTTCCTTTTCGTTTGGGGTTTGTACTAATGACTTTCAACTGAAATCCATATTTTCTTTCAACGCAAATCCTTTTAGATAAACCTTGATTGCAACTACGGTTATTAGCTTGATTTCAAGCACACATCTTTCAACATCCATAGATCGTGACTTGAACCAAATTGTTTACCCCACCTCATGACTCTGAGTCATATGGCTCAAAATACCCAATTCTGTTATTTAAACCTAGAGAATCGAGGAGCATCGACACTATAAGATGTACTGATAACAAAACAAGTTGTAAAGGCTACTTTTTAGTGGATAATAGTTTGAAAATCCTATCTTAATTCACTCTAAGATGCCCTAATTAATTAGAAAACTAACTGAAATAGTCACTGGATGGAAAGGTCATCTTAAATCTAAAAGCCTCTCTAAAATGCAAACACCAAATCTGGTGATCCAAGCCCTATCTCGATAGGAAAAAAGTCTCATATGGTGCCTTTCAAGAGTTCTCGTCTTGGATCTGAATTGGCCCACTTTAAATAATACTAAATTTAAAGATACATAGGAAAGGGAGATGACTACTCTTTTTTATCTAAGATTTATTTTTAGGTAGAGAAGTTGGCACTATTCCTTAATGAACCACATATTCTTGATCTTACTTTCTCACTAACAAATGGCACCTATGTTCACTTTTCACATTCACCATTTTCTCACTAAGGCATTAGTTAGTGGGAGAATCATACATACACTAGTTTCAGGACTGGAGCTATGATGGGAGAAACTCATCAAAACTTTAGGGGATTGAATGATTGATCAGATAAACAAAACTACATAAGTCATATGTTGCCCTAACTCTCTAGAAATCATTTATTTCAAACCTATCCCTCACTAATTTATCTTTAGAAGGAAGAGACAACACATTCTCTTTCCACCCTCCATAAGGTTTGTCAGAACATCCTTGATGAGTCAAACCTTTTAGCCATCTGTAGCCAAAAATAGGGGTCAAACATGATGTAAGCTCATGCTTCTCACTCTTATCTTGAACCTTACCTTAAGAGGGGAATTTTTTTGTCAACTCATATTTGCTCACATGATAAAAAAATCACTATTAAGATCAATTTTATGGATAATGATGGAATATAGTCCACATCCTACCCAATTTCCATCTTTTTTTTCAAAAAAAAACATTTTTTTTCTGTCTATTTAAAACACCTTTTTTGTCAACTTTCACCTAGTTTGGTATCTTCTACACCAAAACCTTCTTTCAGACTAAAAATGCAATTGGTTTTCCATTATGTCTAAATAGGCTATCTTTTTGTAAATTTCTGAGTTGAATTGTCCGCAACTAAATATTCCCTTTCCAACTTCCTTTTCTTAGAAAATCTGAGAGACAACCATGACTTATATTTCTATGCAAGTTTTCTCCAATTTTTGCCAAAATATTTCTAAAATTATTGGGAAAATGATATTTCCTTTTTTCACCCCAGGACACCACACAAATCAAAGCCATCTGATGGTGCCACATGGGAGGATCGCCTTGATATGAATGGCATGTGTGATGCATCAAAATGATCTTCCAATTCATCTTGAAGGTTCTATCCAAAATCCTAAATCCTAATCCCTCACTATAAAGAGCCCCCATTCCCAATGTATTGAATGCCCCATTTATATGTCTTGAAGCTATATAAACATATGCCTCTCTCTTTATTTTCATATTTCCTATGACCAGAGGATCCTTCCTTTGACACCACCTACTCTACTAGATCAGCCGAACAGTGTACTGGTCTGTCTCACCTAACTGTTGAATCTTCTATTTGTTTCTATATGATCTATAACTTTTTTTTATGGAAGTCAGAGGAAATTTTTATTCATCTCGCCCCTCTCTTGCAAGCTGATTCAAAAAATATTATTACACGAGGCACTACTCATAACAAAATTAAACTTGGCAGTACTACTGCCATTACACATATCCTCATTGACCCAGTCAATGATGTTGCTAGGAGGACACCTATACTAGTAGGGGCCCCTCTTGTTTTTAATATGAAATTTAGCAAGCTGGTCCGCGACCCTATTCCCCTCTTGGTTGATGTGAACACAGGTCCAGCTTGGTTTAAACCCTCTCTTCATAGTAGCAATCCACCTTGCCAGTCTAGGGAACTCCATATCATTTCCTTGTAGAGCCAACATAGCATTCCTGCAGTCGGTTTCTACACATATTTTACTACAATTCAGACTTTGACCGATCTCTAAAGCTAGCTCGATGGCTCGAGTTTCTGCTTCAAGAGCGCTTGCGGCTCGGAAGGACTTACCCCAACCGCCACACCAGCGGCCCTGATCATCTCTACAAACAACAGCTGTCGCAACCTTACAGGACGAAGGATTAAAGATTGCGTCGGTATTCATCTTTAGCGTTCTGGGTTCTGGTTTTTGCCATCCGCTGGGAGTATCTTTGGTCGGGTTCGGTCTTATCACTCTTATCTTGAACCTTACCTTAAGAGGGGAATTTTTTTGTCAACTCATATTTGCTCACATGATAAAAAAATCACTATTAAGATCAATTTTATGGATAATGATGGAATATAGTCCACATCCTACCCAATTTCCATCTTTTTTTTCAAAAAAAATCATTTTTTTTCTGTCTATTTAAAACACCTTTTTTGTCAACTTTCACCTAGTTTGGTATCTTCTACACCAGAACCTTCTTTCAGACTAAAAATGCAATTGGTTTTCCATTCTGTCTAAATAGGCTATCTTTTTGTAAATTTCTGAGTTGAATTGTCCGCAACTAAATATTCCCTTTCCAACTTCCTTTTCTTAGAAAATCTGAGAGACAACCATGACTTATATTTCTATGCAAGTTTTCTCCAATTTTTGCCAAAATATTTCTAAAATTATTGGGAAAATGATATTTCCTTTTTTCACCCCAGGACACCACACAAATCAAAGCCATATGATGGTGCCACATGGGAGGATCGCCTTGATATGAATGGCATGTGTGATGCATCAAAATGATCTTCCAATTCATCTTGAAGGTTCTATCCAAAATCCTAAATCCTAATCCCTCACTATAAAGAGCCCCCATTCCCAATGTATTGAATGCCCCATTTATATGTCTTGAAGCTATATAAACATATGCCTCTCTCTTTATTTTCATATTTCCTATGACCAGAGGATCCTTCCTTTGACACCACCTACTCTACTAGATCAGCCGAACAGTGTACTGGTCTGTCTCACCTAACTGTTGAATCTTCTATTTGTTTCTATATGATCTATAACTTTTTTTTATGGAAGTCAGAGGGAATTTTTATTCATCTCGCCCCTCTCTTGCAAGCTGATTCAAAAAATATTATTACACGAGGCACTACTCATAACAAAATTAAACTTGGCAGTACTACTGCCATTACACATATCCTCATTGACCCAGTCAATGATGTTGCTAGGAGGACACCTATAGTAGTAGGGGCCCCTCTTGTTTTTAATATGAAATTTAGCAAGCTGGTCCGCGACCCTATTCCCCTCTCGGTTGATGTGAACACAGGTCCAGCTTGGTTTAAACCCTCTCTTCATAGTAGCAATCCACCTTGCCAGTCTAGGGAACTCCATATCATTTCCTTGTAGAGCCAACATAGCATTCCTGCAGTCAGTTTCTACACATATTTTACTACAATTCAGACTTTGACCGATCTCTAAAGCTAGCTCGATGGCTTGAGTTTCTGCTTCAAGAGCGCTTGCGGCTCGGAAGGACTTACCCCAGCCGCCACACCAGCGGCCCTGATCATCTCTACAAACAACAGCTGTCGCAGCCTTACAGGACGAAGGATTAAAGATTGCTTCGGTATTCATCTTTAGCGTTCTGGGTTCTGGTTTTTGCCATCCTCTGGGAGTATCTTTGGTCGGGTTCGGTCTGCTATCCTCCGCCCATGCTTTCAAATTCACCATCACCTCTCTGGATATGAGGACCTTCAGCTGACCAATCGCAAGTTTCTTCTTCTCGAACACCTGTAGGTTGCGATGCTTCCAAATCTGCCAACAACCAATGGCGAACTGGATATCATGTGGCGTGGATGTTGACAGATTATTATGTATCCAGTTCCAAAGGTCAGTTTCACTAAAGAAAAAATTCCAGCAGTTTTGTGCCAAAATCTCCTTTCAAACAAGCCTCGCCTGCACACAGTCCCTAAGAGCATGGAAAGTTGTCTCTTCCTCTATGTCGCATATCAGACAGAGTACATTAGTAGCCAAGTTCCGGGCTACTCTCCTACTATTTGTCAAGATAGCATTGTGCCCCAAGAGCCAGAAGAAATATTTGACCTTCATGTTTACCTTTAGCTTCCAAACTGTCTCCCATTTGCCTTCAGTTCTAATATTTTTCCCTTCTCTCAGAATGTCGTAAGCACTCCTACTAGTGAAGATACCCGAGTCAGTGTGGCACCAGGCATAGGTGTCCTGGTTGTCCGTCTCTAGGGGGACATCCATATGTGTTATTTTCTTTACAATGTCATGTGGCAACCAATCTTCTAGGAACTCCTCATCCCACCTATTCTCCATATTCACAAGGGAAGAAACTCTTAAGTCCAAAAAATCATCAGGCACCGGTTTTAGAACGTAGTCCTTCAGTGGTGAAGTGTTACCCCACCATCTTTCAAACCACACTCTAGTGTTTTCTCCATTCACAGGAATCATCATGGAGTTTTCGTGGATGAAATTTTTGCCACTCAACACAGCATGTCCAAGTTTGGAAATATTAGGCATACAGCCTCCATTGAAGTTCATAAACTTGTTCAACAATCCTCCGCACCATAGAGATTTTATATGAGTACTCAAGTCCCACGCATGTTTGTAAATCATAGCCTGGTTCAGTTCCCGCATGGACCTTATACCCAGCCCGCCATATTTTTTTGTCACAAGTAATTTTGTTCCAGGCCACAAGAGAGAGAGCATGTTGTTTCTTGTTCCCACCCCAGATAAACGATCTTATGCTGCTGTCTAGACGGTCACAGATCTTCGCTGGTAGCACAGCTGTCTGCATGGTATAGCTGGGGATCGCCGTGAGGGTCGCTTTAGCCAGACACACCCTGCCTGCAAGACTCAAGGTTCTAGCTGACCAAGAGTTAATACTGCTCGAGACCTTATCCAAAATGTTACCGTAGGTCGCCACCTTCACACGTCCATGGATAAGAGGAACTCCAAGATATTTTCCCATGTTTTCCGAATGAGTGAAACCACTTTCCCTGCATATACGCTGTCTGAGTCTCAACGGAACACTTTTAGAAAAATGAATACAAGATTTGTTCACTGAGATAGCTTGATCGGATACCGCACCAAAATGTTTGAAGCAATCCAACATCACTCTCATTTCCTTTACATTAGCCTTCGCAAAGAGGAATAAGTCGTCTGCAAAACAAAAATGGGAGATCTCGGGTCCCTTATGGTATAGTTGAATAGGTTTCCATTTCTTCTCGCGCACCAGATTTTCAATGGATTGACACACTCTTTCGAGGCAAAGCACAAAAATATAAGGGGATTAGGGGTCTCCTTGTCTGAGACCTCTTGTCGCTTTAAAAGAAACCGCTTTTTTCCCATTCCAAACTATGGAGGCCTCTCCACCTGAAATAGAGTTTAAGATATAGGTTCGTATCGACTCCGGAATGCCCACTTTCAGAAGTGTGTCCACTATAAAAGGCCAGGTCAACTTATCATAAGCTCTTGTGAGGTCCACCTTCACTGCCATCATCCTAGGAGTAGTCCTCCTTCTCATGAGATGAATGATTTCCTTGGACGTTAATTTACTACTACATCTGATCCTTTATCTACTATAACTACTTTGCTTCTCTTTTTGTTATTACCTTTTTATTTCTAGAAAAATAGGATATAGTTTTCTAAGTATACCTCTACTAGTCATCCTATAACATCCTATGCATCGGGCCAGGCCACAAATGATGTATCTCCATCATAGGAGGTTCTAAGGTGATCAAGACTATGACAAACCTAAAAACTTGGACTTTTGGGGCCATGAAAGGAAATTCATGGACATCATCAGCCCCAAATCCCACCCCACAATAAAAATTTCTTTGTTTTCTTGTTTTCATGTTTTCTTTAATTTAACTATCATAAATTACTCAATTTCCCCACAACCTAATAGTGTTTTGATAATGATTTACTAGGCAGGATGGTGGTGCTATTCCTTCCCCACTTGTAACTAGAACATCACATATGATCTTGGGTTTTGGTTTTGTTTTTGTTTTCTAATCCAACACAATTAAACACTCAGTTTACACCATGGCTCTCATGATGCATCTTTTTTCCTCATGTTCATACAAAAATTGGTGGCAACTCCAAACAACCTTTTTTCATGCAACATTTCACTAAAGAAAAGAATAGAGCTTTAGTCCTTGAATATCTCTCTTTTTCCCCGTTGAAATAATGAGAAAACTAGAGCATTCATAGCTCCAAGTCGCTATTGAAACTTGTGGTACTCGATCAGATGAAGACAGTGAAGATTCTTGTTTTGATTTTGTCAATGTTACCATGGGGAAAATCAATGTTACCAAATATCCCTGATTCTAGTTTTGATTTTTTCAATGTTACCATGGGGAAAATCATACTTCTGCTACGGCTTAGATGGGCACACCACTTTTGGTCTTTGTCTAGATTATCCTTACCTTGTCTGGCAGTGTTTGGGCCACCTCAGTGTGGGTCGCAACATTGGTATTTTCTATTTTACATATATAAATAATTAATTTGAGTTCTCTTAGAAAATTCGTAGTAATTCATTTGTAGGTCAAAAATATACATATATGTATGTATATATTTTGAATCTAAAAAATAAGATCTATCCAATGGTGTAGTTTTCATCACCTAAATCAACTTGCAGTATAATTTAATATTTTAGTACTTATAAATATACACCTTTTTGGTGGTAAGTTGAGGGTATCATATTATTCCTCTCAGTCCCTCCTTCTAGGTTTAACTATAACAACTACATCCTCATTTTCTAGGTTAGTCAAAGAAAAGGAAATTCATGCTACATGTTGGATATCTCTAGAAAATAAAGGTAAAAAATAAAGGTAAATGACTAGGTGGACATGCATCCAAGTATGACATCTCCACAGGCTTGATGATGGAGCTTAGCTAGTCCATCAACTAGCTTGTTTGCCTCCCTTCCCATATGGAGAATATGCACTTCTTCAAAAGATTCTCTCATCTGGTACATCCTTCTCTTCCATTCTACAAATCTTGATACTTTTACCTCCAGAGAGGAAAGGACCTTTAGAACTCCTTTACAATCAATTTCAACGACTAATTTTTAGTAGTGTCACATCTTGTACTTTCTCTATCATTTCTTAGGACTCCTACCAAACTTTCTCCGTCCTCTTTAATGCTTGTGTCTATGTTTATCTTGCCCCACCCTCCACGAGGAGGAGACCATCTTTGATGGGTTTTGACTATCCTTGTTCTAGCTTTAGATTTAAGCAAGTATTGAAATGCCACCATTTGATTCCTTTTCCTAATCATTACTAGTTGTTTCCTTACTAGAGTCATCAAATTTTCAAGCACCTCCTTATTTCTGATCTACCATACATTCAAGTAAGTATCTGCAAACAATTTGTGGATGTTTGGGTCTTTTAACCAAATTATCCATCTACTCTCTGAGATCATTCTATGAAAAGATATGTCTCCCATCCAATTTCTCTAGGTTATTATAGACTTGTGAGGCTTTTGGGCAATCGCTGACTACATGTATAGTTGTTTCCTCAATTAGACCACATCTTGGACAAAAATACTCAATAGTGAAGTGTCATGAAGTGTCATATCTTGTGTCTTACATTAGACATTAGTGCCTATGAATTCAGTAGCCACAAAAATGTTTGTAGTTATCCAAGTATGTGTAGGCACCAAACCTTCTTCCAGTTTGAGTTCTGAACAACTATGGATTCCTCAATTCTTATGTAAGGCTCCAGTACCAGACATAGTCAACCTCCACTCGTATTAGTATACATAATTTGAGGATGCACTCTACTATATGTGGTGTTACATACAATTCTTGAAACTCCTTGTCTCATCCTCCTTCTAGATTGATGAAGGAGCATACCTTCATATCTACTAGGTCAGTAGGTGGTTGTGTTATCCATTTTCATACCAGACACTGGTCTTCTCTCCTATTGCAATTACTCTTTCACATAAGTCATGAATCTCCTCATTATGCTTGATATGAGCTCTTCAGAATGGAGTTAATTCAGAACCTTTCTATTTTTGGTAGTTTCTATACTTCATACAAAGTCCATTTTGTCATAAATAATTTCTTCTACTTTTTATCTTCCATGTGTTCTTCCAAAGTAAAGCCTTGTTACACTAACACATTGATTTCATACCTAAGACACCTTCTTCTATTCTTTTCTTGGCAGTATCCCACTTGATAAGGGGATCCGATACGTTTCATGTCCTCCTCCCCATATAAATTTTATGATCATAACATCATTTTTGTAACATGTAATCGCATGCAAGGGAACCATTTGCATGGTTTATCTCAAAATGGTGGTTAGGATAGGTCCTACGAGGCAAGTTCCTCCTACTAGGGATAAAGATCCCACCCCCACCTATTGATTTTGCCTTCTAAACATTCGAACAACATCACTATATGTATATATACAATGTGTAATTAGGTGAAAGTGCAAAATCTGGACTACGGTTTGGACCTAGACCTTATGCAATTATTATTGAAGTATGGTGCATCCCTCGAAGTCTATGTTGATAAATTCTTCTACTTTCTCTTTCTTTTGACCTAATTTTAAGGATATATGTGAAATATCTTATTTAGGATCTATTTGAATTGTTTTGAGTTTCTTATATTGAAATAAACTACTCATTGACATATCTCAGTTGATGTTGCACTTTGGCATATATGATATGTAATCTTATTCATTCTATCTATAGTTGAACCTTTATTGATGGATTTGATCTATATTTAGTATTTGTATGAAATCTTAATGTGCTCGTGATGGGCTTTTATGATTTGAAGTTCCACTTTTAGTTGGACAAATCTTATTTAACCAATACCTTGACTAAACTTTACTCGCCTCTATATTGCAGTCTTGTTTATTTATAGCATTTTACAATATACTTTGGTTTTGAGTTATTTTCCTTTTATGTCTTGAGATGAAGGAATTGTACCCCATACATGAGTTTTGTACACAGTTTTATTTTTGGGAGTTTGATCATATGCCATTCTTTATCATTTTTAGGGTCATGCACTCTAATCACCATTATTTTATTATAGTTCAATAATACTATGCTTATCTCATCTATGTAATGATTATTCATTATTGTTGATGGGTCATGTTCCCTAATTGATCTATGTATGCCCTTGAGGTATACATCATTTCATCATGGCAAGTACATATATTTATTTTCATCTTATTGGAATGTTTTTCTTTTGATATCCACTTGGTTGGTACTTTTCTCTCTAATTGGGAAGCCTTGTTATATTTGATGTCCTTTTTTCCCTTATAATTTCTCTATCTCTATTAGTATGCACATATCGACATTTTATGCTGACAACATTCACTTTATCTTCTCTTGTGGGGTATGCTTCCAACTCCTAGGTGTATAAAAAGGAGGAGTGGACCAAAGTTGACTAAGACTTATCCAAGAGTAGTTGATCTTTCATGGGAGGTAGATTGAAGTATTTGGCTTATCCTCTATGACTTATATTCATATATTTTTCATGCATATACAACATGTGTTGTGAAAACAATGTTAGACGTAAATATTGTAATAGATATATTTTAATTTTTTGTTTCTACACTTGATGGTGAAATGCTACATTACATACTTGAATTTTAGTCCTTTATCCTTTGTGAAAAGTTATTCTTAAATTTGGCATCAGATGGTTTTCTATTATTTCCTATCCAGTAAGTGAGTGGCTCCTTTATCATATCCTACTCATTATAGAAAAACTAAAGGCCAAAACCAAAAGCAAGACGCGATGCAAGTCAAATAAGGAAAATAATGAAATCATATTCACAAGGTCAAGGCAAAGCATGATCCTCATGAACAAAAGGTCTAAAAATACCCTAAGGCATCAGTAAAGATGACCCAGTAATAGGGGAGGTGGTTGGAGATGTAGGGACCATGTACAAAAAATCATACAACATTATAAAACACATGATAGAAATAGGAGGGTTACGGAAATCTTACTATGTGTTTAATTAGTCAAAGGTGACCGGAGTCACATGGTCATAGTTGCAACATCAGGCAAAGAAAATTGACTCTACAACACTGCCCCTAGTTGTCTCAGGGGTAATTGAGGATGGAGGAGGGAAAGATGAGGGTTGAAAATAGTTTTTGATTATATATAGGGTTATGGAATGGTTTCAAGGTATTTATGTAGCCATGACGGTGGGGTTACATGGCACCAATGCAATGGTTTCATTAATTAGGAGTCTTAAGGTTTGAATTATAGATGGATAGATGTGGAATCTTATATGGAACCTATTGGCAAAGTAATCACGAAGAAATATGTTGTGAGGAGGAAGGAAATGAGATTAATATGTATTGTGTGACTGGCTTCCAAAATGACAATGAGGAAGATGGCATCTAATCATCCATCCAATCCAAAAGTTGAAGGCTGGAAAGAGGATGTGAATGTAATCCAAAGTAGGAAGAACCTAACATATTGTGTGTTGGATAGAGTATCTATTTAGTCTGTCAAATAAGAGTATTGAATCTCCTACATATAGGAGCCAAGGAATACTTGGGCTAAATAGAAACAAGGGAAAATATAATGGGCCTAAGACCAACTAATCAAATATACTAACAAACCCGCTCAAGTTGGAGAGTAAACATTGTGAAGTGCCAAATTAACTCCCATATACTTGAATAAAAAAGGACGAAGAGATTTAGTGATAATAAATGCAGCTTGATCACATTTCCTTAGTGAGGAGTGATGATCTGCTTGGCTTTGACCAGATCTTGTGAAAAATGCCAGTCAACTTCAATGTGTTTTGTGTGCTCATGGAAGATTGGATTATTATCTATGTGTATAGCCACCTGGTTGTCATAGTTTCAATTAGATAAAGTTTGAAAAGGAATTCCAAACTCAATCAATATGGGTCGGTCTTACTGTAGATCACACCATCCATGAGCCATAGCCCAATATTTTGTCTCAGTGCTGGAGAAAGCTACCACAGTCTACTTTTTCCTCCTCTAGGAAACTAGGTGAGTGCCATTCTTCACACAACACCAAAAGTGGATTGTCTATCTTTAAAATCACTAGTCTTATCTACATCTGCATATTTGTATATGTATACTACCTTGGATTTAGGATGTCTTTAGAGCAATCCTCATCTTGGAGCATTTTTGAGATAGTAGAGAATGTGTTGAACACTAGATCGATGGACCTGGAGTGGTCGCTCATGTGTTGGATGACTACCCCAATGACATAGATAATATTTGATTGAGTAATAGTCAAGAAAATTAGCTTCTTAACAATCCCACGACACTTCTATGGATCTCCAAAGAGTTCTCCTTCATGCATAGGCTTTGTATGATAGTCCATAGGGGTAGGATTGGTTTGGCTACTGCCATATTAGCCTCTTGAAGTAGGTCCTATACATAGCATCGTTGAGATAGACTGATCCCTGAGGCTAAGCAGAGGACTTTGATCAAAAGGAAGTATTGTAGGGTACCCAAGTCTTTTTATTTAAAATGTGCATGTAGAGATTGCATGTGCTAGGTTAATCCTTTGGCTACCAGGTGTGCCTTGAGTCTTTCAATAGAACCATCCAACTCATTTGTTTATTGAGAAAACCCACCTACAACCTATGATATTTAAAAAAAGAAATCTTCTTCCTCTCCATGTGGTTCCCCTAATCCACATGGTTGTGTTCTTTTCTTAAAATTGGGGATTTTACATTCATCTATCCTACGATGCAACTAATCTAGTAGTGATTCCCATTTTCCTACTGAGATCCATTCCCATAGTATTACTCCTTTTTCTACCGAGTTTCATTTTGAAAAAATATTGTCTTCCTACCGAGTTCCATTCCAATAGTGCTAAACATGTTTAATCATGTTTCTATTTTGGTAGTACTTTTATTCTATTCTATTCTTTGTATCTTTCAAGATTCTGGTGTGTTCTACATTTACTTTTATTTCTATTTGTATCGTGTTAATTTTGGTACTTTTCTTTCTATTTGTATCATGCCATTAGATCTGGTACTTTATTCACCTCATTATGGGTGATGTTGTGATCGTTTTTTTTCATGGGCCAAAAGAGTAAACATGATTGTCCTAGTCAAAGAAATTGGACTTTGAATTTATATCGACTAGTAGAGACGTCTGCAACTCAATATGGAGTCTTTATAGTAGTGCGGGGTTGAACACATGGACAAGGAGAATAATAGCGTTAGAACGCAAAATCTTGGCTTAGTTTAATCTAACCAAAAATGAATTTGATGGTGTTCCGGTTAAGGTTAATCTAATTTAAGCAGTTAACCTAACTTATGAAACATTAAATATGTAACAAAGATAAATTGATAAATCAAGATAAAAAGGGAATTGGATTGGTTTCACCAATCAATCAAACCACAACCATGTAAAATCTTCACTCCTATTTTATATATATTCTCTACTTGTTTTGCAAACAACCATAAGAAAATATTTTTTCTTTCCTTCTCTCGAGATCCAGGAAGATTTCTTTCTAATGAGGTTCTCTCTCAAAGTAATAGCCAAAAGATCTAGGAAAAATCATATGACTGTTGTTATAGCAACTCCTCACTCTCATTTATCATTACTATCCTACACTCCAGATCTAGTTCAAATTATTCTCTCAAACAATATTCATATCTAACGTTGCAAGAGGGTAGCTAATCATCAATTGACACAATAAAACAAGAGTATATGAACAAAACATTAAAGAACATATGCCTTAAAATCAAAAGATGAACAACTACATGGTTGGGACGGCCTCACAGATACTCCCAGCCCAAGTTATTAGGTTTAACCACACATGGCTGAAGAAATGAAAAGAGTACAACTAGAACAAGTCATGATAAAGAAAGGAGAAGGAGGATATTGATACAAGGGTAGATCAAATGATCGATCTACCAACCTCTCAACTGATACCACGACAGTCGACAATGAGTTTGGCATGCTTCCTCCTCCTTTCTAATCTTGGCTCAAAGTAAGAAGGTCCTTTGGATCAGTGATGATGGTGGAAGGGAGTCATTAACAAGTGAGGTCAACCGGCTGAATTGATAGATCTAGACAGACCAACAAGTCTTGTCCTTCATATCTAGATCTTTACAAGACTTGGTGGCAACCTTTCGACACTTTTACTCTGAAGTTTAAAGATGCATTGAAGTGATGCCCTAGGGGTTTATTTATATTCTTTGACCGATGTTCTATCAAGGTGATTGTCCATGTGGCATCGATGCAAATGTCGACAAGGACATTGACATGGGACTTCTTTGATAGATCTTTTTCGATCTACAAGGATGTCAATTTCTTCTCGTCATGACAAAGTTCTTGTTTGTGGGGAATCTATTTGTGTGATGATGTCGACTGCAGAGGTCAATCCGTTGGTTGAGCTGACTCCTCAACAGGAGTCTTATAGACATCGACAGTGTTGTCGACGTGGCTATCGTAAGAATAATCATTGGGGTATTGAGGATCGTTTGTTCAATAGGTTTGTCGATGATTGTCTCAATAGCTTCAGACTGATAAGAATTCATTGAGGTTAACAGAGTGCATTGTCGATGTCTAATGGACATATGTGAGACTTGTACTTTTTCTCAACATTCATTACTCGATAGATGTTTGTTGAGGTTCTTAAATCTGACAAGTTGGTGCTCAATGAGTCTGTCAAGCTTGAGTCGGTAGTCTTGTGTCGACCCTCTTGGTGAAAACTTATCTTGTCGACCGATCGTTGACTATATGAAGCAAGGTCTTTTGAACAATTCTCAGACTTCATCAATTTCACTGGATTTGCATCTCATTCCTTTAAATATCATCAACACTGAATGAGAACATATCATTTAAGTGAAATAGAGTAACAATGGGTAAAATTAAACATCTAGACGTTATTTCTCTAAATTATATCATTTAAAAGGCTAACAAAAGTGCATCAAAACGGATGTTATCAACTCCCCCAAACTTAGATTTTAGCTTGTCTTCAAGCTAATGGAATCATTATTTCTCCAATGAGTAAAAAAAAAATCCAAAAATTACTGAAAACATATTTTTATACAATCCTCTTATCAAAACCAACTTTGTCAAAGATGTCATTTTTTCAATAGTTTCTTTTTTTATTTTTTTTGTGCCCTATTCTTGTCTCTAGTATATTTGTCACTTTGTTTAATGTAGCTTTTTGTCTCTTAAAGGTATTATGCAGAACAATTAGGCATGCAAAAAGGCTTATGGATGCTTCGTTCCTCTTCTGGGTCATTCAAGTACAGGTCTGGTTAGATAGGTGAGTGATCCCTACGTTCCAAACTGGTTGGTTTTAGAGCAGCGATTGCACATCCTAAGTATCACTGCCCCGAATTGCAACATCTTAAAATTAAATCCATTAGAATGAGGTAGTGTTTGTAGAGGCTAAATAAAATTGGCATATTTGCATTCATGAGCACAACACTACAATATTTAATAGCTTTAATTTATGGCACATCTCTTACATTTTTTTTCACTCCTCACTCTTTTTGGGATTTTGATAAAATATTTGGAAGAAGACATGAGGTATCTCTTTCTTTATTATTGGGACAACATACCTTTAACAACATTAGACTTCATTAATCTTATTCTTTTGGTAAGAATCAATTGATGACATCGTAAAGATAAATGACACTTTGCTAAGAGGAAAATATAAAAATTTTAGTAACAAAAAGATTTTTCCTTGAAATATCATGTAAAAGGGTATAGTTTAGGAGAAAACTAGAATGTTTGCATAGGGAGTTTTTCCATCATCTGCAACTTCATTACATAAGCATGTTTGAAATTGGTGATGAAAACAAAGAAATTATGAAAAGAAATATTAAAGGAAAAGAAATCAATTTTGGTGATATTGTGGATACATAACTCACAAGATTACACCCCCACCACCAAACTTACAACACACATTGTCCTCAGAGTGTGTAAAGAGAGGAAAATAAAATGTAAACACATGAGCTTCTCAGTGAAGATCTAACATTGCCCATGGGGATTCGAGCAACATTAGAGCATAATTTCCTCGAAAGCAATGATAGTTATCATTGTGAGTGTCTTCTAAGGCAGGATGGAGGACTCCAATGGTATACATCCAGAACATAGAAGCCATAATCACTAGATAGAGGATGTATTTAAGGACAATGATGTCAAAATCAGGTTACCTTCCATCTTCTTGGATCCTGAGAAGCATAGCCACTTCCAAATTATCTGATCAGTTGAACAAGTGACTTAGAACATGTGTCAACAATACTTTTATGTGTACTGCAAAATAGCACAAGTAATTTTGGGCCTTCATGGTCAAAATAAGAATCAAAACTATTGTAAAGCATGACCTCCCTTTCACGAGTAAAGAAAGTAAGCAAGGTCCAATGACCATTTTGTAGAATCGGTATGAAAATATAATAAGGAATAGACTCATGTAGCTGACAAAGAAGAAGATCCTTTTAACCTGAATCAAAGCCCTACTAAAGATTGGTCACAAGATCAGGGCTGACCATATAAGAGACTAATAAGACACCATGAGGTTATGAGATAAACATCCTCGTGGTTGAAGAGTCTCTAGGAGGTCATCTTTCATAACCAATAGGTCATCTCGAATGAAGACTACATGATTTCCTCTAGGTTTAAAACGTTGCATCAACATCATCAGCTGTGCGAGGGAAAGTTTGCAACATGAACTATGGTCAAAAGTTCTAGAAACTAGGTTCTATAGTTGATATTGGGCCATATATTGGGAATGGTGCAAGTTCGTCTAAGAATTTGAGTATATCTACAGCTTCTTTGACTTTTGTAGTTGTTGTAACAATAGCAGGAGGTTTGGTAACAGCAAGTGATGGTCAAACCTATCCTTTTTCTACTTCTTCTCTTTGCAGAACATCTCAGAATGGATCCATCTCAGGTCGAGGAATAAGTGGGTAGAGATCCCTTAAATTATCTAGCAGTTCAATATCCTGAAAGAAACGCCTATCATGGATGATCTTCATTATGTAACATCCACAAAGTGGTGTGAACCCATTTTGGTGTAGACTAGAAGCAAGAGTTTTAAGATTTACAACTTCCGTGAGTTGAAGAATTATGAAAGTACTATCATTGTGCTCTACATTGTGTTAGAAAGTTAATGCTGCAATAATAGTGGACCTCACGAACAACTCTTTGATGTCGAATCAGAATGTGAGGAAGTTTTTCGGGAACACGATCCTTGAATCACATATTAGAATTTGTTAGTATCTCAATGGAGGTGTTGAACAGATTAATTTGGCTCTTGTTTAAATCAACAACACAAATTAGCCACAATCCTTTGAAATGAAAAGGTAACAAGATAATTCTTGTTTTCTTGGACTCAAGCTTTTCTTGAAATGGCTTGAGCGCTTAATTAGTTCTTGAATAAGCAACTAGTTAAGGAAGGTGTTTCATTATAATATGGTTGATCCTTATCATTGGGCATGACGTCTTCTAGGATTGTTGATGCAAGGATCATGAAAATTTTTGGTAACTTTATAGGATATTGAACGAGATTCCTAATATATTCACATGAAAGGGTGATGGAGCCATTATTATTGACAATATGGCTACCATTACGCTAGTCATCTAGAATGTCTTTTAAGACAAAAATGTCACAAACCGGCATTCCCTTCAAAAAAATCGGATTCAAATCCACTCTTTTTAGAGGAAGTTGAGGTGGGAGTGGTAAGAGAGGTTCTGGGAACTTCAGCTCGGTGAGATGGGAGGTGTGGCTGATGATATAACAGAGAGATCACCATTTTCATCATCATAAGAAATGTATTCAATGTCAGATGGACTGATAGCATCGTCATCAAGATCCATGTGAGTGGTATACACTCCAACATATATGTCTTCTTCTGACAGCAAATTGAGCTGAGAACAAATTGGGTTAAGATTGAGCATTGTTTCTTGTAATTTTTGTGTCATTTCCTTTTCAAATGTATCATGGGATGACGATGGGGTCAGAGTTGGAATGTTCTCAGATGAAAAATCCTTAGATGGGATGATAATAGGTGCAATATAAAAAAGAGGAAGTCAACCTACTAGAAATTGTAGAATATGAGGAGTGTGGTCTATTGACAGAGATCTGTTTGTGCCCATAATAGATTCAGATACATGGGACACAGATTCCCAGAATGACCTAGCTACCAGATTAGGAGATTGGTGATGAACATCCTCACTCATAGTATCGGAAACGTTAGAATTTTCTTCAAAAGACTGAGAATATGGTGAAGGCGATTCTCCATCAGAACTGCTAAGGCGTTCACGTTGGTGTTGTCGTCGAAGAGTGTGTTGTTCTTCTTGGTGATTCCAAGCTTTTTCCTAGTGTTTCATATGGAGTAGGAGGTGGTGTTGGACCTTCAAGATTTCATCAAGCTTACGCTAAAGGGTCACCATGTGTACACGAATTCTTCTTAGCTCCCTAACCCATGTATCTTGGGATTGAACATATTGTGCTATGTTCTGTATAACCTTTCAAAGTTTAGGAAAAGAAGTCATAGTTGCACGTGTTACTCTATACATAATGTCAAATTCATGACCAAAAGTTCCACCTAAGGTATCTAGATCTGAGGAAGATGAAGAATGATTCTCAGATCTACGTACTTGATGAGAAGATGAAGGTCAATATGAATGATGATGATGTCTTGGTGGACTATTAGGGACATCATGCACCTTCTGTTGTGGCAAAGATATAGGTTTGCTTGTCACAACAATTGGAACTGGGAAGGTGGCGGGGCTCTTTGTGGTTGGTCAAGGTTGTGGTTGCTTGCTTGTAGTAGATGATGGAGTAACCAGAAGGTGTTCTACTTTTCAAATCGGTGGGGAATTTGAGCCATCTTTGGTGACACTCGTAATTCTTCCAAATCATACTTGACAATTATTTCTTGTTCACTTTTCTCTGATATCTTGGATAGAGGTGACATGGCATTTTGAATGCACTAACAAATTCACCCGGGGCTGATATCCCTGAGCTTTTACCTAAACCAAGTGCAATAATACCACCTGCAAGCGGACGAGTCTTATCGCAGTATAGTTGAGGATCGAATCCAAAGGACAACGTTTTTAAAAATCTTTATCAGCTGGATCTAGCTCAAGTAAAACTAATATTTAGAACAATTGGTTGATTTTGGTTTGTTTAAACTAATTGCAGGAAAGTAAAAGCGGAATTAAAGATAGGTTTAGATCAGTGATGTGAAATCGCTGGGATGGTACCGGGTTTGACCACCGCTTCACACACAAACATACTCTTTTGCAAACAATCCAGGCAAGATATAATACTCCAAGTAGAGCTGCTCCAGAACCCCCCCATACGGGCGTCAGGTGTGCTTAAGCATCACCATAGGAATCAGATGTCTCATCACCATCGGGATCACATGTCTTACGGCTCTGAAGATACAACATCCAACTAAGGTTGTGAACCCCACATACGGGCGTCAGGCGCACAGAAGCGTCACCGAAGGCTAGATGGCTCGTCCCCTCGCGGATCATACACTTACGACCTCAAGGATTCCCATCGGAAGTTCTTGTCAAGGAGTCAGTCGCATCAACCGATAAGCACGTAAGCGATTATAGTACGAGTAAACATCGACGATTAATAAGAAGATACAAAATCCAACTAAGGTTGTGAACCCCCCATACGGGCGTCAGGCGCACAGAAGCATCACCGCAGGCTAGATGGCTCGTCCCCTCAAGGATCACACACTTACGACCTCAAGGAATCCTATCAGAAGTTCTCGTCAAGGAGTCTAACATGCTAAACGACGTTCATACCCATGCATTGAAGTTCTCACAACATAGGGAGAACAAAGATGAAAACATGCGCATAACCAACCTACGAGCTTAACGATAAACGACAAAATGAAGAGTTATATACATTGTCACAGAGAGTTTAATAAAAGAACATGGTTTTCATGGGTAGCGGGGCTAGTCCCCGCACCCCAACGAAGGTGAACTACTTTCTCATGATGCGAGATACAAGAGGGATGAGAGAGAAAGAGAGATCCGCCATGAGCTCGGTGTAGAGAGTGGTCACAGCCCGGTGAAGAAGATGCGCTCCTTGCTCCGTCTTCCTTCTCTTCTCGGCCTCCTTGGATGCAACACTAGCAGTAGGTGGAGTGGAACTTGATCGGAGTGGTGCTCTAGCAGCCTGTCGGCGTCCGGATCTGATGCCTCCAAATGAGGACCATAGGGGTCTATTTATAGGTTCAGATGTGATCCCAAATGGTTTGGATAAGTTGCTGGAAATATCCTCTCCAAACGATTTGGAGACCGTTTGGTGCCAAACGGTCTGGAGACCGTTTCGGCGTCAAATGGTTTGCGTCGATCGATGTTGAGGTCAGTCTCGGTCTTCAGCGTGAATCGCGCGGCTTCAATCGGTCTATGTTCGTGCGGCAAACGGTCTTGGAAACCGCAGGGATCCAAATGGTCTTGAGACCGCATGGACCCAAATGGTCTTGAGACTGCATGGACCCAAACGGTCTTGGAAACGTATGGACCCAAACGGTCTTGGGACCGCATGGACCCAAACGGTCTTGGGACCGCATGGACCCAAACGGTCTTGGGACCGCATGGACCCAAACGGTCTTGGGACCACATGGACCCAAACGGTCTTGGGACCGCATGGATCCAAACGGTCTTGGGACCGCATGGATCCAAATGGTCTTGGGACCGCATGGTTTTCTTTGGCAACCGATTTCGTCATTCGTTCTTCGTATATCCCACCAAACGATCGTGGGACCGCATGAACCCAAACGGTCTTGAGACCGCATGGATTCAAAGGGTCTTGGGACCCCAAGTGCTCAAACGGTCTTGGGACCGCATGCGTGGAATTGCTTGATTTACCTGTATTAGATGAATCATATTTAGTTAAAACCTTGACTATTGAATCAACTAAGTAGTTTTGTGCATTATGATTCATATTAGTATGAAAAGATGCGAAATAGAGATGAAATTGTTCGAAAAAGGCAATTGAATTCCATGATGAGTATGCACTCACCAAAACACCCTGAACTTAAACGTTGCTCGTCCTCGAGTAACATAAAATTTGAAATTGTTGCCCAATGAAATACTTTCAATCCATGTGATTGCTTCATCTTCGTATCATGAATGTTTTCTTTCTGTTCAGTATGAATCAGTACCTCAACTTCCTAGGACCACTAAACACGTCTTACCATAGCTTCGTTCCTGAGTTCGTTTTCCAACATCACTTCCTCCTCACCTTTTCCAACAACAAGCATGTCAAAGAGTTTTGTAAGGGTCCAGAGATACCCGCAGAATCAACAAATGTGCATCCGATCTAACACTGGTGTATTTGTTGAAGGTGGGGGCATGCATTGCGCCCTTAGGTAGAAAAAGGAGTGAAAGGTGGTATGGAAAGAAGAAGAAAATCTCTCCTCTATTCGACTTGAGATTTTTATTTGTTTTGTAATTTCATTTATTGCATTTTTTTGTTCAAATCTCTCCTCTATTCGACTCGAGATCGCATTTCTTTTTGTGTGCACTTTGGCATCTTTTGTTTGCAAGTCTCTCCTCTATTCGACTCGAGACTGCATTTTTGGTGGTACACCCCTATTTATTGCGAGGGGTATGGAGGAAGCGGATAAGGGGGAAGTGGCGTGCCACCCCGAACTTAGGGTTTGGCACAATTTTGGCTATTTTGTTGCTTTTTGATGGATGGAGGGGTACGAAGATGATAGAAGAAGTGTAGAAGAGAGTTCAGATCAGAATGCATCTTGATTTACAATTCAAAACCGGGTTATTCTCCTTGTCATACTCTGCTCAAATAATGATTTGATGCGGATTCAGTGGGGATTCTGGGCCATTGTTCCACTAGCCAGTTAGGAAGCACGACATGTTTGATCCCAATCAGTTTGATAGATACTTATCATTTTTGTAAAAGGTATTATAATGTTAGGAATCATAAGCTTCACAGGATGATTTCAGGCAAAAGGCAAGTTTCAAAAATCAGTCCTCTTGAGGATTTACTTTGAATAAGGAGGATGTTATGATTGAAGATGCATAACAAATTGGTTAGTTACAATTTATCCACAAGTGTGATAACCTTGATTTTACGATTTTGATACCCACTGTAGCATCCGAGGATACATTTGGGGCAAAAAGATTCAATTATGGAACTTGAAGCCTCATATGGTGACTTTGAGTAAGTTAAGCTTGCATTTATAACACCAGGAGTTAATTGATGCATACCTTGAGTTTAGTTACCCTACATATGCACCACTTAAGAGTATCCTGATTGAAGAGTCATAAACAAAATTTTTGGGCATCTAAAGTATACCTAAGGTGGAATACACTATGAGTAATATTGGGTCCAATTTATGGGTCAAATCCCTTTCGTGTAGAGATTAGTGAGGTCTAAAATCAAGGAGTTTAAGTGAATGATTATTCAAAACCTAGGCAGCAATACTAGTCATGTTGTGTTTTTTTTGTCACATTAGCATTGATATGAGTAGGACGCGTGACCTTTCCCATGCCAAGCACTGTAATGAATTCTTTTAGTTTGGCATAAATTTATGACTACATGGATGGATCACCACCACTACTAGGCGATGTAGTTGGGAATCTAGCCAGTCCAATGACGGTTGTCATCAACCTATCCTGCTTATTCTGAGGCATTAGTTATAACCTAGTCCTTTGACATCCACGTGAACATCGGATCTAGGCGTGAGACCAGCCGATTAGTTGTTTCGACTCTTTCAGACGAACTGATAGACCCAATTCATTGGAATTCTCCCAGTTTGAGAGTGTGTGTCCGCGGGGCTCGGATCTCCTTGGTGTGACGCAATGACTGATGTGCATGAGAAATCCTTACTCTTCATGTGTGCATCTTCGGGTCCGCCTCCCATAAGGTCCAGCGTCGCCGTTGAGCAAGATCAGTAGTCTCGGTCTCCTCCTCCTTACGGCTACGCCGGCCAGCCCGTGGCTCCGCAGCAGGTGCCGAAGAAGGGAAACAAGTTCGATCTCGGCCTCGGCGCGAGACTCCTTGGAGGCGTGGTCCTGGGTATGGCTACCCTCCACCACCGCATGCCGAGTACGGCTACCCTCCTGGTGTTTGGGTGGCTCCACCAATTCCGTCGCACATCCCCATCACCTACGAAGACCTCTCCTAGGGTTGAAGGGGGGTTGTAGATCTCCTTAAGGTATCAAGAGCTCGATCCAACCACGGAAGGAGTTATCTTCCCATCTAGCATCACTGTCCTGCGCTATGGCATTCAAATAGCAGGTGGACCTAGATCCTGTGAGCTTCACTGGTTCCGACTTCCTCTCAACATTGAGAACCAAGGATGGAAGGTTGAGGACACGTGAAGAAGAAGAAGAGTAGGGTCCACGACCTTGCTTTCTCGAATCTAGTGAGGTTCAACGGTGATAGAGGTGGATTTTCCTTTGGGCGGCGAGGTTCCAGCCGCCGTGTGCTTCTCCCTCTTTCTGTCCTCAACGACGACGAGCATCTGATTTAGGGAGTAGTCTCCATCGATAAACCACCATTGCCAAAAGCCATGATGGTTCGCCTACTCCCTTTCCCCATCCTAGGGGGAGACCAGACCATGGTGCACTTCTTCGTCGTGAGCCCAGGCCATGACAACGCTTGGGTCTGGAGTCTGCAGATGATGCTCGTGAAGAGGACGACACATCACGTTGAGCGATCGGTCGAAGGACGGCGTTTTGCTCGCCGGATGAGGGCCCATCGGCGGCGATCTGGAAGCGCCCTTACAGAGAACATAGGTCAAGAAAGAGAGATCGAGGCCTCTTGACCCTTAGCCCAGGCTAAACCGGGTCCAAATCAGCTGAACCGGGCGGCCTAATAGGTAAATTCTTCTTAAATTACCACTTTTAGACCAGATCTTAGAAAATGCATAGAAAATAGATTTGTTGGCCAATAAGTTATCTAAAAATATCCCTAGATTGAGAAAAACATCCCCTATTTTACTGGACCCCTAGATCAGATCTTTGAACCAATTTCAATGATGATATATAATTTATAGTACAATGATCCTTTTTAGGATTCATTAATTGAAATAAATAGTATTCATATGATATTGAATCTTAGAAAATTCTCATCGAACCCTAATGATTTTTTAAATTCATTTTTGGACTCAGATCGGAATAATATTATCCAATACTAGGTCTTTTCTCATAAATACATAATTAGATGCTTTAAACATCATATTAATTATAGAAAATAAACTAAGCATCATAATATTATGAGATTCATACCAAACCTTAATAATGACTTTTAGATCAGTAACACCTAGGTTTGGCCTAAACCCTAACTTAGACCTAAAATATCAGTAATATTATGAACCGTGTATTAATGACGATTAATTGTTATTAACCAGGTGATGACCAGATATCTAGATGAGCAAGAATGATTAGAAATCTCGGAACTCAGGTACGTGGGCTTTATATAAGTATATGACTAGTTTTCTTGTGTGCAATAGCTATGATGTATTGCTTGTCTTTATTTGAGAATATTGCTTGGATATACTATGATTGTAGTATCTTCATCATGTCAATAAGAACAACAAAGAGTATAGATGGTTTGTAGCTACTAAGTGGATATAAGCTCTCTCTCTCTCTCCCCCTCAATTCTCTCTCTCTCTTCCTCTAAATATAAGGTCGGCACTCGGTCCCCATAGCCCAAGGGGCGGGGAAAAATGAAGTGCGACATATCTCTCTCTCCCCTCTAAATATAAGGTCGGAACTCGGTCCCCATATCCCAAGGGGCCGGGAAAAATGAAGTGTGACACCACTTAGTAGTATAAACACATCAAAAACATCTAAAAATATGTGTTTACCTGATTATCGCTTTAAACAATGTTTTCTTTTACTCTTTCTTTCTCAAGATTTTTTTCAATTATGCAAGCATATTAGTATGTATCTTTCTACCCACGTGCACAACACCTTGTGTGTTGATTTGTTGTTTTACGTATGTTTTAGGTTCAGAGATAGAATGGGATAAAAGATGTGAAGTGAGCACTGTTCAGGTCATACCTATTGTGTAGATCCTAGTTTAGCATACATGTTCTTAGATTGTAGAATTTTCATTCAATATGTAATTGTAAATCATTGTGTAATAATTCATGTTGTATAAATTTACATGTTGAATGTTGAGAATGTTATGGTTGTATGTTCATGTATGCGTATTATGCTTCCGCATCGCTTTCTGATATGATTGGATGATGTTTTCGGATTCTGACATCTCATTCCCAATAGGGTTTGGAGAAGTCAAAATCCGGGGACGTCACAACAAGTGTCAAAAATTCATCAAATATCTGTTCAAAAACTTTGAAAATTTTGAAAAAGTTTATGATAGAGACAACTTGAGTATGAAAAGAGGGTATTTGTGGAAGTGAAGTACGTACCACCCACCCTCCACCCCGAACTTAGAGATTTGCTCGTACCGAGCAAACCCTAAATCCAAGATGGAGGGGAAAAGTTGTTCCAAGTATGACTGCCAAGTATGATTGTGTTCCGATCAGCACCACTCTGACTGCTTATCTGAAAAAAGAAAAACTATCGTAAAAGGAAAATTTTATTTAAGGAAAAGGTAAATTAAAATTTAAAACAAAATTTGGAAAGGAAAAGTAGAATAGATTTAATGATCGGGTTGCCTCCCGACAAGCGCCTTTGTTTTATGTCGATGGCTTGACAGAGTCTTTCGTATTCAAGGTGGGTCTTTTGGATTGTCCAGTTTTAACATTGTGTCAGTGCCTATGTCAATCGAGGTAAAATATCTCTTCAAGCGATGGCCGTTTGCTATGAATTCGCCTATCTTGTCACTCCATAGAGAGAAAACACCATGTGGTGAGATGCTTTTGACGATGAAGTGTCCAGACCAACGGGAATGGAGTTTTCCCGGGAATAACCGTAATCTTGAGTTGAATACCAGAACTTGGTCTCCTTCTTGTATGTCCTTTCTTTTCAGATGTCCATCGTGCCAAAGTTTTGTAAGTTCTTTGTAGATTCGCGCATTCTCAAAGGCTGTCATTCTGAGTTCATCTAGCTCGTTGAGTTGCAGAATCCTGGCTCGGACCACTTCTTTCATATCAAAGTTCAATTGTTTTATTGCCCACCATGCCTTGTGTTCTAGTTCGACTGGCAGGTGGCAAGCCTTTTCATATATCAATCGAAAAGGTGTAGTCCCAAGGGGAGTTTTATAAGAAGTACGATATGCCCATAAGCCGTCGTTGATTTTTGTCGACCAATCTTTTCGATTACATCCCACAGCTTTCTCAAGAATAGCCTTTAGTTGACGGTTGGAGACCTCTACCTGTCCACTTGTTTTTGGATGGTAAGGTGAAGCTACCTTATGTGAGACTCTGTACTTTTTTAGTAAAGCTTCAAATCTTCTTTCAATGAAGTGGGAGCCTCCGTCAGATATCACGGTTCGCGGTACTCCAAACCATGGGAAGATGACATATTTGAAAAATTTGATGATGGGTTTTGAATCACTAGTGCCGATTGGAATAGGTTCAACCCATTTGGAGACGTAGTCCACCGCCACTAGGATGTATGAGAATCCATTAGAAGATGGGAATGGATCCATAATGTGGGCTCCGATCTCCAAACCACGATATAAACACGATTTAAACATGAGCGGAAGTAATCGATTAACAGCGGAAGACAAAAATCACGGGAAATTAAAACTTTTCGAGATAAGAGCCTGAAACCACAAACCTTTTCCATAGAAAAAAGGATTTAAACTGTATACATCACTGTCAAATTACTTCTTGAGTAATTATACACATCAAGATACAAAATCTCAAGAACTCATAAACAAAAGACTCCAAGACCTGAGAGTACAGAGGACACATAGGACTGACTCTAACTACACCACATAGCAGGCTGAATCTCCACCTGAGATTTACTGCTGCTCCTGGTGCTTTTGTTGCTGGGATTGATCACCTGTATTCTGGTTCCTCCGTCTTTGACGACCACCTAAAAAGTTGATGTCTACGGGGTGAGACAATTTCGAATAATTATCCCAGCGAGAGTTATAACTCTCCACTAGAAGCTTAATAAGCAGAACAAAGAATATCTTAAGCAGTAAAAGCTTTCAAAGTATTCAGTAACCATTTTGGTAATAAACAAGAGTTCAGCATTTCTGAAATATGAAGAACATCTACATTATTCAATGTAACATCAATCAAGTAACTCGTAGTTAACCCTAACAGATATACTACGCTGTTGATTATGTTTTTCAAACATTATTATTATGCCTTGTGGAGATGAGGCATACCACTCATACTCCAACTGATCGCTAAGAAGTCACATCAGTATCATACATAGGTCATTAAAAGAGCCGGATTCTTATGACCTCACCTTCCTCAGTCAGTTAGAGGATTGCTTGCATGAAATCTTGCGGGACGTCTGCTGTTATAGATTACCAGGGTAAACTGGTCCTTTGCTATTTTAGAGTTACAGTGGCATTCTGTACTCTCTTCGTCATCGGAAGATTTCTTGTTTCTCTCTCACCGATGCGGTGTTTGTGTTTTCTTTGGGAGATTTGTGATACATCTCACCATTTGGTTTTGTAGTGAAGGATTGACGGTATCAATTCCTTCACTAGGATGTAAGGATTTACGCATCCATTTTCCCCCACATACTCAAGAGTATGTGATCCAGGAGTTCCCTTGGGAAAACCTGTTTCACCATCATTTGGTCTCTGACAATGATGGATCTATGATCAGGGATCTACATTATACTTGAGTAGTTAGGTACATTCAATATTCTTCTAACATCATACATTGTTTTTCAGACAATAACATTAGCATAACAGCTATAAAATGAGAATACTAAATGTAACAAGCCTAACTCTTATCAATCATCATTTCTCAATACCTTCATCACAAGTCATCTCTAAAGCATGACCTTGATGGTATTTGTGGCTCACACAACCCATTTAATTCATAGGTTGCCATTGACAAGGCTTCAGGATATATTACTATTCATAAAGCTAAAGCATGCTTTCAATGAATATAGTTTCATAATCCATACCTGGATATGATCATCATCTCATGACAACCTGGATAGTTAATTCAACTAATAATAGTAAACAATTCATTCTAAAAGTTATACTTTCAAACTCTTAGAAGAGCCAAGTTCCCCAATATTATTCAATCAGGGTTACTATTCACAATTCATGTCTTCACCCTAGAATTAGGGTTTACTATTCACTCCATGGTGAATTGAACTCATAACATCATTATGTATGAGAAACATCATCATTAAAGCTCTTAAATAAGATTAAGATTCACTAATCATCATAATTAGGGTTTCCATGATCTCACATAGGTGGATCATACCCTAAACATGCACATACATGTGTATAGAAGGTGCTTTACTTGAGTTTCCACCATAAAAGAGTACTTTCTCTCTCTTAGGATACTTTCTCTCTCCTCTTACTAGTAGATGGTGAATACACCACTCTAGATAAAGTTGGGTTAAGTCCTCATTTACTAGCATAAACCTAAACATCACTATCATGTGATTAGGGTTTGATTAGAACAAAGTATTACTCAATTAAACCCCTCAAGGGTATTTTGGTAATTTGACCTCATGATCACCATCATGGGTCAACTCATTAATCACTTAGTCCCTTAATGACCTAGGTTACCATTAGGGTTTAGATTAGATCACCATTGAACCAATTACACCATCAATTGATTAAGTACAAACCACCTTGAACACCTTCAAACGATTTCAACCTTCAACCACCAAACGGTCTTGAGACCGTTTGGTGTCAAACGGTCTTGAGACCGTTTGGGTGCGTTGACCGTTTTGACTTTCAAACCATTTGAAGCTCATGCGTTTTGAAACCATTTGATCAAAGTGTCTTGAGATCGATTGGTCCAAACGACCTTGAGATCGTTTGAGCCCAAACGGTCTTGAGACCGTTTGGTCCAAATGGGCTCAAATCGTTTGGACCTCCAACAAGGTTCAAAAGTTACAATTGTTTATGGTTAAGTATGTTGAAGCCCTCAATTGGCCAAATCCATGTTAACCACTTATAAATTGAGTCAATTAATATGAGTCTCAACTAATTGGACACCAAATTATCCCTCAATTGAAAGCCAATTAGGGTTAATTCTAATTCAATTAGGGTTTCAAATTGGATAGTCATCAATATTCAACAATGTGAATCAATTCAAGGTTGAACCTATCAATTGACCTCCAATTGGGCCCAAACTTGGTCCAAACGGTCTTGAGATCGTTTGGACATCATCCAAACGGTCTTGAGACCGTTTGTCCAAAGTTTGACCAAAAACCAAGTCGGTTGGATTAGGGTTGAACTCCAATTAGGTCTAAAATCAGCATTTTTATCAATTCATCAACTTATTGCAATTGGACCCTCAAACCATTAGACTATCTCAACCCTAGACCTCCAAACGGTCTTGACCGTTTGGAAGAACCCCCAAACAGTCTTGAGACCGTTTGGGTCCTTCAACCCAAAACTCAACAAGATCTATGTTTTAAAACAGTAATTTCAACCGATTAGGGTTAGGATGTTGAAGTGCCTTCAACTCTCAATTGGTTAAGAATTAATCTTTGATTATTTGCAGGAATGAAAATTCAATCTATTACCATCAGACCCTCAAATGGTCGTCCCTTGGTCAACCCTATCAAATGGTCTTGAGACCGTTTCAATCCAAACGGTCTTGCAAGATTGTTTGAGGGCAAACGGTTTGAAACCGTTTGACCTTAAACGGTTTGCAACCGTTTGGACCAAAAGGGTCCAAGGTCGTTTGATAAAGTTACCTAGGAAACCACGCCCATCATCTTCAACCTTGGTTAAGGTCAGTTATTCCACTGTTTTGCTTGCGAAAGTGCATGGAAGAAGGGAGGTAGAAGAAGAACTGATTGCTAAATTGCAAGAATAACATATGCATATAAAGCAAAGAGTTTAGAGTTATAAAACCCGCCTAAAGTTTGTTCCTTGAGATCCAAGCTTTCAAGCTCCAAGTTTTAATGGCGTCTTTGAGCTCCACAGGTTTGGCCAAGGTGAATTCTCCAAGGAAACGTTGGAAAGGAAAGGCTAGAAAGATAGAGCTAGGTGAGCTAGCCATGAATCCAACCTTGAAAACGAGTTTCCTCCATGAATTCAAGCAAAAGGGATGATCTAAACTTACCTAGAACCCTTGGTCGTCCCTCTCTGCTCCAGATCTAGCCTTGGTCGGTTGAGAAAGAAGAGAAGAAGTGAAGGAAATGAAAGGTTCGTTCACTTGTTACAAGGAAAGGGCTTATATACTTTAGGCCTTTTTACACCATAAGGACCTCTAAAGCATGGAATTTACATCTAAGTCCCTCCTTGCTCAAGGTCACGTTCAAACTCATCTAAACCTATGCAAAGCTCATGAAATCTCAAGATCTAAGGGTAAAGAAAGCCAACTTTCAACTAAGGTACATACATGAAAGGTCTCCATACCCATATTAGGTGATTTTTTATCACAAAGATCATTTTTCTTCTCTGATTATTCATTGATGTATCCTTTTCATCATTTCTACTCTAAATGATGATAAGAGTTATAAAAGATGTTCTAGAAGGTGAATTTTACAAATTACACCCCTCAATTTGGGTAAATTGCACTTTACTCCAAATTAGGGTTTTTAAGCACAAGGATCATTCCACAAGCTGCATCTTGATGCCCAAGCTTGGAAAATCCTTATTACTTCATCATATTTACTCATATGATGTCTTATTATCATAAGAACATCTTAACCTGTGAACATTACAAGTTAACCCCTTTAACTGGGTAATTTGCACATAGGTCCCTGCACTATAAAACAATGCTACAACTTTGTTTATAAAGGACCAAAATTGAAAGTAAATGTTCCTGAGGAACTTAATTACATGCCAGGGAGTATTCACAAGTATATAATTACATATTTAGGCAAAACTTCTAGGGTTAGGTTATAACCCAGGTCAGGGATGTTACAAATTATCCACCCCTTCACAAGGATTTCGTCCCCAAAATCGATAAAACGTATTAGGAGAAAAGAGCAGGGTATTTCCTTCTCATCTCATCCTCTAGTTCCCAAGTGGCTTCTTCAACACCACGATGGTTCCAGAGGACTTTCACAAGGCTTATGTCTTTCTTCTTTAACTTTTTAGTTCTGTTATCAAGGATTGACACCGGTCCCTCCTCATATGTTATATCATCATTTAATTCTACTTCCATTGGTTGTAGAACTGACTCGGTGTCGGGGTGACATTTCCTCAGCATGGAAATGTGAAAAATAGGATGTAACTTCTGCAACTCCTGAAGTAACTCTAGTCTATAGGCTACCTTCCCAACTCTTTCAACAATTGGATAAGGTCCCATAAATCTAGGAGCTAACTTTCCTTTTCTTCCAAAACGAAGGACTCCTTTCCAAGGTGAGACCTTGAGATACACTCAGTCTCCAACCTGGAACTCTAAGGGTCTATGATGCTTGTCAGCATAAGATTTCTGCCTATCCTGTGCAGTCTTAAGATGTTGTTGTATAACTTTAATCTTCTCTGTAGTTTGCTGCACAAGATCAGGACCTAATAACTGGTGTTCACCAGTCTCATACCAGCACAAGGGTGATCTACAACGTCTACCATATAAGGCTTCATATGGTGCCATATCAATGCTATGCTGATAGCTATTGTTATAGGCAAACTCTATCAAGTCCAGATGTAGATCCCAACTCCCGGTAAACTGGAGAACACATGCTCTCAACAGGTCTTCCAAGGTCTGTATAGTCCTTTCCGACTTTCCATCAGTCTGTGGGTGAAAGGTTGTACTAAACCTTAGTTTGGTGCCTAAGGCTCTGTGTAACTGTTCCCAAAAGCAACTTATAAATTGGGGACCTCTGTCAGAAACAATTGTGACAGGAACTCCGTGGAAACGCACTATCTCTTGCACATACAACTGTGACAACCTTTCAACAGAATAGGTTGTTTTGACAGGTAGGAAATGTGCTGTCTTTGTCAACCTATCAACAACTACCCAAATGGAATCATGTCCTTTGTTTGTCCTGGGTAGGCCAACAACAAAGTCCATGGTCACATGGTCCCACTTCCACTGTGGTATGGGTAAGGGTTGCATTGTTCCTGCAGGTTTCTGGTGCTCAGCCTTGACCTGCTGACACACAGGACACCTCAGAACAAACTCAGCTACATCCTTCTTCATCCCAGGCCACCAATACATATCTTTCAAGTTTTGATACATCTTGGTGCTCCCTGGATGCATAGCATAGATCGAAGAATGAGCTTCCTCCAGAACTAACTTTCTCAGGTTATCTACATCTGGTACTATCATCCTCCCATGATAGCATGCCACCTGATCATCTGAATCATGAAAACCTTCTCTCTTCTCATCACCAAACTCAGATCTAGTCTGCTGAACTGCAGCATTAACTTGTTGTGCTTCCTTTATCTGCTCTCTTAGGGTAGGTTTATTCTGCATCTCAGCTAACAAACCAGCTAACAATGACACCTTCAACTACACATTGTCTTGCCTTAAAGAGATAAGCATATCACTCCTAGAGAATACTTAGGAACTTAGTTGTGCTCTATCCATGGTTGATGTTGCTGATTTCCTACTCAAGGCATCTGCAACCACATTGGCCTTGCCCGGATGGTAATCAATTGTACAATCATAGTCCTTGATTAACTCCATCCAGCGACGTTGCCTCATGTTAAGCTCATGTTGAGAGAAGATATACTTAAGGTTTTTGTGGTCTGTGAAAATCTGGAAGGTTTCTCCGTAGATATAATGTCTCCAGATCTTCAAAGCATGGACCACAGCAGCTACCTCCAGATCGTGTGTTGGATAATTCTCCTCGTGTTTCTTAAGCTGTCGGGAAGCAAAAGAAATCACTTGCTTATCCTGCATCAACACACAACCAAGTCCATTCTTGGAGGCATCACAGAAGACTACATATCCTTTTCCTTGTTCAGGTAGCACAAGCACAGGTGCACTTGTCAACCTTTCTTTCAACAGCTGAAAAGACTGTTGATACTTATCACTCCAGGCAAAAGGTACATCTTTCCGGGTTAACTTGGTCAAAGGTAAGGCTATAGAACTGAAATTCTTAATAAACCTTCGATAGTAACCAGCTAATCCCAAGAAACTTCTTATCTCCGTCGGTGTCTTCGGTTGTTCCCATTGTAGAATAGATTCTACCTTTGCAGGGTCCACACGAATTCCCGAGGCAGATATCATATGCCCAAGAAAAGATACCTCAGGCAGCCAGAACTCACACTTGCTAAACTTTGCATACAGCTTGTGTCCTCTTAGCAAGGTTAGAGCTTGTCGAAGATGCTACTCATGTTGTTGAGTATCCTTACTATAAATCAGTATGTCATCTATGAAGACGACAACACACTAATCAAGGAAGGGTCAAAAGACTCTATTCATGAGTTCCATGAATGTAGCTGGTGCATTGGTTAGTCCAAACGACATAACCGTGAACTCATAGTGACCATATCTTGTCCTAAAGGTAGACTTGGATATGTCACTATCCTTAATGCGGAGTTGATGATATCCAGATCTCAAATCTATCTTTGAGAAGACTGTTGCACCACGCAACTGGTCAAAAAGGTCATCAATCCTCGGTAGAGGGTACTTGTTCTTTATTGTTACTCTATTGAGTTGTCTATAGTCAATACACAACCGCATTGACCCATCTTTCTTTTTAACAAACAAAATCGGAGCATCCCAAGGTGAAGTGCTCGGTCGGATAAAACCTTTCTCAAGTAACTCTTGAAGTTGTTTCTTGAGTTCTTCCATCTTGGCAGGCGCCATCCTATAAGGAGTCTGGGCTATAGGTTTTGTATCTGGGACCAAATTGATTTCAAAATCAATCTCCCGAGGTGGTGGTATACCAGGAAGTTCTTCAGGAAACACATCCTCGAATTCCCTGACTATAGGAACTTCAGCAGGGTTGGGACTCTCCTTGGTAACATCTACCACATGGGCCAAGAATGCATAACATCCTTGCCTCATCAGCTTATCAGCAACCATAGCTGATACAAGACAGGTGGGCAGAATCTTTCTTTCTCCTTGAAAGATCCATGTGCTGCTTTCATCAGCAAACACTGCCAACTTGGACTCACAATCCAAGACAACTCGATACCTTTCCAAGGTATCCATCCTGAGGATTACATCAAATCCTTGCATATCAAGTGGTATAAGGTCCACTTGAATGCGATGCTTAGAAAAGAAGAGGATGCATGGAGAGCATACCTCCTGTAGAATGGCAGACCCTCTCAACGGAATCTCCAACAGCAAACTATCTGCCCTATGACTAACTGTCATATTGCAGTTGTGAATCACTCTTCGAGTGATGAAAGAGTGCGTAGCACCTGGGTCAATCAGAACAGATACTACACAAGATTTAGACATATCAGAATATAAAAGTTCCATCTGACCTGTCACCACTTGTGGATTGACCACTGCCTCTGGTGGGTTCATAGCATAGAACCTTGGTGTAGCCTGTTGTTGAGGTGGTGCTGATGATCCAGCTTGAGACGCTTGCCCGCGTCCTCGAGCTGCTCCTTGAGATTGCCTTCTCTTTGATCCCTGTTGACCTTGTCTCGGAGGCTGTGTCACACTGACAGGCTTAGATCGGCAGTCCTTCATCAAATGTCCCACCTTACCACAGTTGTAGCAGCTTCTCTCCAGTTGTTGTGGTCTGGGTGGTCCAGTAACTAACATTGATGCAGAACTCTGAGCCTCCTGAGGTGGTTGTCTTCGTCCTCTACCTCTACTTGGAGACCACTGAGTCTGAGAACTAGATCTAGGTGGTGGAGGGTTAGGTGCAGAGGATCTAGGATTCTTAAAGTCCCTAGATGAAGAACCCTGGAACTGTGGATATCTTTTCTGAGTTTGCCTCTTCTCAACCACAGATCTCTCTATCCTTCGGACTGACTCAACGAAGGTAGAGAATCTCTCTCGGTTTTCTAAGGTAGACACAGGGGTAGTCATGTCAGCATTCAAACCCCTCTCGAATCTCCTAATTCTTTCTTCTTCTGTGACAGCCATGTGCGGACAAAACTGCAACAACTCCATGAACTTAGCTTCATACTCGCTAATGTTCATCATGCCCTGCCTCAGTCTCTCAAACTGAGAGATCTTCTCGTCTAGGAAGGTCTTTGGGAAATATCTATGAACAAATTCCCGCCAAAAGTCTTCCCACGAGATCTCCATTCCAGGTCTCTTCTTCTCTTCCATTGTCCACCAATGACCAGTGCTTCCTTTGAGAAGATAGACAGTGTGTCTAACCTTCTCAGCTTCAGGGATATTGAGAATCCTAAAAGCCTTCTCCAACTCTGTTAACCACAGATCAGCATCTGCGGGGTCGGCAGTCCCAAAGTACTCGGTAGCTCCGACACGACGTAGTCGCTCGAACGTCTTCCCGATACCTTGGCCTTCTGGCTGGTCAGGTGCCCTAGGTGTAGGCATAGGCATCCTGTCGGTTATGTGTGTCATGGCAGTCATAAACTGCCCGAACATCGTCTGTACTGCTGGGTTACCCATGTCAGCTGGGTCAAACTGGGGTGGCTCCCTGAGTGGCTCAGGTGTAGGCTGTTCTATTTCTGGAACCCTTGCACCGCCTTGGGGTGCAGCTACGCTACTCTCTGCCACGTACTCCTCATGTGGCTCAGACATTCTTATGTATCCTCTTTTCCTGAGGAGCAGAAGATTCTATTAGATAAGGAAGGAATACTAAAGATAGACTCGACTTCCTAAGTCTTATGCCTCTGTAGACTCGGCGAACCTGGTGCTCTGATACCACTTAATTGTGGGCTCCGATCTCCAAACCACGATATAAACACGATTTAAACATGAGCAGAAGCAATCGATTAACAGCGGAAGACAAAAATCATGGGAAATTAAAACTTTTCAAGATAAGAGCCTGAAACCACAAACCTTTTCCATAGAAAAAAGAATTTAAACTGTATACATCACTGTCAAATTACTTCTTGAGTAATTATACACATCAAGATACAAAATCTCAAGAACTCATAACCAAAAGACTCCAAGACCTGAGAGTATAGAGGACACATAGGACTGACTCTAACTACACCACATAGCAGGCTGAATCTCCACCTGAGATTTACTGCTGCTCCTGGTGCTGTTGTTGCTGGGATTGATCACCTGTATTCTGGTTCCTCCGTCTTCGACGACCACCTAAAAAGTTGAAGTCTACGGGGTGAGACAATTTCGAATAATTGTCCCAGCGAGAGTTATAACTCTCCACTAGAAGCTTAATAAGCAGAACAAAGAATAATTTAAGCAGTAAAAGCTTTCAAAGTATTCAGTAACCATTTTGGTAATAAACAAGAGTTCAACATTTCTGAAATATGAAGAACATCTACATTATTCAATGTAACATCAATCAAGTAACTCGTAGTTAACCCTAACAAATATACTACGTTGTTGATTATGTTTTTCAAACATTATTATTATGCCCTGTGGAGATGAGGCATACCACTCATACTCCAACTGATTGCTAAGAAGTCACATCAGTATCATACATAGGTCATTAAAAGAGCCAGATTCTTATGACCTCACCTTCCTCAGTCAGTTAGAGGATTGCTTGCATGACATCTTGTGGGACGTCTGTTGTTATAGCTTACCAGGGTACACTGGTCCTTCGCTATTTTAGAGTTACAGTGGCGTTCTGTACTCTCTTCGTCAACGGAAGATTTCTTGTTTATCTCTCACCGTTGCGGTGTTTGTGTTTTCTTTGGGAGATTTGTGATACATCTCACCATTTGGTTTTGTAGTGAAGGATTGACGGTATCAATTCCTTCACTAGGATGTAAGGATTTATGCATCCATTTCCCCCACATACTCAAGAGTATGTGATCCAGGAGTTCCCTTGGGAAAACCTGTTTCACCATCATTTGGTCTCTGACAATGATGGATCTATGATCAGGGCTCTACATTATACTTGATTAGTTAGGTACATTCAGTATTCTTCAAACATCATACATTGTTTTTCAAACAATAACATTAGCATAACAGCTATAAAATGAGAATACTAAATGTAACAAGCCTAAATCTTATCAATCATCATTTCTCAATAACTTCATCACAAGTCATCTCTAAAGCATGACCTTGATGGTATTTGTGGCTCACACAGCCCATTTAATTCATAAGTTGCCATTGACAAGGCTTTAGGATATATTACTATTCATAAAGATAAAGCATGCTTTCAATGAATATAGTTTCATAATCAATACCTAGATATGATCATCATCTCATGACAACCTGGATAGTTAATTCAACTGATAACAGTAAACAATTCATTCTAAAAGTTATACTTTCAAACTCTTAGAAGAGCCAAGTTCCCCAATATTATTCAATCAGGGTTACTATTCACAATTCATGTCTTCACCCTAGAATTAGGGTTTACTATTCACTCCATGGTGAATTGAACTCATAACATCATTATGTATGAGAAACATCATCATTAAAGCTCTTAAATAAGATTAAGATTCACTAATCATCATAATTAGGGTTTCCATGATCTCACATAGGTGGATCATACCCTAAACATGCACATACATGTGTATAGAAGGTACTTTACTTGAGTTTCCACCATAAAAGAGTACTTTCTCTCTCTTAGGATACTTTCTCTCTCCTCTTACTAGTAGATGGTGAATACACCACTCTAGATCAAGTTGGGTTAAGTCCTCATTGACTAGCATAAACCTAAACATCACTATCATGTGATTAGGATTTGATTAGAACAAAGTATTACTCAATTAAACCCCTCAAGGGTATTTTTGTAATTTGACCTCATGATCACCATCATGGGTCAACTCATTAATCACTTAGTCCCTTAATGACCTAGGTTACCATTAGGGTTTAGATTAGATCACCATTGAACCAATTACACCATCAATTGATTAAGTACAAACAACCTTGAACACCTTCAAACGGTTTCAACCTTCAACCACCAAACGGTCTTGAGACCGTTTGCCCTCAAACGGTCTTGAGACCGTTTGGGTACGTTGACCGTTTTGACTTTCAAACCGTTTGAATCTCATGTGTTTTGAAACCGTTTGATCAAAGTGTCTTGAGATTGATTGGTCCAAACGACCTTGAGATCGTTTGAGCCCATACGGTCTTGAGACCGTTTGGTCCAAATGGGCTCAAACCGTTTGGACCTCCAACAAGGTTCAAAAGTTACAATTGTTTATGGTTAAGTATGTTGAAGCTCTCAATTGGCCAAAGCCATGTTAACCACTTATAAATTGAGTCAATTAAGATGAGTCTCAACTAATTGGACACCAAATTATCCCTCAATTGAAAGCCAATTAGGGTTAATTCTAATTCAATTAGGGTTTCAAATCGGATAGTCATCAATATTCAACAATGTGAATCAATTCAAGGTTGAACCTATCAATTGACCTCCAATTGGGCCCAAACTTGGTCCAAATGGTCTTGAGATCGTTTGGACATCATCCAAATGGTCTTGAGACCGTTTGTCCAAAGTTTGACCAAAAACCAAGCCGGTTGGATTAGGGTTGAACTCCAATTATGTCTAAAATCAGCATTTTTATCAATTCATCAACTTATTGCAATTGGACCCTCAAACCATTAGACTATCTCAACCCTAGACCTCCAAATGGTCTTGGGTTGTGCCCAAATGGTCTTGAGACCGTTCGGAAGAACCCCCAAATGGTCTTGAGACCGTTTGGGTCCTTCAACCCAAAACTCAACAAGATCTATGTTTTAAAACAATAATTTCAACCCGATTAGGGTTAGGATGTTGAAGTGCCTTCAACTCTCAATTGGTTAAGAATTAATCTTTGATTCTTTGCATGAATGAAAATTCAATCTATTACCATCATACCCTCAAACGCTCATCCCTTGGTCAACCCTATCAAACGGTCTTGAGACCGTTTCAATCCAAACGGTCTTGCAAGATCGTTTGAGGGCAAACGGTTTGAAACCGTTTGACCTTAAACGGTTTGCAACCGTTTGGACCAAAAGGGTCCAAGGTCGTTTGATAAAGTTACCTAGGAAACCACGCCCATCATCTTCAACCTTGGTTAAGGTCGGTTATTCCACCGTTTTGCTTGCAAAAGTGCAAGGAAGAAGGGAGGTAGAAGAAGAACTGATTGCTAAATTGCAAGAATAACATATGCATATAAAGCAAAGAGTTTAGAGTTATAAAACCCGCCTAAAGGTTGTTCCTTGAGCTCCACTCTTTCAAGATCCAAGCTTTAATGGCGTCTTTGAGCTCCACAGGTTCGGCCAAGGTGAATTCTCCAAGGAAACATTGGAAAGGAAAGGCTAGAAAGATAGAGCTAGGTGAGCTAGCCATGAATCCAACCTTGAAAACGAGTTTCCTCCATGAATTCAAGCAAAAGGGATGATCTAAACTTATCTAGAACCCTTGGTCGTCCCTCTCTGCTCCAGAGCTAGCCTTGGTCGGTTGAGAAAGAAGAGAAGAAGTGAAGGAAATGAAAGGTTCGTTCACTTGTTACAAGGAAAGGGCTTATATACTTTAGGCCTTTTTACACCATAAGGACCTCTAAAGCATGGAATTTACATCTAAGTCCCTCCTTGCTCAAGGGCACGTTCAAACTCATCTAAACCTATGCAAAGCTCATGAAATCTCAAGATCTAAGGGTAAAGAAAGCCAACTTTCAACTAAGGTACATACATGAAAGGTCTCCATACCCATATTAGGTGATTTTTTATCACAAAGATCATTTTTCTTATCTGATTATTCATTGATGTATCCTTTTCATCATTTATACTCTAAATGATGATAAGAGTTATAAAAGATGTTCTAGAAGGTGAATTTTACAAATTACACCCCTCAATTTGGGTAAATTGCACTTTACTCCAAATTAGGGTTTTTAAGCACAAGGATCATTCCACAAGCTGCATCTTGATGCCCAAGCTTGGAAAATCCTTCTTACTTCATCATATTTACTCATATGATGTCTTATTATCATAAGAACATCTTAACCTGTGAACATTGCAAGTTAACCCCTTTAACTGGGTAATTTGCACATAGGTCCCTGCACTATAAAACAATGCTATAACTTTGTTTATAAAGGAGCAAAATTGAAAGTAAATGTTCCTGAGGAACTTAATTACATGCCAGGGAGTATTCACAAGTATTTAATTACATATTTAGGCAAAACTTCTAGGGTTAGGTTATAACCCAGGTCAGGGATGTTACACATATAGTCCACTCCCCAGACGTCGAATATCTCGACTTCTTGCCATAGATTCAGTGGCATCTCATCTCTTTTGGTTATGTTGCCAGATCTTTGACATTTATCACAGGATAGGACAAAATCATAAGAATCCTTCGATAAGGTTGGCCATAAGAATCCACATTGCAAAACCTTTAAGGTAGCCTTTTTAGAGCTCATATGCCCACCTATGGGTCCTGAGTGGCATTGTTCCAGAATAGATTGAGCTTCTTCTTCGGCGATACAACGTCTATACAACCTGTCCGCATAGAGTTTAAAGAGATACGGTTCATCCCAGTAATAATGCTTCACATCGTGCATAAATTTCCTCAGTGCATTCCCAGTGCATTGGGGATGGATGACTGCAGCAGCAAGATAATTTACAAAATCAAAGTACCATGGTATAGTTTCCGAGACCCTCATTAGCTGATCATCTGGTAGGGAATCGTTTATTGGAATCTTTTCAGTGTCCAGAGTGTGGATGTGACTGAGGTGATCTGCTACGACGTTTTTCGTCCCTTTTTTATCTCTTATCTCTAAATCAAATTCCTATAGTAAGAGGATCCATCGTATCAGCCTTGGTTTAGCATCTTTCTTTGCCAGAAGGTAACAAATAGCAGCATGGTCTGTGTAGACAATGACTTTCGAGTCGATAAGGTATGACTTAAACTTGCCGAAAGCATAGATGACTGCTAGAAGTTCCTTCTCGGTAGTAGCATAATTCCTCTGGGCTTCGTCAAGGGTTTTTGATGCATAATAAATCACATAATGTTTATTTTCTATATATTGTCCCAAAACAGCACCCACCGCGTAATCACTGGCATCACACATAATTTCAAAAGAATGGTCCCAGTTGGGAGCTCTAATGATGGGGGTTGTTGTAAGGGCCTTCTTCAGCGTGTCGAAACTTTTGACACATTCTTCATTGAAGTTGAAATTAGCATCTTTAAGCAACAAATTCGTCATTGGCTTGGTTATCTTGGAAAATTCCTTTATGAATCTTCTATAGAATCCAGCATGACCAAGGAAGGCGTGAACTTCTTTCACATTTGTGGGAATATCCAATTTAGAGATCACTTCAATCTTGGCTTTATCTACTTCAATTCCCCTATTGCTAACCCTATGGCCCAAGACAATGCCTTCCCTTACCATGAAGTGGCATTTCTCCCAATTTAGCACCAGATGTGCTTCTTCACAACGTTTGAGAACCATGGAGAGATGCTTAAGACAAGAATTGAATGAGTCTCCATATACAGAGAAATCATCCATGAAGACCTCCATAACAGTTTCAGTAAGCCCCGCGAAAATTGCAGCCATGCAATGTTAAAAAGTTGCAGGGGCATTACAGAGATCAAATGGCATTCTTTTAAAAGAATACATCCCGAAAGGACAGGTGAAAGTCATTTTTTCTTGATCATCTGGATGAATGGGAATCTGATAGAATCTAGAGTAACCGTCGAGGTAACAAAAATATTCTTGGTGAGCCAATCTCTCTAAGACTTGATCGAGGAAGGGCATAGGGAAATGATCTTTTTGAGTAGCCTTGTTTAATTTTCTATAATCAATGCACATCCGCCACCCGGTGACTGTTCGAGTGGGGATGAGCTCATCGTTCTCATTCCTTATAATAGTTGTTCCACCTTTTTTTGGCACAACATGTACTGGGCTCACCCATGGCGAATCCGATATTGGGTAGATTATTCCAGCTGTGAGAAGTTTGATGATCTCACGACAAACCACTTCCTTCATATTTGGATTCAACTTCCTTTGATGCTCCATAGTTGGCTTGTGATCTTCCATCATAGGGATCTTGTGCATGCACAAGGCTTGACTGACCCCTGTGAGGTCGCTCATTTTATATCCTACGGCTTTCTTTCTTTCCCTTAATTCCTCCAGGAGTTTCTTTTCTTGTTCGTTTGTTAAATCAGAATTTATGATTACTGGACAAATTTTGAGGTCGTCCAAAAACATGTAATTTAGCCCTTCAGGTAGGGGCTTCATTTCAGGAGCTTCATGTATTTCGCTTCTTTCTTCTATGGTTTCATTAGCCTTGAGTTCTTCATAGGTTGTGTTAGTATCTTCTTCAGCAGATTCGAGGGGTTCGATGCGATCCTCTGCTTGTTTTTCTATAGGTACATCGATCGGTAGATCTGATAAAGCAATTTCTAAGGGGTCATATGATTCATCATATTCTTGAGTCAGTTGTGACAATTGCTCAACGCAATCAATCAGACAAACTTCTTCCTGTATACTCGGTCTTCTCATACTTTCGAAAACCTTGAACTCCAGAGTCTCTTTGCCTAACCTGAGCAGTAAGGTACCTGCTTCAACATCAATAAGGGCTCTAGCAGTGGCAAGGAATGGACGACCAAAGATTAGAGGATATCTGGTGTCTTATTTTATATCCATAATGATGAAATCACATGGAACATATGCGTCCTTGCCCACCTTGACCGGGATATCTTCGAGGATTCCTAACGGTCTCTTTATTGAATTGTCTGCAAGTTGAATGGTCATAGCGGTAGGAAGCAGTTCTGCAAACCCTAATCTCTTGTACAGACTAAATGGCATAATAGAAATACTTGCCCCAAGATCTTCCAGTCCTTTCTTACATGATGAGTCACCAATGTGACATGAAATTCCAAAGGATCTTGGGTCTTTCTATTTCTTTGCCATCTTGCTCAGTATAATATATGATGTGGTTGTAGCCAGTTTTACAGTTTCATACTCTTCAGTTATGTACTTCTTGGTGAGAAGTGACTTTAGATACTTAGTCCAGGCTGGTATCTCAGCAAGAGCGTCTAAGAAGGGAATATCAACATGGAGTTTCTTCATGGCCTCTTTGAACTTGACGAATCTTGTATCAAGCTTTGTTTGCCTTAGGCGGGATGGGAAGGGTATATGAGGCTTATATACAGGAATATCTGTCTCTGGTGTTTTAGTTTCTTCATCAAAAGATTTTTTAGGAACTTCTTTATCAGTCTTATCTTTCTTTGGTTGCGATTCTGGTGTTGTTGAGTTTTGGACCATCACAGGTTCATCTTCGTCAGCAATAAATACAGGTGTCTTTACTGGGGGATTTGAATAATCTTTCCCTGATCTGGTGTTGACAACCTTCAACTATTCAGGACGTTTTGGATTTTTTTCAGGTTGGCCGGCAAAGACTCTAGTCGGTGGATTTATGCTAGCTGCAAGTTGAGCTAGTTGGGTCTCAATAGCTTTCTGCTGAGCCTGCTGGTTAGCTATCATAGTTTACTGGGTTTGTAACATCTTTTCAATAGTGGATAGCTTGTCATCAGGGATGGATCCTATTTGTCCTTGTTGGTTCAAGTTCTGATACTGAGAGTTGTTCTGATAATTATTGTAGTTTCTATTCTGAAAGTTTCTTTTGAAGTTTCCTTGATTCCCAAAGTTCTGTTGTTGGTTAAACTGGAATCCTGATGGACCTCTCAGTTGATTGTTGGGACCGAATTGATGTGAGTTCATAGCCCCTGAAGGGTTTCCATATTGGAAGCCTGGGTGATTCCTATTTTGATTGGGATTGTAATAGTTCTTCCCAGGGATGGTGTTAATAGCATTTAGATTTTCCATCTGGCAATTATCTCCTTTCCCACAAGCATTGCTTAGAACAACGTCATAGAGAACATTGCATGATAGAGTGGAATGATCTGTGCTTTTGCATGCTTCATAGAATAGAGAGGTGGACTTGACCTGTTCTTGTTGTCTAGTGGGTGAATGTCCTCTTCCAATCGTTGCAAGGGATGATTCTATATGATCCTGCTTTGCAACTAAGACCTTCAAGGTTTCTGCAATAGACTTCTACTCAGGGATAGCTTCAGCCATAGATACCTTCAAGACTCCTTTTTCTACAGATCTTCCCCAGTTGGCTTGATTTTCTTCTCCCAGGGTGACGACTCTCCATGCGCTGTCGTAGCTTTGATGCATGAAGTTTCCTCCAGATGAGGAATCTAGGAACATCTTAACATCATCCTCCACACCCCTATAGAAGATTTCTATGAGTTGATTCTTTGGAATTCCGTGGTGAGGGCATTTGCGTAGGAACTCCTTGTACCTATCCCATGCTTCAGCGAGGGTTTCTCCAGGTACTTGAGTGAAATTCGTTATTCGACCCCTGATTTCATATGTAAGAGATGGGGGTAGAACTTTTCCAAAAATGCATTTTGGAGCTGCTCCCAGGTGGTGATAGGTACTTCACTCTGTAGTGAATTGTACCAACTAATGGCTCTATCAGCAAGAGAATCCTTGAAAAGACGGAGTCGAATAGCATCATCAGAGACTCCATTTTGCTTTGTCATGGCACATAGGTCGATGAATCTCAGAAGATGTCCTTGGCTGTCCTCCTCTTGTTTGCCACAGAAAGGGTTGTTTTGAAGTAATGTTATCCAATGTGATCTAATCTCAAAGTTGGCAGCTTCGATGGGAGGAGGTTGCACTGGGTGATAAACATTTACAGCCTTCGGGATGGAGAACTCTCTAAGATCTTTCTTTAGCTCGGCTTCCTGTGCTGCTTCTTGTGCTGCTAAGATTTCCTGTTGAACAACAGCTCTGGCTTCTTGCATGAGCCTCTCTCTTTGCGCATTAATGGCTTGAGCCACTCTTCGTGCTACTTCTTCTTCTTGCGCCATCCTTGCTTGATTCTCTCTGATTTGACGATGGAAAGTTCTATCTATTTTGGGATCAAAGCTTGCGATGAGTCCAAGACTATCTGAACGGTGCATGCACTATGCGTTGAAGAGCACCTGAAAATTGGAAAGATTTGAAAATGAGATCCACAAAGAAAAATCAAATTCAAGCAGATAAGCGATTATTTCAAAAGAAAAGCAAAATCCTAGATTAGTCTTAAAAGAACTAGATTAGACTAACTGATTCCGTTGTCCCCGGCAACGGCGCCAGAATTTGACGTGGCATTTTGAATGCATTAACAAATTCACCTGGGGCTGATATCCCCGAGCTTTTACCTAAACCAAGTGCAATAATACCACCCGCAGGTGGATGAGTCTTATCGCAGTATAGTTGAGGATCAAACCCAAAGGACACGGTTTTTAAGAATCTTTATCAGCTGGATCTAGCTCAAGTAAAACTAATATTTAGAACAATTGGTTGATTTTGGTTTGTTTAAACTAATTGCAGGAAAGTAAAAGTGGAATTAAAGATAGGTTTAGATCAGTGATGTGGAATCGCTGGGATGGTACCGGGTTTGACAAACGCTTCACACACAAACATACTCTTTTGCAAACAATCCAGGCAAGATATAATACTCCAAGTAGAGCTGCTACAGAACCCCCCATACGGGCGTCAGGTCCGCGTAAACATCACCATATGCATCAGATGTCTCGTCACCATCCGGATCACATGTCTTACGGCTCTGAAGATACAACATCCAACTAAGTCTATGAACCCCCCATATGGGCGTCAGGTGCACAGAAGCGTCACTTAAGGCTAGATGGCTCGTCCCCTCGCAGATCATACACTTACGACTTCAAGGAATCCCATCGGAAGTTCTCGTCAAGGAGTCAGCCGCGTCAACTGATAAGCATGTAAGCGATTATAGTACGAGTAAACATCGACGATTAACAAGAAGATACAAAATCCAACTAAGGTTGTGAACCCCCCATACGGGCGTCAGGCGCACAGAAGCGTCACCGCAGGCTAGATGGCTCGTCCCCTAGCGGATCACACACTTACGACCTCAAGGAATCCTATCAGAAGTTCTCTTCAAGGAGTCTAACATGCTAAACGACGTTCATACCCATGCATTGAAGTTCTTGCAACATAGGGAGCACAAAGATGAAAACAAGCACATAACCAACCTACGAGCTTAACGATAAACGACAAAATGAAGAGTTATATACATTGCCACGAAGAGTTTAACAAAAGAACATGGTTTGCATGGGCAGCGGGGCTAGTCCCCGCACCCCAGCAAAGGTGGACTACTCACTCATGATGCTAGATACAAGAGGGATGAGAGAGAAAGAGAGATCCGCCATGAGCTCGGTGCAGAGAGTGGTCACAGCCCGGTGAAGAAGATGCGCTTCTTGCTCCGTCTTCCTTCTCTTCTCAGCCTCCTTGGATGCAACACTAGCAGTAGGTGGAGTGGAACTTGATCGGTGTGGTGCTATGGCAGCCTGTCGGTGTCCGGATCTGATGCCTCCAAATGAGGACCCTGGGGGTCTATTTATAGGTTTAGATCTGATCCCAAACGGTTTGGATAAGTTGCTGGAAATATCCTCTCCAAACGGTTTGGAGATCGTTTGGTGCAAAACAATTTGGAGACCGTTTGGTGCCAAACGGTCTGGAGACCGTTTTGGCATCAAACGGTTTGCGTCGATCGATCTTGAGGTCAGTCTCGGTCTTCAGCGTGAATCGCACGGATTCAATTAGTCTATGTTCTTACGGCAAACGGTCTTGGAAACTGCATGGATCCAAACGGTCTTGAGACCGCATGGACCCAAACGGTCTTGAGACCGCATGGATCCAAATGGTCTTGAGACCGCATGGACCCAAACGGTCTTGGGACCGCATGGACTCAAACGGTCTTGAGACCGCATGAACCCAAACGGTCATGGCAACGTATGGACCCAAACGGTCTTGGGACCGCATGGACCCAAACGGTCTTATGACCACATGGATCCAAACGGTCTTGGGACCGCATGGTTTTCTTTGGAAACCGATTTTTTCATTCGTTCTTCGTATATCCCAGCAAACGATCTTGGGACCGCATGAACCCAAACGGTCTTGAGACCGCATGGATTCAAACGGTCTTGGGACCCCAAGTACTCAAACGGTGTTGGGACCGCATGCGTGGAATTGCTTGATTTACCTGTATTAGATGATTGATATTTAGTTAAAACCTTGACTATTGAATCAACTAAGTAGTTCTGTGCATTATGATTTATATTAGTATGAAAAGATGTGAAATAGAGATGAAATTGTTCGAAAAAGGCAATTGAATTCCATGATGAGTATGCACTCATCAAGAGGCTACTTCGGTCTATTTTTAACAATAGGCTTCAGCCGAACCCTACCATATGATGAGCCTGACTGTGCTGAAATTGTCTTCCAGAAATATTTTTATGAGCTCAGTAATTTCTACCTTAGATTATAGCTACTTGTCTTTGCCATAATCTGCTAGTCCATGTAAAGGAATGGAGATCTTGGTTCTTGTAAACATGTAGTGGCTAGTATCAGCATGTCATACTAAGATACCAGTAGACATCATGTACCTAATGGTGATACATCTTTTGCCTGGCATTTCCTTGAAAACTACGCAAGGCGGGTGTCCATATGCTTGAAATATGAGTCTAACGAGATCACCCATATAGTATTCTCTTTGCAGAGCCGAGCATATTAGCAGACATTTGTCAATCAAAAGGCAACCAATGTTGACATATCTTCCCTCCATTATAGGAGATAGTACATAGAGTTTTTCAAGATAAATGCTTCCATTCTCTGCCTTAGTGAAGAGAACATTGGCCACTATCTTGTGCATAATATTCTAGAATCCAGAATGCGCTACTGATGCCTTGGAATGCACATATTGATACTTCCTTTGGGCAGTTAACCACTCCCAATATTTGGAAGCATTGAAGCTTGAATCTTCTTTTTCTAGAAATCCCAAAGAAGCTTTGGCAGCCTCTTATTCTGAACTACAAAAGATTTTTTTCAAGATTTAATCGATAACAACATGATCAACATAGTTGATGCGGACTTCGAACTGTCTAGATGAGACCTCTTTAATAGACGATATGAATTCCATTTTCTCCTCCACAAAATCTCATGGTTTCATGAAGCAGAGATGAGCTAGATTGGATGTAGACAACATCTCCTGGACTCTTGATCTGACATCAATTTCCTCCATAGCGGTGGAAGAGATGAAAGGGGTAGGCTTGAAAATTGCATTTTTCATCACCTTAAATGCCTCTAGATGTTTCTTGTTCTAGGGCTGAAGGTTCCAAAGTAAGGAAGCTCCAACTGTGAGTTTTGATTAACATCCGATTTTAGCTCATTAACCTTAGCTCTCTTTTCTCCCTCTGATGTAGGTTGCTCATAGAGAGGCCTCTTCTCCCCCTTCATTGATGGGATGTTGCTGCCTTGCTCAGCCATCACTATAACAAAAAAAGAATGAGCACAATATATGATTTAACTCTATTGATTACTATTGTTGATGCTAGTGTCGAGAGAATTGCGCTAAGGAAGGGGGTGTCGAAAATCCTATCATTAGAAACGGTCGATATGATAAAGTTGAAGCATGAATGGATAACATACATCAAAAGTCAATCTAAGTTTTAAAGCATTTGATGTAGCTCCTTTATCGTGAGTCATGCCTTTCCTCAACCTAGTTGTTTCATTATAGATTTTCAAAACTACTTGGACTAGGGGACTAGAACCTACCTTACATAAGATCCAATTTCTCCATACACTAGTGTTAATTGAAGAAATTTCTTTTACACCGTGAAGATCTATAGAAATTCACCTATGTAACTTTCACAGTTATATAGAACACCTTAGTAATTCCTTTAGGGCATATGCATATATAATGGCCTAATGAGACTAAGTCTTAGATACTAAGGCATATGGATATATGATGGCCTAATGAGACTAAATGTAGGATTATCACATAGTTCTCTTTGTATGGAAAACCCTACCTTTTATTGAGATAATTGGGTGACTTGAGGACTTGTCGATGTCCCATGTTGAGGTAATAAGATCGGGTATGTTTAAGGTGAAGTGGTAAAAATATGTGAAGTAACCAATATGGATCTAGTAGAAGTTGACACCATATTCATGTAATCTATATCCATGTCTACTATGGTATGAGTTAGATATGTTTTTAGCATACCCTTATATATCCTTTCTGGTTTAGACTCTCTATATAGAATGATTTAATATTAAAAGTGATTGACTTGGTTACTCACATTGATTGGTGTCAATTTTGTTACCTAACATCGCAAGAGTTTTCATCGTCAAAAATATTTACACTTTAATAGTACATATGTAAAAAAAATCTAGATTTTAGCAATGGTTTCAAAAACTAAGTCATCATGACATGAAGTGTAGATTAGTAGAAAGTATCATAATGAAGCACCCTTGGCTGGTTAGGCCAACCTTGAACTCTATACATAATATTTGGTAGACGAGTTAGAAGTTTTGAATAGATATATACACCTTAGTTGACTTATCCCTTGTCATATGTATCCCTTAGGAAAATTACTCAATACATTTCATACAAATATAGTTACTCCTTACTTAGAATAACGAAACATTGATGAAATGGTTAATATTAACATTAATTTGATAAGATAAAATAAAGTGATACAAAGTTGGACTCATCAAAGTAAAGTATGATTCTAGGTGGAGAAAGCCCAATTACATGATAGTATATAGAATGCATTTAGATAGGATACAATTTAGAAAAAAATTGGTTGATGTCTAGCATAACATTGGGCTATGTTAGAATGGACACACTCTGGGGACAAAATCCCCTTTTAAGGGGCGGATTGTTGTAACATACCTAAATCTAGGTACTTACCTCAACTTCCCTCTCATTAATCTGATTTTAAATAGGTAAGAGTTAAATCCATTTTCCCTTGAATATATTAATTAAGATTTGTTGGAGCCAAGAAAAATCGTGTTTCAAAACATCACCTTTTATATAAAGTTAATGATAAATATTTTAATTGAGGCTGAAAATTGGGGTTAGTTATACAATTTTATAATTATATTAGTTTCATCCCTAACCTATTTAATGATCTTAAATAATGCACATTATGGGATTGGAAATTTATTTAAGTAGCCTAGTGTCATGGATCCATTTGTTACCCTAAGTCCACACTCCTAGTGGCTACACAACCAAAGGCAAATGGACTAGAGCGTTCTTCCCTAGAATGGATCTCAAAACATATTTCACACAGGCGGTATATATGCAAAAGCAGTAACAACAAGATATAACAAGATACTAGACTTTAAGGATAAATATTTGAACTATTCAAAGATGAAAAAGGAAAACAATTGAATTGCCTGATTATATTGTACTATTGAATGTTCTCTATACAACATTAATGGTATATTGGACATTCTAAGAGTTGATTTTAACAATATGACTCAATCATTTTAAGTTCTATTTATCAAATCATTTGTTTATTTTTCCTGTCTCATTGATCTTTATGTCAATTCATGTACATGCATGATCACAAAGACTTTAAGGATAAATATTTGTACTATTTAAAGACAAAAAAAAAGAAAAAATTGAATTTGTCTGATTATAATGTACTATCGTGTGTTCTCTATACACCATTTTGGGTATTTGGGATGTCTTAAGCTTCGATTTCTTAAAAAAAGGGGTTATGTTTCAGTTGGTTAATCATTGCCTATATTAAAATGTAGAAGACACATCATATTTGACTTTAACAACATTTTGTATGAGTCACTCATTTTAAGTTCTATTTATCAAATCATTTGGTTTAGAAGTTTAGACATATTGGTCTGCAACATACCAAATATAGGTACATGACTCAAATTTTCTCTCCATAGATTCTTTTCAAATAGGTTAGCATTACATTCAATTTCTCTTGAATTACATTAATTAAAAGTCCCTGAAGTCAAGAAAATATAATGTTTACATTGTCACCTTTTATATAAAGAGAATGATAAATAAATTAATTAAGTCTTCAATTCAATTTAGAGTTAATTACATAAATTTATAAATCCAGTAGTTTTCATCCTATCCTATTCAATGGTCTTAAACAATGCACATTATATGATTAGTGAATTATTTAAGTGCCTTAACCATTAGTGTTTCTCTTTTTAGCTTTTCATCCCATTTAGAGTTTTCTTGACAAATCTTTTAATTAGTAAGGGTTACATAATATATTTATAATTTATTTCATTCATTTACCCAAGTCCATTAATTTTTTTCTCCCCCAATAGAGGCCCCATCTTCATTCCCCAGATGCACCCTCATGGACCCAACACTCGTCAGCAGTTGGAATGCCTGGTAACTGGCAGTGATGTCTCCCCTTCTCTTATCTTCTATGCCCCAGTCCTTTATTTCTTCTTCCATTCCTCTTCTCCCTCTTCCTTCCCTCTTCCCTATGCTAGATGCTACAATCCTAGTTGTGGTGCTTGACCCTCACCTCTAAGCTAATTTTCTTAGTAGAGGAGAACCAGTGCCAGTAGGGCATACACCGCACAGGTTGTTGTATCGTCCTTGTGCAACACTTCCCTCTTCTCTCTTTAGAAAATGTACAACCACCGCCACCAAAGAGAGATCCCAGCCACCATTTCTACTCCACGATCAACCAGGGATCGACAAAGTCCACCACAATTTTTGTTTCAAACATGACGACAACCAACCCACACCCTGACCTTGTTCTCCTTCAACAACCTTGCACCTACCAAACCCCATCATCACCTCTTCATCTTCTCACAACCAATGTGATGACCGATAGAAACACCTATGGACTAACATATGTGGTGGTGTCGACCTTGACCAAACCATCGATTGTCTGTTGGCCACCTCCTGTCATAGAAACATTTTTCCTTGACGGAAACCACCAATAATGTCTCCTTTCCAACTCTCCTCACCATGGGGACTTTCAACACATCATCATAGATGTGCAGTTGTTGTTCCCAAAAATCTATTGAAGAAGCGTCGCACGGCGATCACTTTCCCCGCGTTGGTTAAGGGAAATAAGGTTATGGTCCCATGCGGAAAATATATGGAGAATTCCATGCTGATAGTGTTGCTACAAGAATAGAAGGCCTATAGATCATTGTACATGATGTGTGCCTTGCAATGAAGAATGGAGTTTGGAGAGCCTTGACCACCTCCTTCGTACACCTCCTCAATCCACTAGGTCCTAGAGGATCTCTTAGTCTGGTTGTTGGTTGCAAGAAACCAAAAGGAGGGTTGATCTGCACACTGATTAGATCTACATATTGGTCAATGGAAAATCTAAAAAAACTACTAGTCACATTTCTTAGATGTTCACAATGGCTTAGATAATAAATTGAATAATATTAAGAATAATGTCAATGTACATAGACACATAGAATGTGCATACATTGGTCTATCATTATTAACATGATTGATCATTCTTTATCTCTCAAGCATGCCACCGTCTTTATTATAACCAACCAAAAAGTTCAAGGAGGGTACAAACATGACCCCTAGCCACTTGTTCAAGAAAAAATGGTGAGGAATGAGGGAGGATATACAAAGTGAGATAAAACTAAAAGAAGTACAAAAAGTTTTGTAGGAAGGACTGTACATAAAAATAATAAAGTCAGAAAGAATGTATATCCAAATATTAGTAACATTGAAATAAGATCTTCAATGTGATCTGATTTCTAAGCTACCAGATGTGAAAGAAGATTGTGGAACTACAAACATCCTCCCTTTTCTTATTTATATTTAATATCTCCTTCAAGACTTTAGGATGCAGTGAAAGCTCAGCATCTTGGGCCTTATCCCAAATATCAACAACCACCTTACATTCAAAGAATAGGTGATGAATAGATTCATTACTAGCTTACATAACTGACAATGGGAAGACAAATAAAAACCCCTGAATAGTAAATCATCAATAGTAGGCAGGCGATCAAAAAAAGTTTCTAGGAATTTACAATACATTTCTAAATAACTCCAGAGTTCCAAACCCAACTGCACCAATTAACCTCAAGAAAACTATCCTTAGCTACCTTCCAAGAAACTTTGAAGTTAAACCTTTTCTTTACCATTAAAGGTGATACTATCAACATCACTATTCAAATTACTATTATTCTCAAGAATTTAGGGAAGGACTCTATTCTTATATTGATAGGGGGATTCTAGTGTCTATTATGAATATTCAAACTCATAGGACAATATTTACCTTTTCCCAACTTAATACAAAAAGATATATCTACATAATCCATTGGGAATTGTTATTCTTCAACCAAGGATCCCTACAAAGTAATATTTTTGATCCATCACCAGCCAAGAAATTAGTTTGGTTCAAGACAAGGTTCTTCACCTTCATAAGATGGTTTCACATCCATGAATAGTTAGGAGAAATGACCCCTTTCCACACAGAGTCAACATTCTATAAATACCTTGAATGAATCCATTTAACCATTAGTGATTCTTTCTTCTTAGAAAGATTCCAAAAATTGACAATGAGACCTACTAAACTAACTTCAACACTTCTCCTCAACCTGAGTCCTCCTTCATTTTTAATTCTACAAACTTTATCCCAAGAAGCAAGGTGTAAATGGGTATCATCAAGTTTGTGTCCCCAAAGAAAAACTTAACATATCCTATCCACCTCATAATAGACACAAGAAGGAATAGGAAAGGTAGAAATCAAGAACTAACATATAGAAGTAGAACAAATTAGCTCAAATATACTAGCCAAATGTAAAAAACTGAAACCTAACCTTTTGACCTTGATCATATGTCTTGGAGGATAGTCAACCATGTTCTTTAGACTTAGCCAAACAAGGATAAAAATACGCATAATAGTAGTTAATCGTAAACCCTAATATGTTAATGCATGAACAAATCACCCTCACATGAAAAATGCTCCTTAGATTAATAAAGGGTACCTAAAATATGTCACATGAAACAATGTTAATTAAAATTGATGATATGAGGTAATAATGTACATAAAAGGACAAGGTGTACATAATTGAGAATAATGATACATAATTCAACTAAAAATGGAATAAATAAACTTATGTGAGATAATGATAGAGTAGTTTTGTTCTAAATCATTCCTTAGTCTTTTGGAACAAGGAAGAGATAAAGGAATGAATAATAACTCCTTAAACAAAATAATGTGGTGTTGAATTAATTAACATGACAAATAATGATAATATGGATAATGGGCTAAAATTCATAATAGGAAGACTAATTGGTTAAAAATAACTTGAAATTTGTTTTCTTTGAGTTTGGTTTGGCTTGGAGGCCAAGTTTCATAATTTTAGAATCTATATCTCTTTTATCTTAAAAAGAAAAGGTTAGTTTACCTCAAAATATGAAATAAAATACTTAATGGCTCCAAAAATATAAAATAATCATGGATTTGTAATCTACCTAATAAATATAGCCTTTGGGTGAATTTTCACTCAATTTGGAAAATGTTTGACTAAAATAGGAATTCAGGAGAGAGAAAGTGTGTAGAACCTTCAAAATATTAAAAAATGTACAAACAACTTCAACGTGTGAAATTAAGGGAAAATTCATATACAAGATACTTAATTTGACTTGTGGGTGAAGTTTCATCAAATTTGGAGAATCTTATAATCAGTAATGCATGAGGAAATAGAAAATAGTATTTGGTTTATTTAACACATCAAAACTTCTCAAAATAAAATCTACTTTAATAATAGGAATCTATATGCCTTAATTGGCATCAATGTAAAAATTCATTTAATTTGGGTTTATTTGCACCCTCAAAAAAAGAAAGAGAAATATAGGAATTAATGCATCAACACTTTAGTCCAATTTGATTTAGGATTTCTTTTTATGTCACACATGCATGTTTCCTTATTTTCTTTGATTTTCCAATTTTGTGATGCTTCTTAGCCCATCAATTTTGATCAGATGACACTCGGGTCATCTCCTACCTTGAGTAGAAGAGGAGCACTTGTATACAGTATCTATGAACTAGGTGTTCATTGTGACAAGGATTTCTCGGTCCCTGGTCCATGAAACATATTCAAATAATTAACTCCCATTGGATTCAAGAGATTAAACCACACCAAATGAGCCCTAGATCGAGACTTAGTTTTCCTTCTTTGCAAAATACCCAAATTCTTTGGATGCAAGATATCTCGGTCATCTCGCATGTGCCCCAATGCTAAACCCCGCTTATATATAGGAGTACTTTGGTGTTCTATGTCTTTCTCTCCATAGTTCTACCTTCTCAATCTCTTTCACATCATTGTTTTGGTGGGTGACAATGGGAATTTTATTTCTCTATTTATGGCCTCCTTCCCTGGGCTTCAAAGACACCAATATCTAAATTGAACCTTCAGGTAAGTTTGATACATCCCCCTCTTTCTCTCTATGCTCTTGTTTTGATGATCCATCATGAATTGAGGATTCGCCCAATCTTCCACTGAGCAGTAGCCAAGCTACTCACAGCCATGCCACTAAAAGGTGTAGGGGAAGATACTCCCCTATGTTTTCCCTGTTATGCCCTCTTCTTTCCTCGTTTCTTTGTTTTTTCACTAAGGGGCATAATGGTCTTTTGGCCATGTTTTCTTTGTTTAGGGCAAGTCAAAGCAGACCCTCGACCGAGTGACTTGGCCACACACTATTGGGCCAAGTCATTTGGGTCGGCCCCTCTTTTTCCCTCTCTTTCTCACTTATTTGGCATTTCTTGACTTTTTGATTGGTTGAGATTTGAAAAATCATAACTATTTCCTTGATTATCTAAAAATTACAAATAAATACTCGTTGGATTCAGAAAAGATCATATAGATAATGGTATGAGTTTTATTGCCTAATTCCAAATAATGAACATGTGAATTTTAAAGGATATTCCTAAATAAGTAATTACTTGCAAAATTCATAACTAAATATTTAAAAGTCAGAAAAATATTAAAATAAGTTTTGAACTAAGAAAAAGATAACCTAAAATATGGCTTGTCAGTGCACCCTTCATCAAAAAAGTAGGCAGTTGAAAGATCCACCTTTGAATAAATTAGGTTGGGAGATATCAAAGGGGGAACTCACTAATATTAAAAAGGAAATTTTTAGGGTTTTAAATAATTAATGTAAACCTAACCCTAATTCTACATATATGTATCATAAGTGCTTTGGAGACCTAGGCTTGGATCTAGGACTGTCTTTGGACTGTTTAGAATCTTGAGGAAGGTATGTTTTTCATTCCCTATTATTCTAAATTGAGAAATAAACTATATTCTTCTTTCTCATGGTCCTATGGACATATAGCCTACCCTTTATCTCTTTTCTTTTGAAATCATGCTTCATGTGAAGTATCTTATTTGTTACTGATCTTGTGATCATATCATCTGCTTTGACATTCTCTTGGAATCTTGATTATACTTTGTTTATGTTGGAACTCTATTTGATGACATGTGATGTCTTTTACCTGCTTGTGAGGTGGATGTATATGTTGGTCATTTTTGTGGTGACTACTTTATATAATCTGACTATACTTTCTACTTACCTCTAAATTAAACATGCTATGTGATTCAGTAGCACTAGAGTATTATAATTTCATTGATTTTTGGGCAGATGTGTACTTCCTACTCAGGGCAATATGCTCCTATTATTTTTGGGATGGAGGTGGCCCCATACCCAGGTTTCAAATTTATGAGTTTTAGCCCACTTTACAAATATATATTTAGGAGTTTAGTTATGTGCCATTCTCTATCAGGTTTTAAGTTTATGAGGCTTGGCCTACTTTGTCTTTATATTGTTCTAGGGATTTTTTTATCTCACATGCATGTAGGATGGTGATAATTGATGATGGGTTATGTGCCCTGATTTCATGTTATACGCTAGTATGGCACAATTTATATGTTGTTTTAATGGAAAGTATCTTTTTTATTGTTATTATTTTCTCTTGATAACCACTTGGGTGGTTCATATTATATGGGAATTCTTTTATATTTTATGTCCTTTATTTCCTATATTGCTCAATTTTCTTTTTACTGTGCACATACTAGCCTTTTCTTATGTCATCTATTTTCTCTTCTTTCTAGGGTATGCTTCCAACCCTAGGTGAAGGAAAACGAGGATATGACATGAAGTTATGGACTTAGCTTAAGGAGTTTAAAGATCATAGACAAACTTGTTATGGTTTAGATTTCCCTATACTAGATCCTTATGTTGTATCTTACATGTAAACCCTACGTGGGAGATTATGAGGTATTTTTGTAATCTTTTCTAAAGAATTGAATATAGTCTTTATTTTCAATCAGGTTCTACACTTTGGTTGTTTTGATTACCATTAATTAATATTTGAAAAATTTACACCCACTCCAAGATACCTTTTGGGTGTGTTTGGAATAGGGGTTTTATTGTTCAAATTTTTAGTAGGGAGTGGATCCCCTATCGGGTCCCACTCCTTACACCAAAGATAAGCAATTTTCTTTCCATTCTTCCAACTTAGCCTTAAGTTTATCAATCAGAGGGTGGTAGAGATTTTTAGTGAGCCTACTGCAAAATAAGGGTATCCTAATGTATCTCATAGGAAGATCACCTGCGGAAATCTGAAGAATATCACAAATGTCCTTCTTAACTGCATTTTTACTCAAGCTAATAGAACTCTTGTTATGATTGAAATGCAGACCTGAGAATTTGGCAAAGATATCAATTATGTCAAACAAAGCTATGGTATTATTTGAATAAGATTTTTTGAATATCACTAGATCATCAACAAAGGCTATGTGCAAAATGCAACAGCTATTGGAAGCTTTATGCAGAACATAATCTCCTGATTTAACAAAATGATTGATGATGCTCATAAAGACCTTGCACACAAATAACAAACAATAGAGGGGACAAAGAGTCATCATGTCTTAATGATGAGTTTATTTATACCCATTTTTACATACTATTTTACTCGCTTTTTAGGGGCAGTTGTGTTTCTATTGATCCTATGTCATTTATCTCTATACCATTCATATTTACAATTGAGCTCACACAGTTTTTTCCATTTCGATTGATCATGTGTAATTTATCTCTATGCCATTCATATGTGCATGATCACATAGACTTTAAGGATAAATATTTGTACTACTAAAAGACAAAAAGAATGAGAATAGAATTTCCTAATTATATTATACTATTGAATGTTCTCTATACAACATTATGGGTATATATGGCCATTTCACACAAAGGGCAAGGTATAACCACAGTCACCCTACCTAACCTGCAATTGTAGACACAAGGAGATAGTCAACTTGCACCCTCGCATATTCAAAAATATATGCTTCGAGTTGGAATGGATCTATGGCACATGACACATCCATGATAAGGGTTTCAGTTGATTAGTTAATCCAATTGGGTGTCTTCTAGCATCAACCAAGTTACAACGTATAAACCCTAGACAAACTCTATAGATGAGGGGATAATGAAACTCTAGAGGATATAAAATATATAAGGTGTGAATTTTTTAAATCATCACTTGATACTTGTAGCATTTCCATTCACAAGGCCATCACCAATGTTAAATCACCATGGGATATTAATCCCTTAGTCACATCACTGGAGGATAACACCTCACACTTGACATTAAGCCTCTTCCAGATCATAAAACCCATCACATCATTACCTCAACATTCCATAAAAATCTCATAACCATCACCATAACAATCACAAGCTATGTCATTCATTTCACCTGCATGGTTAGATCCATACAAATATGAGAGAGAAAGTAAAAGCACATGCTATTATGAAAACAAGCTCAACAAGCATAGCACACCCTAGAATTAGGGTTAGGGTTTCATGCACACATCCGAATAGGGTTTCATATCATGATTCATACACCACACCCTAGTTATATCATCTCCCACTTTCTTAGAACTGATTATGGTTGAGCATCATTACTTAATCATGATTAAACTATCATATCAACATCACTAAGTGTCGACATCATTTACAAGTGCATGTGTAAACATATCACTATATTATACATAGGTAGAGAACATGTATCTTGTATTTGTGTCAACCATTACACATGTGTCTCGACCACCAACAAATCATGTCACAGCTAAAGCACATCAACACTTGCATCATGACTGAAATTCCATATCAAAACATGCATCACGGTCGACACACATCAATAGCTAGCATATACAACGACCTCCCCGAGGGTTAGGGTTTCGATCATTACCAAAATGCTTGTTACAACTGAAAAAAGAATCATCAAAGAAACAATCACGACTATCACCAAACATGTGCACCAAACCTAGGTGTTACGACCTTCAACCCATTTGGGTTGGGTTACGACCGCAACAAAGGGGAAATATCGACTATCCAACCCAAAACAAGCATACAACCATCAAACGCAAGGGTATAATGATCCAAGGTATAAAGGACATGTGTTTCATTTTGATCGATCATGTGTCATATTTCTCTATGACATTCACATGTGCATGATCACACATACTTTAAGGATAAATATGTATACTATTCAAAGACAAAAAAGGAAAAGAATAGAATTGCTTGATTATATTTTACTATTGAATGTTCACTACAACATTATGGGTATATATGGCCGTCTCACACAAAGGGCAAGGTAAGACCCCAGTCACCCTACCCATCTTGCAATTTTGGATGCAAGGAGATATTTGACTTGGACCCCTGCATATTCAAAGATATATGCTTTGAGTTGGAATGGTTATAAGACACATGACACCTACATGATTAAGGTTTCACTTAATTAGTTAATCCAATTGGGTGTCTTTTAGCATCAATCAAGTTACAATGTATAAACCCTAAACAAACTCTACAAAGATAAGTGGCCAATGCAACTCCAAAAGATATAAAATGCATAAGGCATGAACTTGTTACATCATCACTTGGTTCTTGTAGCACTGCCATTCACAAGCCATCTCCAATATCACGTCACTATGGGATATCACTCCCTCAATCACATCACTAGAGGATAACACCTCAAACTAGGCATTACACCTCTTCCAGGTCATAAGACCTATCACATCATTACCTCAACATTCCTTAAAAGGCTCATAACCATCACCATAGAAATTACAAGCTATGTCAGTCATTTCACATGCATGGTTAGATTCATACAAATAGGAGAGAGAAAGTACAAGCAGATGATATTTATTCAATCAAGCTCAATAAGGATAGCACACCCTAGAATTAGGGTTAGGGTTTCACACACATAGTCGATTAGGGTTTCATATCATGATTCAAACACCACACCCTAGTTATGCTATCTCCACTTTCTTGGAACTAATTAGGGTAGAGCATTGTTACTTAATCATGATTAAACTATCCTATCAACAGCACTAAGTATCAACATAATTTGTATCTGCATGTGTAACCATCTCACTATGTTATACATAGGTAGAAAACATGTATCATGTATGTGTGTTGACCATAACACATGTGTCACGACCACCAACAAAGCATGTCATGACCGAAGCACACCAGCACTTGCATCACAATTGAAATGCCATATAAAAACATGCATCACGATCGAACCACGTCAATAGCTAGCATATGCAATGACCTCCCCTATGGTTATGGTTTCGATTGTTACTAAAAGGCTTGTTATGACCAAAACAAAAACCATAAAAGTAAGAGTCACGACCATCACCAAAGATGTTCATCAACCCTAGGTGTTACGACCTTCAACCCATTAAGGTTGGGTTATGACCGTAACAAAAGGGAAGTCTCGACTGTCCAACCCAAAACAACTATACAACCATCTAACCCAAGGGTATAACCACCCAAGGTACAAAGGACATGTGTTTTGTCGAAAACAAAACCAAAAATCATGACCATTACTTAAGGTCAAAGTGTTTCAGCTAAAACCAAAACAAAGGTGTAGCGACCACAAAGGTCAACCTAACACAAGGCACAAACCCATCCTCGAAACATGGATAAACCATGATCAAAATAGATATGAACGTCAAGATACTAAGAACCATAAATAAGGGAAAACTCCACACGAGATGAACATCAAAACCCTAAAACCAATTTCCAACATGATCCATCAAGAAACCAAACTAGGATAAAGAAGACCAAGCTTCAACCTCAAGAAAAGTCAATCAAAAACCTTAAGAAAACATACGAGTGGAACTATAACATGGTGATAAATCCAAGGGTCAAGATGCATGTATTAACTTCACCTCAACCATCACATACCAAAATGGGTACAAGAAATTAGGGTTTAAGAAAGAGAACAATCTACATGAGAGTATCCCACAGTTATATACCCTAAAATTGTATGAACGTCATCTACCATCTTAATATCATATTTTAGATTTGAAATTAGTAGCATGCAAGCTCAAATAGGGTGAAAATAATAGAAGAAGGTAGAGAGTTATATAACCCACCTTATGTAGAGATCAAGCTCTAAAGATCATGATCTCCAAGGAAGAAGATGAAGATCCAACCAAGATCAACACCTCGGCCACAAGATCACCTCCAAGGAGAAGAACACCATGGTCAAATGATAGATCAAGAAAGAGGGTGAAAAACTATAGGTTGAACAAGAAAGAAGAAAGGATAAAGAGTAGAAATCTTACTCTCACTTAAGTACCACCGTGTGAAAACATAGTCTTAGATCCCAGTGAGGAGAAGTTTCTCTCAAGATGGCCTACATGGTAGAACCATAGTCTCATGGTCGAGAATGAGGAAGAAGAAAATAGGATGAAAAGGAAAACGAGATAAAGGGTTCAAAACCACTTACCAAGGAAGAAGATCACTAGGGATCACCACAAGAAGGATGATCAAGATCAAGAACACCACATGCAAAGGTGATGGGCCACCAAAGCACCAAGATCCGCACCCACAAGCTCCACCAAGCTCCAAGGTCGGCCAAGAAAGGAAGGAGAAGAAAAGAGAGCAAAATGATTGATTGCATGAAGAAGAGAGAGGTTATATACTCAAGGGATGAGAGAGGTAAGGCGGGTATGAGGTGTCAACACAAGAGAGCACCAAAGAGACACTTGTCTATTGAGAAAATAGCTATGCAACCACAAAACACTTGCATGCAACACATGGTGATACAAACTAGGTGGGGTATAAACCACATGGGTCACCACCTCCCTAGGGGTCAAAACAAACATCAAGGGACCATGTATCGACCACTACAAAGGATCACCAACCAAACATGGTCAAAGCACACATCACAACCAAAACCCTAGAAACCCTAGCATCACGACAGGATGCCACATCATCAACCATGGCCCATTCAGGGTGCCCCTCTATGTCATCTTCTCTCTCATGATGCCAAAGCACAAGTGACACACTCTACATGTGACAAATTTCAATTCAAACCCTCAACATGGGTAAATTGCAACTTGGTCCAAAATAAGGATGCATGGCTAACACATCATCCAAATAGGACCAAACTAAAAACTTAAGCTTTTCACATGTTAACAAAGCATCTAAATAAATTAGATTATGGTTTAAGCTTCTTATTAAGCAAAGAAAACAAGGTTAGCGCAAAATCTAGGTCAGGGATCTAACAAACATAAACCCCTAACAAGGATGTAACCCTTGAAATCCTATGTGAAAAGAGACGGGTACGTCCTACGCATCTCTTCCTCTAGATCCCATGTGGCTTCCTCTATGCCAAGGTGGTGCCACAAAACCTTCACCAATAGTATGTCATTCTTGTACAACTAAGATGAAATAGATATGGATTATTAACAGGAAGGGAAAATGTTGTTGAATTAATAAACATCTTAATAATTAAAAATGAATATGAAGAACGTGTATATTTTCTATCAATAAGATTGTATAGAGATCAAGCAAGACCTCAACCAATGTTTTCATATTTGATCCTATACAATTATATTGCACGGTTGATTACATATTTATTATGCCCTGAGGATTTGAATCATACCATCCAAATCCAACTGACTACTATATGTGTATATAGTTGAAGTCAGTGTCATACAAGGTCTAATGGAAGAGCCAGAATTCACGACCCCACCTTTCTCAGTTAGTATGACTAAATATGCAGTGACATCATGAGTCATCTACTTCTAGTGACATATAGTCTAGCTATGCATATTTAGTCCACCTTGGTACAAGTCACGGTGCTAGAGAAATGAAGTTATGGCTTACAGAAGTTCTCTTCTAGGATTTGACTGGTATTCAATCCTGTGATACAAATTCCTGGCATGACTTACAGTCAATCTTGTGATTCAAATTCCAGGTATGACTTACAGTCAATCTTGTGATACATTTATAGGTATAACTTACAGTCAATCACGTGATACATTTACATTCAGGACATAAGGAGATACCTCAACTTGTACCCCACATATTCAACAATATGCGTTCTGAGTTAAACTCATTTCACTATTAATCAAGTACTGATATTGAATGGGTCTATGGCACAAGGCAAACTACACTATTAGATTTCACTTGATTAATTAGATCAATTTGAACATTTTAAGCATCAATCAAGTTACAACGTATAACCTCTCAACAAGATCTACATAAATAGGGTAAGACTCATCACCAGAGCATATTGAATCACATCATCACTTTATGCTTGTTATCCATTATATGTCCATCTCAAGGACTAATGTCCATTACAAGGACCAATGTCCATCACAAGGACTGATGTCCATCACATAATAACCACCATAGCTCATACCTGGCTATGTACATCAATCAATATCACTTGCATGGTTAGAAGTTGATAACAAGAAGGCAAAGAATCATCATCTCATAGAACTCATGCCATACATTTACTCCATACATTTTACATCATAGCAATTTGGGTTTCACTTTACCTGATTAGGGTTTACAAGTTTGGATCACCAACCACCCATAGGTTATCACTTTCCTCATTATGAGAAGTATATTTTTGAGATGTATGAGCATATTCCTATCATTATTATGAAGCATGTAAATAGGTCTATCTTTCAACATCATGCACATGCTCACACCATGGGGTATCACATCACACCATGTAACCCTAGCATCAACAAGATGCATCACTACACATAACAAGATGTAGATTAGGGTTAAGGTGTTGGACACCACACTAAGCTAGGGTATCGACCACCACACTAAGATAGGGTATCAATTTAGCTTAGGTATCGAGCAACCATTATAGATAGGGTATCGGCATACCAACTCAAGGATGAGTATCGGCCACCATACTAAGATAGGATATCGGTTGCTCATCACTTTGTATCGGGCTCAACACCTCAATGAGAGGGGGTCGGCCAAGGAACAACAAAGGATATCGGTCTAGAGGTACAAGAGAAGTGTATCGGTCACTCCATCTCATAAGGGTATTGGCCTCACCATCCCTTAGGGTATTGCCCATTAGGGTTTGGTTGTAGCGGTTGAACCTCAAGGGAGATTTTTCCCTCACCAACTCTAGGTGTATCGGGTCAGGGTGTATCATCTTGCAAGGTGTGCCATATTACACATGTAGCAGATTAGGATTACCCATGTCGACTTCCATACTCAACCAAAAGCATGGATATTCAACACTCCATCTCCCTAGCCACCACTAGGTCATGACAAGCCAACATCATAAGGGATAGGTCTATACAAGTCATGTTGTCCTAGCATATCGGCTTGCATACATATCAATTTAGCATCACATATTGGTTTAGTCATCCTCTACCTTAAGATGAAGATACTAATGAGGCAAACAAAAAGAGAAACTTATGGGAGCAACTTAACAAAGATTTATTCTCAAAAATGAACACAAGGAAGCTACCAAGAAAAGCTACTAGCATGAAAGCAAAGATAAGCTAAGAGAAATGTCACAAAACCGGAATCCCAGTCCCATGAACCAAACGTATACCAAAGGTGAAATGCGGAAGCGTAAAGCTTAGCACACATGAACAGATAACAAGATACAAGCACCAACATAATCTCAACAATCACAAGATATATTAAGCAACATCATTATATTACATGATTTGCATTACATATTCAAGAGTCACTTTGTACAAGTCTGCTCATATATACTATATCTGGATCTTACAACAAGTACACCTAGCATATCTCACCAAGCCCTTCATCTTTCAAGTTATCTCTGAACCTAAAAACAACATACGAGAAATGGGTCAACACACTAGGTGTTGAGTATGGGGCTGAAAGATACACATATATATAAGCTTTGCATAATTTTGAAAAGATTTCAAGACTAAATGAAAAAGAATAAACATGTTAATTGTATAACAAATGAAAAACCATATTTTATGTCATTTCACTCCATTATACCAACAATATCAAGCATGTTTAAGGCCTTTGACCATCTTCCCGTCGGAAGGGTCCGTAAGGGTGCTCAAGCTTAGCTAACCCTTTTATACGAGAGGGACCTCAAGGCTGTAGCCAAGAGTTAACCCTTTATCAATCAATATTATAATGGGGTTCTATCTATATATGTGTTCAAGTTATAAAACTGACGAGGCAAACATCGAGTAACACAAAGCAATACTACATGGCAATATTTGAGAAAACAGACAAACAAGCATACAATATATGTCTTTTCAAGCAAGAAAGCAGTAGTCATATAACTAGATAAGGCCCATACCTAATTTAAAGATTCACAACCTAACATATCCTTTGTCATATAGCCACATATCAAACCTGATTAACAACAAGATTACATATATGCATTAGATTCTCATCATTAACCCTAATTAGATGCATTTTAGGGTTTTGGCCAAGATGGGTTCCAAGTTGCTTATTGGTTCATTATATGATACTTTATTGATCTAGAGATCATCATGATGGTGTGGTTCAAGTTTCATATCATTATGATGTTCCATTCGTTATATAAGATCTTTTCAAGGTTTAGGGCATTTACATGCATTCTACGGTCAAAAGACTCACAATAGGTCACCCTAGATCATGATTCATCAATACAGGAGAACCCATCATCAAACATGGTTTAGGTCAGCAACATTAAGTCATCAGAAACATATAATAAGATTGTATGGTTGTCCATAAGAAGCGGGATTAGCAATCTAGGGAAAAGTTCAACACTATAGTCCAAAGTAGACACATAAGTACAAAAGGGAGTAATTCTTAAGAAATAGGGCTGATAAGGACCCTCCTATAGATCAAATATGTACTAAAGATTCTGATTTCATGATTAGGTAGATAGATGATCATTAAAGGTTCAAGTTTTATCAGCTAGATTCATTGAATGTACTGAACATGGCTAAAGCTATCATTTTCCAGAAATCAAGGGAGTAAACATTAGAATTAGGACCTGGAACCATGCCCAATTGGTAGGTCTCATCGAGCTGATCAATTTGATATATTGTTTCAACATTTTTGGCCAAGGGATTAGCAAGATATCATTTTTTAAAAGATCAATGTGAAAAACTATAGAGATAAGACATGTGAGACATACATTTATTTCCATTGGGGGCCGGATCCCTTAGATCACGATCGGTGGCCACAGACAGGGTCGCTCGTCACCGTGCCTATTGGTTTGGTCATCCTAGCACCCACTTCTCACCTCTCCAGCTGTTGGCCTGGCGATCTCCATCGGCCAAGCATTGCTCCGAGACGCTACCAACCTGCCAAGGAGAGGTCGTGGACCCTCGCTCACCACCGTCACCTACCCCTTGTGATCCCGCTCGAGATTGCTTTGTTCCTTCCGTGTAACAGGGGAGGAACAGGGGTTTCGTGCCCAAACTCAAAACCATGGCCATCGCGGTCGCTTAGCCTAGGGAAGAAGCAGCAAGGCCGCTGGAGGTTCGAGGTACGCCGACCGCTTGGTATCCGACTGTGTGTGCCGCAGTGGTGGCGCGTGCGAGGGGTTAGATGGCTACCGTATTCGTCGACTTTGACCAACCCACGGCCTGGGAAAAACGGCGTAAGGAAGAATGAGAATGGAGAAGGGGGTCTAGGGTTAGAGCTCGAGGGCATATAAAAGGGAGCAAAACTAGGGTTCAACCCCCCCCTCCCTTCACTTCCATTTCCTGATTTGGGGTGGAGGTCCGAGCAGCCTCCCTAGCCGCAGGCTCGTTTCCTGAAGAGGAAGGGTTTGAGCAGGTAAGCAGTTGGACGGTCAGATTAACTAGACCATGGTGGTCTTCTCAAGATCTGAGGGTGGTGAAGATCCATGCCATTTACCCCAAAAAGGTTAGGCGGACGGGCCGTGGGCAAAAGGGCCCAGTAAGCTCAAAATCCAAATAAAATTGATCAATACATGTGTAAATCGAGCTAATTTCAAACTATCATATCTTGGGCTAGGAGCCTTCGATTGAGGTGATTTTTACACTGTTGGACTCATAATTGAAAGCTCTACATCATGATATATATTAGGAAGAAAGGCAATAACACATAAGAGGTTTCATTTTAGCTTACACGAGGGTGATTCTTGAAGTAAGAAACTTAGATCAATCGAGTTAATTAGTGTCACCTATTATCACATTAGTCATGAGTGTGACTAAATTAGAGTCTCAAACTATAGAATTGACATTGAATTGAATAAGAGGAGACATGATGAGGGATAAAGGATACAATATAGGCGAGATAACAATCCAGGTTGTCACATCCTTCCCTCCTTAAAAGAAATTTCGTCCTCGAAATTCTCCAATATAATGCTCGCAAGTCAAAGTCAATATTCATCAGGTCTATGTATCCCACGATTGTTGTCAAGTAATTACCCATAGTGGTATGCACACTAGGTTATCATCATCAAGGGTGTACTCGTCCCACTTAGTGTTCCTTTATAACATGGAATCATCATGGCATTAGTGTCTTCCATCACCTAGTATCCATACATTAAGGGTTTTTGTTCATATGAGACAAAAGGGTGTCATCAAAATCTATGTTATCAATTCTCAAATGAATATGTTCATGGTCATGGATTCAAGCAAGACTATCAATCAGAGTGTATCTCATCTTTACAGTATATTTCATGCAAGTTTTTGCCTTCCCCAAAATTTCTATTTAGATATGTTCTTTTTTTTTCATTTGGGGTATGAGATTAGGAACGTTACCCCTAACTATTCAAGCTAAGATCTCTAGGCATCACCGTATCAAGTTCATGATTTCAAAACCACATCTTCATGTATGGTTTGATTTCATACTAGGTCTAGCTTATGAGTGTGACTTATTGGGCATATATCAAGTTTTAAACATAATTGAGATTATTTCATGCATCAAGCATCATATGAGGGACACCATTATCATCAATATCAAGGTTTTGTAACTTTCTCACTTGTATCTAGAAAGAACTTCAAGCCACTCAAGCTAAGACATATATGTGTCCAATCAGACATGTTAACCACAACCTTCTACCTGTAACAAAATTTCTACCCATCTTTCAAAAAAATAAGGATAACCTCTAGATTCCTTTATATACAACTACTAACCCAAGTATGAGGCTCATCATGAATATCACACATCGTATACATTATCTAAGGGTCTTGGGACATCTCCCTCTCCTATATATATATATCAAGCATCAAATTTCAATTTCCTCTTCCTCTAGGGTTAGATATTTTCATAGGACATCTTGGGTTCAACATTTCAAGGAAATTGTCCACTAGGTCACTCAACTCATATACTTAGAAGTATTCTATCTAGGGACTCATCAGCAAGTATTTCATCATTCATATTATTCAACATTTCAAATATTTGAAGTTTAGGTACTCTAACCTTTCCCCAATAGGGGTCAACTCATATCAACATGTCACCCTATTCATATGTCCCATGCTAGAGGTCTTCCTTTGTAAAGAGATTGAGGCCCGTGTTCGTCTTGAACCATATCTCACATATCATATCCCAACATGTACAGGACTAGGTACAAGTAAGCATGTCAACCCGCTATCTATGTTTAGCACATCAACCAAGTCATATGTATCAACAAGGTGCTAGGTCTAGCTAGGGTTGCATGGTCACACTCATTTCATATCTTCAAACTACTTGGCCCTCTCAAGGACAAACTTGGGTCCTATAAAACATCAACATCATCATCAATATCATAATCATCATCTTAGGTTTCTACGTCACTCACATGCCTAACCTATATCATGGCTCTAGACAACTCTAGAGACTATCACTATCATCTAAACTCTCTCATCTAGACTTGATGTTACATCTCTTTCTCCTAGGTTGCATGGAAACTCACTACCTTTCTGTGTGTGGCAACATTTTTCATATGTACATATAATAATACTTGAAATATTTTTTCTCCAACGTTTAAACAGGCGATGAAAACCACCATACTCCATTCGAATAAAACCAAAACCAAAATGAGTTACCACACTCATTAGGAAGTCTAGTATCATGACACCTAGAGAACTAGCAAGAACATGGTGCACACGTGTGTAGACATCCTAAGTACATGTCGCGAATCATGTCTAGGGAGGTAACTTACACAAGTCTACACCTAGTTCTATAACATCTAGGTTCTAACCTAGAGGCTAAGTCAACCTAGTCCACAACGGACATCTTATTAGATTTCTAGGATTGAGATGTAAAGTGAGTTTAGGTTGTGTTTCATGTGAGCAATGTTTGGTGTAGTTATTGTTCATGCTCTGATACCATCTGTCATGGAACCGGAATCCCAGTCCCATGAACCAAATGTATACCAAAGGCTAAATGCGGAAGCGTAAAGCTTAGCACACATGAACAGATAATAAGATACAAGCACCAACATAATCTCAACAATCACAAGATATATTAAGCAACATCATTATATTACACGATTTGAATTACATATTCAAGAGTCACTTTGTATAAGTCTGCTCATGTATACTATATCTGAATCTTACAACAAGTACACCTAGCATAGCTCACCAAGCCCTTCATCTTTCAAGCTATCTCTGAACCTAAAAACAACATACAAGAAATGGGTTAACACACGAGGTGTTGAGTATGGGGCCAAAAGATACACATATATAAGCTTTGCATAAATTTGAAAAGATTTCAAGACTAAATGAACAAGAATAAACATGTTAATTGTTTAACAAATGCAAAACCATATTTTATGTCATTTCACTCCATTATACCAACAATATCAAGCATGTTTAAGGCCTTTGACCATCTTCCCGTCGGAAGGGTCCGTAAGAGTGCTCAAGCTTAGCTAACCCTTTTATACGAGAGGGACCTCAAGGCCATAGCCAAGAGCTAACCCTTTATCAATCAGTATTATAATGAAGTTCTATCTATATATGTGTTCAAGTTATAAAACTAACAAGGCAAACATCGAGTAACATAAAGCAATACTACATGGCAATATTTGAGAAAATAGACAAACAAGCATACAATATATGTCTTTCAAGAAAGAAGTGGTAGTCATATAACTAGATAAGGCCCATACCTGATTCAGAGATTCGCAACCTAACATATCCTTCGTCATCTAGCCACATATCAAACCTGATAAACAACAAGATTACATATATGCATTAGATTCTCATCATTAACCCTAATTAGATGCATTTTAGGGTTTTGGCCAAGATGGGTTCCAAGTTGCTTATTGGTTCATTATATGATATTGTATTGATCTAGAGGTCATCATGATGGTGTGGTTCAAGTTTCATATCATTATGATGTTCCATTCGTTATATAAGATCTTTTCAAGGTTTAGGGCATTTACATGCATTCTAGGGTCAAAAGACTCACAATAGGTCACCCTAGATCATGATTCATCAATACAGGAGAACCCATCATCAAACATGGTTTAGATCAGTAACATTAAGTCATCAGAAACATATAATAAGATTGGATGGTTGTCCATAAGAAGCAGGATTAGCAATCTAGGGCAAAGTTCAACACTATAGTCCAAAGTAGGCACATAAGTACAAAAGGGAGTAATTCTTAAGCAATAGGGGTGATAAGGACCCTTCTATAGATCAAAGATGTACTAAAGATTCTGATTTCATGATTAGGCAGATAGATGATCATTAAAGGTTCAAGTTTTATCAGCTAGATTCATTGAATGTACTGAACATGGCTAAAGCTATCATTTTCCAGAAATCAAGAGAGAAAACATTAGAATTAGGACCAGGAACCATGCCCAATTGGTAGGTCTCATCGAGGTGATCAATTTGATATATTGGTTCAACATTTTTGGACAAGGTATTAGCAAGATATCATTTTTGAAAAGATAAATGTGAAAAACTATAGAGATAAGACATGTGAGACATACATTTATTTCCATTGGGGGCCAGATCCCTTGGATCACAATCGGCGGCCACAGCCAGGGTCGCTCGTCACTACGCCTACTGGTTTGGTCATCCTCGCGCCCACTTCTCACCGCTCCAGCTATTGGCTTGGCGATCTCCATCTGCCAAGCACTGCTCCGAGACGTTGCCAACCTGCCAACGAGAGGTTGTGGACCCTCGCTCACCACCGTTGCCTACCCCTTGTGATCCCGCTCGGGATTGCTTTGTTCCTTCTGTGGAATAGGGGAGGAACAGGGGTTCTGTGCCCCAACTCAAAACCATGGACATCGCAGCCGCTTGGCCTGGGGAAGAAGCAGCAAGGCCGCTGGAGGTTTGAGGTACGCCGACCGCTTGGTATCCGGTTGGGTGTGTGATGCGATGATTTTGAGTCGCATTTATAGACCTATTTCATATGTGTTTTGTGCTCTAATTACTCATTTTTATGGATAATATTGCATAATTCACTTAATTTGGTCTTTGCCATCATATTATATCAAATCCCCTTTGTTTTACTATTTTGAGCATTATTTATCATCCTATTATAAATTGTGTGGATTTACTTGGTCTTGTTGTGAAATTTCAGGAAAAACAAGTATCTGCTTCCGTCGATACAATCGACGGAAGTCGATACCATCGACCAAGCCACAGATTGCCAGCCGAAAGGAACAGCATAGAGTCGATACCATCGACGAAAGTCGATGCCATCGACATATACAGGCTACAGCGTCGCTAAATGACAACAACCGACGCTAAAGGAGTCGATACCATCGACACCCAAGTCGATGGTATCGAGATCACCACAGGCGCTCAGAATAAAAGAAAGGAAAGCTACCGCTAATCCGCTGGGTCGATACCATCGACCCGCGTCGATGGTATCGACACCGGTAGATATGCGTTGGATCTATTTTGATCTCGATCGGACGACTGTTGTTATTTGACGACCTAATTAGGGACTTATACCTAAGGACGGCCTCCCACACGAGGGGGATCGGAATTTTTGGATTGCACGAGTGCCGAGGAGGAGAAAGGAGAACGGAGGCCGAGAAGCTCATCCCGGGTGATTCGGACGCTGCCGAAGACGATTTCCACCACCGACAGGTGGGGAAGCTCGTGTTCTACGCCAAGGATCCACCGGTTCTTCTCTGTTCAGGGGTTTTCCCATTTATTTCCCGTTTTTCTTATGAATTCCCCAATTTCTACCATGTATTCATGTGATATGAACATGAGAGGCTAAAACCCTCAATCTTTAGGACCGGGAGTAGCCCGGGAATGCATTGTATGACATCTTTATATCAATAATACATATTTTTCTCTCAAATCCGTGGTATAGATTCGTTTTCTCCATTTCTATTGTTATGCTTGATCACCATAATAATAATTTAACACCCTTAATCACTTCGACAGAAGGATTAACGGTTGAAAAGAGACGAATCCTACATTAATCAATAAAACCCTTGACAAAGGAGTTGTAAAATTAATGGTGGGAACTGAGAGACCGTTTATAATGCACTTAGTTTAGGGGAATGATTACTATGACGGTGGAATCAACCTAAATCTAAGTAGTGAATTACACCACGACAGTGGGTAATTCTGTTTTCAGGCCACTACCCGGATAGAGAGAGAAGTGTGAGGAATTATATGAAACCTAATACAATGTTGACCCGCGGTGAAACCGCCATCCTAAAGATATCCCTTTGAATTGATTAAATTAACCTTTAATCGATTGTTTTCTTTGTTTGATTTTTATTTTCTTTTTAATTTGAACACAAAACCCTACTTTGTTAATCGGTCTAGCTGATTGCGATTAGTTAGTAGAAGTCTCCAATAATTCACGTATCCCTGAGTTCGACTCGGGCCTCACAAGGCCTATATTACTCGACGCGTATACTTGCGTTTAAGCGCGTAGTAAAATACACGTCAAGTTTTTGGCGCCGTTGTCGGGGATACGGTGAGTTATTGGCACTTTGAGTGCTAAGAGCGGCCATTCTAGGCCACATTTTTTTTATTTATTTTAAAACAATTTCAAAAATTCCTTTATTTCTCTATAATTGTGTTGACTCGTTCAAAGCATTGTACTGAACCCCTATTTCCATATTTCAGGTACTTTGCATGGTGCACACACGTAGTCGAGACTACGTGAATCGCACACCTGAGGTTCCATCTGTGGGACCAGAGGATGAGGACTACTACGAGGAGGAACACCACAGTGATATAAATTCTGAATCTGAGCAAGAACAAGAAGAAGTAATGGCTGAAGCACAGACAATATGGGAGAAGATCAAGGCGTCTTCTTCCTCGGCATCAAAGGGTCCTATAAAGAAACAGGGGCTAAACATTCCAACCTACAAGATCGATCCAGCATTGATTAACCTGGTTAAATCAAACGCATTTCACGGATTAAAAAATGAAGATCCAGTGGCCCACATCAGCCAGTTTGTGGAGAACTGTGATATGGTGAAGATAGATCGATTTCCACAGGATGTGCTCTACCTCAAGTTATTCCCGAGTTCCTTGGTTGGAGTGGTAAGAGAGTGGCTTCAAAACCTCGACGACGAGTTTGTTGAATCATGGGATCACATGGTGGAGGTTTTCTACGAGAGGTTCTTCCCTCCTGAGAAGACCAATGATATGATCAGGAAGATCCACAATTTCACCCAACAGGCGGGTGAAACTTATTCTGAGACTTGGGAGAGATTCCAAGTCATGTTGAGGAGATGTCCACACCATGGACTGGACAAGGAAACCCAAGTGAAGATCTTCTACTTTGCTCTCTCCGAGCATGATAGAAGCAATTTGGACTCGGCCGGTTCAGGATTTTTCTTGAACAACACTGATACAAGATGCTGGGAGATATTAAAGAACATGGCTAGGAAACAGTCATGGGGCGACAGAGGTGCAGTGGAACAGGTCAAGGCTGCCGGCGAATCTAGAACAGTTAGGGAGCTGAACGACAAGCTAGATCTTCTAGCCAAGAAGCTGCTAACTAAGGAAGATGCATCTAAGGATGAGGAAGTCCAAGTGAAGTTCATGCAACAACAGGGCTATAGAAACAATGACTATGCATGGAGAAAGGATAAAAAGTTTTCATGGAAGGATCCGAACAATTTTTTACAGGATCCGGATGCCAAGTCACAGCAGAAAGCTAAGGACAAGAACACTGAATTACTAACTCAAATGGTCCAGCAAAACCAAGAGATGATGGCCATGTTTGGAAAACAATTGCAATCTCAAGGTGACATTCTAACCAAATTTGGGCAGACGCTGCAAAGCCATGGAGCGCAAATGCGGGCATTAGAGACCACCGTGGCTCAGATTTCAAGTGAAGTGGCGGCCATCAAGCACGCCTATCAACAGAAACCAGCTGAGAATGCGAACGTGGCCCAAGCACATCATCAGGTTAAGTACATGTCGGTGGTAAGAAATGAGGAATCTCAGGTGCAAGAAGCTGTAGAAGAAAGAAAAATGAATTTCAATGTGAATGCAACACCGGCGATACCGTATCCACGCACTTACTATAGATTGCCGGGCGGAAACCATTTCTTCAGAAAATCAGAGAGAGTTGTGAGTATGGTATCTCCATCTAGGAAAGAGGAGCAGGTGCAGGTTGTTGGTGCACATGTGGAGACATCTGAGGCGAGAGAGGAACCACAACAAGCTGCTACTAGTGATGATGTCTCGCCAAAGCCCACGTCCGAGGGAATGATTGAAGCAAGCTTAGGGGAGGTACCCCCGAAAAGCTCTTATGTGCCACCTCATAGGCGTGTTGAGGCAGCAGATGTTTCAAATGTGGTTAATCCTAAGTCAAAGAAAGAGCATCGTCACTTTAAAAAATTCCTGGAGATATTCTGAAAACTCCACATCAACGTTCCGTTAGTGGAGATGATCGAGAAAGTACCCGCCTATGGGAGGTTCATTAAAGAAATCATCAATAAGAAGAGGCGGATAAAAGACGATGAAATTTATTGGATGAATGAGACAGTGAGCTCTATGATTCATGGGAGTTCACCAAAGAAGAGAAAGGACCCAGGAGGTTTTTACATACCGTGCTCAATAGGTGGTCAACATTTTCCTAAAGCGCAATGTGATTCTGGCGCTAGCATAAATCTCATGCCTTTGGCTACATTTCAAAAGTTGGGGTTAAAAGAGATAAAGAAGTTGGCTGCAACAATTGAATTGGCAGATGGGTCTACCGTGAGACCCTATGGAGTATGTGAAGATGTTCTCGTCAAAGTGGATAGATTCATATTTCCTATGGACTTTGTCGTCATGGATATGCCACCACTCCAAAGTTGTGAAATTCTCCTAGGAAGACCGTTTCAAGCAAAGGCAGACGTTGTGACTGCCTTAGGGAGAGGTACTTTGTCTTTGGGCATTGGAGGAGATCGTGTTGAATTCAAATTACCGCATGATCCTCTAAGTGCAGTCCCCAAGGTGAAAAGATGATGACTGTCATACGTCTAGCCTAAGACGTTAAATAAGGGCGCTTGTTGGGAGGCAACCCAACCATTGGTACATTAGGATAGTTTAATTGTAGTCTTATATTGCTTTTATTTTGTTTAGATTTTAGTTTTAAAAAGATACCTTGATCCGTTTGTTAAATGTGCAGGAATAGGCAGGGTCGATACCATCGACACACTGGTCGATGGTATCGACCGGGTTACAGGTTGATGACTGCAGATTTTGCTTTGCGTCGATACCATCGACGGCCTAGTCGATGGTATCGACATACCTACAGGCAGGCTGCGCAATAAAGGTCGATGGTATCGACATGCCAGTCGATACCATCGAGATCTCTGGAGATTTTCAGAAGAAATCGACTCAGTAGAGTCGATACCATCGACACACAGGTCGATGGTATCGACATTTACAAATGAAAACGGCGGCTGCCGGACTCGCGAGGCAGTTGCCCTAATCAGTGAGTCGATACCATCGACTTCCATCGATGGTATCGACGGGCACACAGCAGTGTCGGTGTCAGTTATTCAAGACAGGGTTATTGGCCAAATGAAGTCACATCATCCAGAGAAAATCCGGACCCCACGACCCTGGCAGTACCCGCCTCCACCACCATCAGACTGATCTGGTATCACTGTTCCACCCTTAAGTTGGTTTTTGACTATGAGGCCATAGTCGAATTCAAGCTTAGGGGGGTGGCTGGAACAGCTCTATCTTTTATCTTTTCTCTAGTTATTTTTAGTTTTTTCTTTGTTATTTGTTCTTGCAATTTTAGTTTGTTTAGGATCCACATCTATCTAGTGTAATCGTGGATGTCTTAAAAATTGTCATCTCGCTGTTTTCATGGGAAATTTAAGGGAATTTAAAAATTTCTGTGTCTTTTGGATAGCTTAACTTGGTTGTCCTTGGGAAACTTGTCCTATGAAAATGATTGATTATGTCAACTCTAAAGCAATATGTCACACCCACACCCCCATTGACTCATGAAAAGTGGATAGTAACGGTTGTTTGAGCCTAACCTAATCAAATGGTAATGAGACCTTAATTGGATATAAGAGAAAGAACCCTTTGAACTACTACACATGTCAGTAAGGAGGGACACATGATATTTTTCTAAGGTTCAGTAACTTAATCTTGTGATCATTCCACTTCATATTTTTCCCTAATCCACCAAAGAATTGGAAGTAAAGTACAGTTTTAATTCCTCCTTGCGTGCATAGCATGTAGATAGGATTTGCATTGTTATTTTCATACTTTTGCATAAAACGGAAAAAATGTATAGTGATTCATGCACATTACCTTTAGGTGCATGTCATGTAGTTGCACTCATAACTTTCATGATTTTCACGCATAAGTACACCATGTACCTCAGTTTGTCTTGAAAAGTGATCTAAATTGTTCCATACCCTCGAAATAGTACAAAGATTTCCAATCATGAAGAAAATAGCCTAACATATGTATCTCTGAGCAATTATGGATATGTGGGCTAAGAAAAAAAAATTCTAAAAATCTGAAAAAAAATTGAGAAAAAAAAAGAGAATTTAGAAGGAAATGGAATAAGAGGGAGAAAGGAACAGGATATCACTTGCATAACAAGGAAATTGAGTACATGATGTGGCTTAATTAGATTTCTATCTCTTTTTGAGGTGGAAGGTTAGTACATGCATCATTCCACCCAATTTTAAGCATTAGGGCATTTTCAATGTGCATTTGCATCATTTAGGGCATTTTGTTGTATGCATTTTGAAACTGTGTAATACTTCCAAATTCTTCCATGAACCACCCATTCCATCCACCCGTTGCTCGGATTGGTAGGCCACCGTGATTTTCTCATCACTCATGTTTATCAGGAGAACTGCTTCCATGTAGATGGTAGTTAGGGCGAGCAACGTAGTGTAGGCGATCACAAGATGCACCAATACTGAATCGGCGAACCTTATTATGTTAACTGCCTTATGTGATAGTGTTCATCGGTTTGAAGGATAATTTCTTTTATTGATGATTATTGTCGCCTGTAGGGTAATTACTGTTCTGTCATTAGGAAAAGCCGGTTTGAGAACGTCCAGTGGGAGTCATGTGTGATGTAGGGTGGTATGTTGATTGTTAGTTGACATCTGCAATCCTATTCTAAGGATTAGTTGCTCGAGGGCGAGCAATGTTTAAGCTTAGGGGAGTTTGATGCGATGATTTTGAGTCGCATTTATAGACCTATTTCATATGTGTTTTGTGCTCTAATTACTCATTTTTATGGATAATATTGCATAATTCACTTAATTTGGTCTTTGCCATCATATTATATCAAATCCCCTTTGTTTTACTATTTTGAGCATTATTTATCATCCTATTATAAATTGTGTGGATTTACTTGGTCTTGTTGTGAAATTTCAGGAAAAACAAGTATCTGCTTCCGTTGATACCATCGACGGAAGTCGATACCATCGACCAAGCCACAGATTGCCAGCCGAAAGGAACAGCACAGAGTCGATACCATCGACGAAAGTCGATGCCATCGACATATGGAGGCTACAGCGTCGCTAAACGACAACAACCGACGCTAAAGGAGTCGATACCATCGACACCCAAGTCGATGGTATCGAGATCACCACAGGCGCTCAGAATAAAAGAAAGGAAAGTTGCCGCTAATCCGCTGGGTCGATACCATCGACCCGCGTCGATGGTATCGACGCCGGCAGATATGCGTTGGATCTGTTTTGATCTCGATCGGACGGCTGTTGTTATTTGACGACCTAATTAGGGACTTATACCTAAGGACGGCCGCCCACACGAGGGGGATTGGAATTTTTGGATTGCACGAGTGCCAAGGAGGAGAAAGGAGAACGGAGGCCGAGAAGCTCATCCCGGGTGATTCGGACGCTGCCGAAGACGATTTCCACCACCGACAGGCGGGGAAGCTCGTGTTCTACGCCAAGGATCCACCTGTTCTTCTCCGTTCAGGGGTTTTCCCATTTATTTCCCGTTTTTCTTATGAATTCCCCAATTTCTACCATGTATTCGTGTGAGATGAACATGAGAGGCTAAAACCCTCAATCTTTAGGACCGGGAGTAGCCCGGGAATGCATTGTATGACATTTTTATATCAATAATTCATATTTTTCTCTCAAATCCGTGGTATAGATTCGTTTTCTCCATTTCTATTGTTATGCTTGATCACCATAATAATAATTTAACACCCTTAATCACTTCAACAGAAGGATTAACGGTTGAAAAGAGACGAATCCTACATTAATCAATAAAACCCTTGACAAAGGAGTTGTAAAATTAATGGTGGGAACTGAGAGACCGTTTATAATGCACTTAGTTTAGGGGAATGATTACTACGACGGTGGAATCAACCTAAATCTAAGTAGTGAATTACACCACGACAGTGGGTAATTCTGTTTTCAGGCCACTACCCGGATAGAGAGAGAAGTGTGAGGAATTATATGAAACCTAATACAATGTTGACCCGCGGTGAAACCGCCATCCTAAAGATATCCCTTTGAATTGATTAAATTAACCTTTAATCGATTGTTTTCTTTGTTTGATTTTTATTTTCTTTTTAATTTGAACACAAAACCCTACTTTGTTAATCGGTCTAGATGATTGCGATTAGTTAGTAGAAGTCTCCAATAATTCACGTATCCCTGAGTTCGACTCGGGCCTCACAAGGCCTATATTACTCGACGCGTATACTTGCGTTTAAGCGCATAGTAAAATACACGTCAGTGTGCCGCTGTGGTGGCGCGTGCGAGGGGCTAGATGGTTGTCGTAGCCGTCGACTTTGACCAACCCATGGCCTGGGAAAAATGGCGCAAGGAAGAATGAGAATGGAGAAGGGGGTCTAGGGTTAGAGCTCGAGGGCATATAAAAGGGAGCAAAACTAGGGTTCAACCCCCCCCCCTTCCCTTCACTTCCATTTCCTGATTCGGGGTGGAGGTCCGAGCAGACTCCCTAGCCACAGGCTCGTTTCCTGAAGAGGAAGGGTTTGAGCAGGTAAGCAGTTGGATGGTCAGAATAACTAGACCATGGTGGTCTTCTCAAGATCCGAGGGTGGTGAAGATCCATGCCATTTACCCCAAAAAGGTTATGCAGACGGGCCGTGGGCAAAAGGGCCCAGTAAGCTCAAAATCCAAATAAAATTGATCAATACATGTGTAAATCGAGCTAATTTCAAACTATCATATCTTGGGCTAGGAGCCTTCGATTGAGGTGATTTTTACACTGTTGGACTCATAATTGAAAGCTCTACATCATGATATATATTAGGAAGAAAGGAAATAACACATAAGATGTTTCATTTTAGCTTACACGAGGGTGATTCTTGAAGTAAGAAACTTAGATCAATCGAGTTAATTAGTGTCACCTATTATGACATTAGTCATGAATGTGACTAAATTAGAGTCTCAAACTATAGAATTGACATTGAGTTGAATAAGAGGAGACATGATGAGGGATAAAGGATACAGTATAGGGAAGATAACAATCTAGGTTGTCACAAGAAACTTGCATGATAACAAGAAAAAGGGTGATAATAACACAGTAGGTTTAGAGTTATATAACCCACCTCAGGAACAACCACCAGGCTCTAAGCTCCAAGGTCAAGATCCAAGCTCACAAACTCAAGGAGGAGGATCCTCCAAGCACAACACCGCCAAGAAGAAAGATAGAACTGAGATTAAGAGAGAGAAAAAGAGAGGAAAGAAGTTACTAAGGTCCATGGCTGAGAATAAGAAATATGAAGAGGAGGAAAGCTAGAAAACCATGGCTTACCAAATAAGAAGATGAAAGAGAGCACCAAAAGCTCTTTGCTCGCCTACCAAGCTCCAAGGGAGAGTGTTTTTCAAGCTCAAGGTCAGCCACCAAGGAGAGAAAGCAAGGATCACTAAAAGGGTTCACTTGCATTGGAAGAGAGGGGTATATATACATGGCCGATGAGAGAGAGAGCAAGGGGAAGGTGTCACCAACTTAGAACCCTAGAAGGCACATGTCCAAGAAGAAGGGAAACATGTAACACCATGCAACAAGGTGATAGGATCTATGTCTCACCCACATTTGGTCACTAAGGAATTTCAAGGTAGATACACTCATCCAAACCGATAGGAATGAAACCCTAGGTCACAAACCAATATGACACTCCTAAAGAGTCACCACATCCTAATATATATGGTGATCCTTTACATGGTACCAAACTGATAGGATGTCCCTCAAGACACCCTCAACCAATACCAAGCCTCCTCAAGGAAACCACTAACTGATACATGGTCTCACCAAGGCTCTCAAGCCTGAGAGAACACTCTTAAGAGCAAAGCACACCTCAAACATGTGCCCAAAACATCACCAAGGATGTTACCACTCAAACATGGACAAAACAAGGTGCCCAACATTTCCTCTTGCTTCTCTAGATGATGCCAAGAGAGAGAAGGAACCCTCTAGAGGTAGAAAACTTGGACATTATCCCCTATCCTAGATGAGTTGAAATTTGTACCAAAACCTCACCACAAAGCACAAACATCAAGCAACAAGGCTCAAACAAGGAGCACAAACCTCCAACATGCCCTAGTTACATCTTAGATGATTAGAGCAAGAAGTTAAGCAACATGTCTATGCAAAACAAATATGGTTAGTTCAAAACATGGGTCAGGGTCCTTACAAACCATAAATCCCTAACATAGATTTTTCCCCCAAAATCTTAAGAGAAAAGAGAAGGGTACTTCCTCCTCATCTTCTCTTAGATTCCCTCGTGGGTTCCTCAACACCACGATGATGCCAAAGAACCTTCACAAGTACAAGGTCCTTCCTCTTCAACTTCTTCACCCTCTGATCAAGGATCAACACTGGACCTTCCACATAGGTCATATCCTCATCAAGCTCCACCTCAACAGGCTGTAACACTGACTATGTATCCGGATGGAACTTCCTCAGCATACTGACATAGAACACTGGATGTAACATGTGCAACTCAGGTGGCAACACCAACTTGTAGGCTGCCTTCCCAACTTGTGCCACAACTGGGTAAGGTCCCATATACCTGGGAGTCCACATACCCTTCTTCCCAAACCTCAAAACACCTTTCTAGGGAGAGACCTTCATATAAATTTTATCTCCCAATTGGAACTCCAAGGGTCTATGACGATTATCTGCATACGACTACTGTCTATCATGTGTTGCTTTCATCTATTGTTGTATAACTTTGATCTTCTCTATTGTCTACTGCACAAGCTCAGGACCCAGAAGTTGATACCCCCTGTCTCATACCAACACAATGGAGACCTAAAGAATCTCCCATACAATGCCTCATATGGTGCCATGTCAATACTTCTTTGATAGTTGTAATTGTATGTGAAATTTATCATACTAAGGTGTATATCCCAACTTCCTAAGAACTAAAGGATACAAGCCCTCAATAGATCTTCCATGATCTGAATGGTCCTTTCAGACTGACCATCTGTCTGTGGGTGGAAGGCAGTGTTGAACTTCAACTACATACCCAAAGTTGTATGCAATCACTCCCAAAAGTGACTTGTAAACTGAGGACCTCTATCAGATATGATAGTATCTTGAACATCGTGCAAACACACAATTTCATCAACATAGACTTGAGCAAGCTTCTCTGTTGTGAATATTTTCTTCACGAGAATAAAATGCATTGACTTGGTTGACCGATCAACGATCACCTAAATAGAATCATAACCTTTGGTTTTTCTAAGCAAACCAACCACAAAGTCCATAGTCACATGATCCCATTTCCACTAAGGTATAGGCAATGGTCGCTACGTTCTTGTAGGCTTCTGATGCTTAGCTTTGACTTGGTGACATACAACACATCTTGCAATAAATTCAACTACATCTTTCTTCAAGCTTGGTCACCAATACATATCCTTCATGTTGTAGTACATCTTGTTACTACTTGGGTGCATAGCAACCATAGACATATGAGCCTCTTCCAGCACCATCTTCCTCAGATCATCAACATCAGGAACCACTATCCTATCATGGTAATAGACTATTCCATCTTCTATTTCATGAAAACCATCATGCTTCTCCCTGCCAAACTCTAATCTAATCGGTTGTGTCATAATATCTCTCTGTTGAGCTTCTTTGATGTGTTGTCTCAAACAAATAGCACATCCTTCCTTGTCAATCTTGTTATGGGTAAGGTGATAGCACTGAAGTACTTGATGAACGTCCAATTGTAGCATGCCAAACCTAGAAAACTATGCACTTCTGTCAACATCTTCGGCTACTCCCATTCTGTCATAGACTCTACCTTCTTAGGATCCATGTGTACTCCTTCAATAGATATAACGTGCCCCAAGAAAGCTACCTCTCTCAACCAGAACTCACACTTGCTAAACTTAGCATAGAGTTGGTGTTGTCTCAACATTGTCAACACCTGACGTAGATGTTGTTCATGCTGCTGATTGTCCCGACTATATATCAAAATGTCATCTATGAAGACAACCACAAACTGATCAAGGAACGGTCAGAACACCCTATTCATCAAATCCATGAATGTTGCTTGCATTGATCAGCCCAGACGACATAACCAAAAACTCATAGTGACCATACCTCATCCTAAAAGTTGACTTAGGTATGTCATCCTCCTTGATCCTCAACTGATGATATCCTGACCACAAATCTACCTTTGAGAACACCATCGCACCACACAACTAATCAAACAAGTCATCTAACCCCAGCAAGGGATACTTATTCTTTATTGTGACCTTGTTCAACTATCTGTAATCTATGCACAACCTCATAGACCCATCCTTTTTCTTCAGAAACAACACTGGAGAACCCCATGGCAAGGTACTCGACTTGATGAAACCTTTTTCAAGTAGTTCTTGCAATTGTCTCTTCAACTCTACAATCTCTTTCGGTGCCATCCTATATGGTGTCTGAGTTATGGGTTGCGTACCAAGAACCAAATTGATCTCAAAATCAATGTCACTGGGTGGGGGAACACCTAAAAACTCCCTAACCACCAGAACTTCTTGGAAACTAGAACTCCTCACCTTGGTATCCACCATGTGTGCCAAAAATGCCTTGCAACCATGTCTCAGAAGCCTCCTCGCCACCATAGCTGATATAAGACACGTCAAGAGAATCTTCCTATCTCCTTGTAAGATCCACATCTCATTACCATCTACAAATGTTTCTTGCTTAGAACTACAATCGAAGACCACTCTATACTTCTCCAAGGTATCCATTTCAAGGATCACATCAAATCCATACATGTCAAGTGGTATGAGATCTACTTGAAAGTTGTGCCCCGAGAAAGAGAGAACACAGGAAAGACACACATCCTACAACACTACAGAACCAACCAATGGTGTTTCTAGCAACAAGCTATTCTTCCTATGACTAACAAGCAAAGAACAACTACTATGCACTTCTCATGTGATAAAAGAGTGTGTAGTACCTGAGTCAACCAAAATAGATATAAAGCAAGAAGAAGACATATCAGATGGAAATAACTCCATCAGACATGTCATAGTTGACCACCACCTTCCCCTGACACATCAAGTAGAATCAAGTTGTTTGTTGTTGTCGCACCCGTCCTCTGCTTCCTTGAGTAGACGATCCAACTTGGGATGCTTGTCCATGTCCTCATCCTCCTACGCCACTGTTCTACTGTCTCTATGAGTCCTACTGACTCTACCTCAGTTGTTGAGTCACTTCATCACCTCTCATCGGACATTCTCACATCCGATGTCCTACCTGCCCACACTTGTGGCATGCCCAACTCCCATATTGTGGCATGGATGGCCTTATCACTGATGCTGATGCAACACTTTGGGCTCGTAAGGGTGGAAAACTACAGCCTCTACCCTTACTCGGTGACCACTGTGCAAAGCGCAGAACCTCTACAATGATGGTAGTACAAAAAACTTCGGCTTCTTGAAGCCACCTGACGACTACCCTTGAAATTGTGTAGACTACTTCTTAGTGCATGCCTCTCTCTTCTCCTCCACAGATCATTCTATCCTTCGAACAGACTCCACAAACGCAACAAACATCTCTCGATTCTCCAAGGCAACAGCTAGGGTAGACAACTCAATATTCAACCCCTTCTTAAAATGAGAAATCCTCTTGTCTTCTGTCACAACCATGTGAGGACAGAACCTCAACAACTCCAAAAACCTTGCCTCATACTCATTGATCATCATGGACCCCTATCGAATCCTCTCAAACTGAATGATCTTCTCATCCAGATACATATGAGGAAAATACTGACTTACAAAGTCTCGTCAAAACTCCTCCCAACCAACCACAACATTGGGTCTCTTCTCCTCCTCTATGGCCCACCAATGGCCAGCACTCCCTCTTAGAAGGTACACCCCATGCTTCACCTTATCCTCTTTGGGGATACTTAGGATCTTGAAAGCCTTCTCAAGCTCAATCAGCCATAGATCCACATTCATCGGGTCATTTGTTCCAGTGTACTCAACCACCCAAACATAGCGAAGCCGCTCGAAAGTATTCCCAATATCCAAACATTCAGCATGGGGAACAGGTGCCCTAGGCTGAGGTGTAAATTTAAACCTTTTTCATAAGACAGCCATATAGAGAGAACATTTACACATGAGTCCTTTCATGCCTCAAAGCATTCACAAGGCATGCTATCAACTTGTAATGAAATCATTGTTCCAAAACATATATACATGATTCCATCATATCTGATATACAAAGGCACATAAAGATAACACCTACAAAACGTTCCCAAGACCCAAGTGTACAGGGACAATTTTAGTACTCTATCAACAAAGACATCCAACAACACTTCCAACCTTATCAACTACTACTCTAGCTGCTACTCAACCTCCTCTACACGTCCACCTAAAAAGGGGTTTAACCAACGGGGTGAGACACACATTCCCAACGAGAGATATAACTCTTCGCCAACTCTATTATTATCATAGATAAGATAAATTTAGCAGTAGTTTAAATACAATTAAAAGAAAAAATAAGGATTATTAACAGGAAGGGAAAATTTTGTTGAATTATGAAACATCTTAATAATTAAAAAGGAATATGAAGAATGTATATTTTCTATCAACAACATTGTATAAAGATCAAGCAAGGCCTCAACTAATGTTTTCATATATCATCCTATACAATTATACTACATGGATGATTACATATTTATTATGCCCTGAGGATCTGAGTCGTACCATCCAAATCCAACTGACCACTATATGTGTATATAGTCAAAGTCAGTTCCATACAAGGTCTAATGGAAGAGCCGAAATCCATGACCGCACCTTCCTTGGACAGTCGAGTATATATGCAGTGACATTATGAGTCATCTACTTCCAGTGACATGTAGTCTAGTTGTGCATATTTAGCCCACCTTGGTACAGGTCACGACGCTAGAGAAATTGAGCTATGGCTTACAACAGTGCTCTTCCAGGATTTGACTTGTAGTCAATCATGGGATCCAAAATCCAGGTATGACTTATAGTCAATCCTGTGATACATTTCCTGGCATCACATAGAGTCAATCTTATGATACATTTACATTTAGGACACAAAGAGATACCTCAACTTGTACCCCGCATATTCAACAATATGTGTTCTGAGTTAAACACATCTCACCATTCAGTAAGTATTGACACTGAATGGATCTATGGCACAGTATAAACTACACTATTAGATTTCACTTCATTAATCAGATCAATTTAAACATCTTTAAGCATCAATCAAGTTACAACGTATAACCTCTAAACAAGATTTACATAAATAGGGTATGACTCATCACCAGAACATATTGAAACACATCATCACTTTATGCCTATTATATGTCCATCTCAAGGACCAATGTCCATTACAAACACCAATGTGCATCACAAGGACCAATGTCCATCACAAGGACCAATGTCCATTACATCATAACCACCGTAGCTCATACATGGCTATGTACATCAATCAGTATCAACTGCATGGTTACAAGCTGATAACAAGAAGGCAAAGCATCATCATCTCATAGAACTCGTGCCATACATTTACTCCATACATTTTACATCATAGAAATTAGGGTTTCACTTTACCCAATTAGGGCTTACAAAGTTGGATCACCAACCACCCTTCGGTTATCACTTTCCTCATTATGAGAAATATATTTTTGAGATGTAGAAGCATATTCATGTCATTATTATTAATCATGTAAAGAGGTATAGCTTTCAACATCATACACATGCTCATACCATAGGGTATCGCATCACACCATGTAACCCTAGCATAAACAAGATGCATCACTACACATCACAAGATGTCAATTAGGGTTATGGTGTCGGCCACCACATTAAGGTAGGGTATCGGCCACCACACTAAGGTAGGGTATTTGTTTAGCTTAGGTATCGAGCAACCACTCTAGATAGGGTATCGGCCTACCAACTCAAGGATGAGTATCGACCACCATACTAAGATAGGATATCGGTTGCTCAGCACTTTGTACCAGGCTCAACACCTCAATGAGAGGGTGTCGGTCAAGGCACAACAAAGGATATTGGTCTAGAGATACAAGAGAAGTGTATCAGTCACACCATCTCATAAGGGTATTGGCCTCACCATCCCTTAGGGTATCGGTCATTGGGGTTTGGTTGTATCAGTTGAACCTCAAGAGAGATATTTCCCTCACCAACTCTAGGTGTATTGGGTTGGGGTGTATTGGCTTGCAAGGTGTTTCAGGATACACATGTATCAAATTAGGGATACCCATTTCGACTTCCATACTCAACCAAAAGCATGGAGATTCAACACTCTTTCTCCCTAGTCACCACTAGGTCATGAAAAGCCAACATCATAAGGGATATATCGGTCTAGACAAGGCATGTCGGCCTACCATATTGGATTGCATACATACCAATTTAGCACCTCATATCAATTTAGTCATCTTCAACCTCAATATGATGATACTAATGAGGCGAAGGAAAAGAGAAACTGATGGAAGCAACTTAACAAAATTTATTCTCAAAACCGAACACAAGGCTACCAAGAAAAGCTACTACCATGCAAGCAACTTAACAAAGATTTATTCTCAAAACCAAACACAAGGCTACCAAGAAAAGCTACTACCATGCAAGCAAAGACGAGTTAAGAGAAACTAGCAAGATAATAAGAAAAAGGGTGATAATAACAAAGTAGGTTTAGAGTTACATAACCAGCCTCAAAAACAACCGCCAAGCTTTAAGATCCAAGGTCAAGCTCCAAGCTCACAAACTCAAGGAGAAAGATCATCCAAGCATAACACCTCTAAGAAGGAAGATAGAACCAATGTTAAGAGAGTACAAAAGAGAGGGAAGAAGATATAAGGTACATGGCCAAGAAGAAGAAAGAAGAAGAGGAGGAAAGCTAGAAAACCATGGCTTATCAAGGAAGAAGATGAAAGAGGGCACAACAAGCTCTTGGCTCACCCACCAAGTTCCAAGGGAGAGTTCTCTTCAAGCTCAAGGTCGGCCACAAGGGAGAGACAACAATGATCACTAAAAGGGTTCACTTGCATGGGAAGAGAGGGGTACATATACATGGCTGATGAGAGAGAGAGTAAGGGGAAGGTGTCACCACCATAGAACCCTAGAATACACATGTCCAAGAAGAAGGGACACATGTAACACCATGCAACAAGGTGATAGGATCTATGTCTTTCCCACACGTGGTCACTAAGGAAGGTCAAGGTTGATACACTCATCCAAATCGATAGGGATGAAACCCTAGCTCACAAACCAATATGCCACTCCTCTAGAGTCACCACAACCCGATATGGTGATCCTCAAGATTCCACCAAACTGATAGGATGTCCCTCAAGACACCCTCAACTGATACCAAGCCTCCTCAAGGCAACCACTAACTGTTATAGGGTCTCACCAAGGCTCTCAAGCCCGAGAGAACACTCTTAAGAGCAAAGCACACCTCAAACATGTGCTGAAAACATCACCAAGGATGTTACCTCTCAACCAAGGCCAAAATAAGGTTCCCAACACTCCTTCTCTCTCCTCTAGATGATGTCAAAAGAGAGAAGGAAGACTCTAGAGGTGGCAAGCTTGCACATCAACCCCTATCCTGGGTGAGTTGCAATTTGCACCAAAACCTCACCACAAAGCACAAACATCAAGCAACAATGCTCAAACAAGGAGCACAAACCTCCTACAAGCCCTAATTACATCTTAGATGATTAGAGCAAGGAATTAAGAAAGAAAAACAAACATGGATAGACCAAAACATGGGTCAGGGTCCTCACATTAACAAAGCATCTCAAGAGACTAGATTAAGGTTTAAACATCTTATTAAGCAAAGCAAACAAGGTTAGCCAAAAAGCTAGGTCAGGGGTCTTACAGTCATTGAGTGGTAGTCATTTGGACTTAGGATTTGGGTAACAAACGGTTCTGTGACAGGGAGATCATCTTAGACGTTAAAGAGTTTAGTAAAGAAAGATCATTAAATCATGCTTTGTGCCATTGTTGGACCCAAGTGAGCGATAAATGTGAGCTAGGATTTCTAAGGGGGATACTCTCATTGATGACATTGTGGTGCATTGGGGCAGATAGGTGTATAAGTAGGTTTGATGGTAAAAAGATGGATGTCGAGCGGGTTTGGGACATGGTGTGTCATGTTTGTGGGATCTCTTGTGAGGGGTCTTTGGCCAGCCTTGTTGGTGCCCCCCCCCCAAAAAAAAAATGATGGATCTCTAGAGTGAGTGGGGATTTGGCCTCACCTCTCCCTTTGTTCTATCTCCCTGTGATCGATTAGATGGTTGGAACCTGAGGAAGGACGGTGTAAGTTGAACTGAGGTTGTGCGACTTGGAACCACACGCTTTCTAGAGCCAAGGGTCTTGCCGGTGGGGGGATTATTCGTGGTTCTCATGGTGAGATCCTTGAAAGTTTTCCAAGACTGAGTAGGGATGCATGCATGGGCAGGTTGAGTTGCCTTCTATGCCCCCTTGATGTAGATGTTGATCTCGAATAGAGGAGGTTGTTATCAAGTGCGATGATAGGAGGTTTTTGCGTCTTGTTACCTCAAATATTTCAGCGCCCTAGAGGCTTAGTGAATAGGCAGACCACATTAGGAGAGCTTGATGTAGAGGTTTGCTAATCTCCCTTTAAGGGACTTCGATCAATATACCCCGGCCCACGAGACATACATGTTGGATTCTTGGGGGTTTTTCTATTTGAGGTGTGAGGCAGTTGCTTGCACTAATGTTCAAAATCTATAGGTTCCACAATTTTGTAGGTCATAGTTTCTTCTGTTGTGTGAGGTTCTTGTTTAGTCTAGAACCTCCTTGTAAATTTTTGGTTGATAGCCCACCGAGGAATGGGATGAGTAGAATTCCCCATATTTAAAGAAAGCGCTTAAAAGATCAGATTATGCGATGTCCCTTAATCATATACATACATACACGTCCAGTCGCAAATGAAGGACTTGTTTGGTTGGGTATCGCAAGACTACACCAACACGAGTATGCAATATACAAATTTTCATGGCATATTTATCCGTATGTGTACTTGCAAAGACTACTATACCCGAACAAACAAAAAACAAAAAACAAAAAATCAACAATGATGATTTTAGGAATATGCATAGTGGACATCATTTTGGAACCCAAAATGGAACCCACTTATTTTCCACCACCACAAGTTTGAGGATATAACAAATAAAATATATAGATTATTTGTTATACCCTCAAACTTGTGGTGGAGAATGAGTGAGGTTCTATTTTGGATTCCAAAATAGGTCCAGATAGCTAATCCTATATTTTATTGTGACATGAAGATATTTTCTTTGTCTTTTTGCTTTTTGTATTTTAACTAGGTCACTACCCAACTGTTCCTCCCCGTCCCCTATCACAAAAAGGATTCGAAATGTGACTTCACAAGACGTTCGTCAAAGCGCAACTCAACAAGACGACAACGAGTACATGTCCACCAGTTTTAGAAAACAAAAACAAAATAGTATACTTTGACAAAAAATATTCTGGATATAATACCCCTTCAAAAATAATTCTCTAAATAGTCCACTTTCGTGAGAATACGCCATTTGAATTGGCGTTTTATAGACGCAGGAGGTGAAAATGCCACTCATTTTGGAGCCTTTAATAAAAAATTGAAGAAAAAAATAAAGAAAAGGAGTGAAACCGTCAAAACAAGTAGCGTTTTCACCCCCCCCCCCCCCCCCCAATGTTGGGGTGAAAGTGCCACTTGCTTTGGCGTTTTCATTCTTTTCTTTATTTGTTTTTTTATTAAAAGCTCCAAAGTGGCATTTTCACATCTGGGATTTTAAATACGCTAATTCAAGTGGCATTTTCTGACCAAAATGCGCTTGTAATTGTTTTCAAAAAGTTGCTATATCCCAAATATTTTTTTGTCAAAAGTGTGCTATTTTAGTTTTTTTTTTTTCCAATTTTATGCCCCCGCTCCTCCTTTCCCTCTCCTCCGCCTGGGTCTCCTCCACGAACATGTTGGGAGGATCCGGTACCTGGTCTTCTTCCTTGGAGGTGAGATGCTGGAGAAAAATACAGAGAAACTAATCCATGATGTGCAAATCTATTGGTGGTGTATAAATGGATCTTTAGAGAGATGGAGGCAATCATGCGGCAGACCTTAGCCTTGTGAGCTCTACTTGGGTGAACTCGATGGTGATGTATCCGTGGCAAGTGTTGGGCCAGCTGTTACTGCTGCTTCACGGCTATTACCCGGCAACCTAGCAGGCTGCTGGTTCCCAGGTTCTGCAGCGTAATCCTGCAAGCTAAAAGAAACCGCAATGAAAGTTCTTGCGAGTAAGGGGTGAAGATTCATGCGAGTTAGGGTCCAGGGTGTTTGCCAAAAAGGTGCTGGTTTTGATCTTGCTTCAAGGGCAAGTTTTCATGGAAAAAACCGTGGGAAATCCCATCCAGTCTGCTGACCAACCAACACCAATTGGATCCTAGTTTAAAGGAAACTTGTTGGTCGTAAATACTGCTGTGGCTGTCGATCTGAATTGCATACTGATTGGAATCAGAGCTTGACAATTTGGTGGTATAACACGATGACTGGGACGGTTGTGGTCTTTCAGGACCAATTAGTGCTAATTGTGGCTGATTGAACAGCAATCGCAAAACAGAGTTAGGATTCCTGATGTTTGAAATAACTTACCTATACAGACAGCTGCTGTCATGAAGTCTGAGAATGACGGCCCCTGCCCGGATTTCATTCACAACAGCCACAAGGTCGGTGACAAGATCACCTTCTTTGACGACAATCTCCGAAGGGGAGGCCATCCTTTCACCTCCCCTGCCACGGCTATTACAGTCAGCTTCCTCTCGAAGTTTTGAACCTGCTCTCTGATGCTGACCATCTTCCCCCCAATGGGTTATAGATCCCGGAACCGCAATGTTGGCTCGCCCACCCCGAAAGGCCGAAAGGATCCCCGTTGCTGTAAGGATCAGTTTAATCCCACATCGCCCACGATTCTATTGGCAGTACATTTGAATAATTCCGGTGAATGGCAAATGAGCAACCCAGCAGTGACGATTACTTTGCGTGCCAGCAGTCTTGGTTGATTTGCACTGTCCGATCATGGACGAAAATAGCGCATCCGAGCTCACCTATCTTTTTTCATTTCAGTTCCTTGGTCTCTAAGCCAATTTGTGTGTGTGCATGATCAAGGAGACTTTAGGGATAAATATTTGTACTATCTAAAGACAAAGAAAACGCAAAAGAATTGAATATTGCCTGATTATATTGTATTATTGTGTTCTCTATACAACATTGTGGGTACATGGAATGTCATAATTCCTTACTGGCATTCCTTTTGAATTTCATAAATATTAAAGTTATTGAAATTGGGAGTCATAAAGAGATTTCATTGACTTTTCCCATTCAAATGAAATCTTAATGTAGTTTTTTTTTACCTTTTTATACAATAGAACATATAATTACACTATGCACCATTGTCCTCATTACCTTGCTCTTTAAATATTTGTTTATGCATGAGTAGGGATATAAAATAACTTGTCCGATTTCATAGACTCTTTTTGGCTCTACGTCTCACGAAAAGAGTAATACATAATATGATTTATTGTCAGGGATATGTTTCATCGGGTTAATTATTGCCTGAATTACAATGTAGAAGACATGTTACAGTTGATTTTTACAACATTTGGTATGATTTAATCATTTTAAGCTCTATCTACCAAATGATTCGGTTAAGAACTTTTGACATATTAGACATGTAATATACCCAAGTCTAGGTACTTAATCCTTCTCTTTAGTTTCATTTTAAATAGGTTAGCATTAAATTCATCTTTCCTTGAATTAGATAAATTAAGAGTTATTGGAGCTAAGAAAATATAATATTTCTAAATGTCACCTTTTAAATAAAGCTAGTGATAGATAAATTAATTAAGTCTTCAATTGAGGGTTATTTAAACAAATTTATAAATTCATTAATTTGATTCTAACCTATTTAATGGTCTTGAACAATGCACATTATGAGATTAGTAATTTTTTAAGTAGCCAATCCTTTAGTCTACCTCTCTTTAAATTGTCATCCTATTTACAGTTTGTTTGACCATTCTTTTTATTAATAAGAGTTATATAATATAAATATCTTTTTGTTTCATTCATTTACCTAAGACCATCTATTTCTTCTCCCCCTATGTAACGTCCCCACCAGTATTCCCTAGATGCGCCCTCACAGACCCAGCTTTTGCCAGTAGTTGGAATACCAGGTTACTGGCTATGTGGTTTCCCCCTCCTCTCCTTTTCTATCCCCATTCTTTATTTATTCTTTGGTTCCTCTTCACCCTTGCCCTTTCCTCTTCCCTCCCCCAAATGCTAAAAATCCTAATTTTCATGACTAACCCTCACCCCACACTCATTTTTTTAGTAGAGGAGAACCACCATTAGTAGTTGTAGACACCACAAAGGTTGTTGTGTCAACCTTCTACAATGTTGCTCTCTCCTCCCTTCAGAAAATGTACTATCGCCACCTCCAAAGAGAGATCCCAGCCGTAATAGCTACTCCTCTGGCAACCAGGGATCAACAAAAACCACCATGACCAACATGCATACCTCTCCAACAATTATGGATCTCTATTTCATACATCACAATGACCCACACCCTGACCTTGTTCTCCTCCAACCACCTTGCATCTAGCAAACCCTGTCATCACCTCTACATCTCCTCACATCCAATGTGACAACCTATAGAAACACCTGAAGACTAACATCTACATCAGTGTCGACCCTGACAAAATCGTCGATTGTCTATTGGCCACCTCTAGTTGTAGAAATATTTTTCCCTGACGGAAACCACCAAAGTATCGTCTCTCCATCTCTATTCCCCCTGAGGACTATCAACACATCATAAGAATGAGCATACACCGTTCTATTGTTATCTAGCACATTTTCTCATTTAGCTATAATATTATCTTGTATACATATTTACCGAAATATGAATGCATGCATGTTTGTAGAACTTCCTCTTGTAATTTTACAACTTTAAACTAATCATCTTGAGATTATGTCAACTTGATAACTAGAATCTAGATGCGATCCTAGGTTTTAAAATAATAATAAAAAGTGATTATTTTAACCAAACCACTTAATTGATTCCCCTAAAACTGATTATAGTAGTATATAGAGGGAGGTTAAAATATGTAAATCCTATGACTATAGTAGTTTTGGGAAAACAATTAAAAGATATAAATGAAAAAGAAGAATATATAATATATAGATAATGCTAGGAAATTTTGTGGGCATGATAATAATCTAACCTTAGTTTTACATCATTCTAATGTTCATCATATATGAACGAAACTCTATGTTTTCCTAATAAGGATATCATTATGCAATAATATCTAATCTAATGCAAAACCATGACCTAGTTGGTCAAATTTAACCATATGATAGAAAGATGGAGAATGAAATTATGAGACCTAAATTAGAATAATGCATACTAATTTACATATATAAGTAACCTCTACATACTTTGTCTTATGCGAGTAGAGGTGGATCTTAGAACTAATATATATATTTAATGAATCATACAATCACTTAATGAGAATTAAAGCTCTGATATAACATTAGGCGATCAAGATTAGGGTAAGAACTATATCTATATAACTATATTAGGAATGCAAATATATGATACTTTTTGTTTACCTTACAAACCTAATGTGTTTATAGGATGAATACTCATCTTCGAGAACCAAGTATATATATTGAGTTAACCATTTAATGTGAAAACCATGTAAGTGTCATCTCTATTTATCTTTAGGCAATTAAATGACTTGACATGCATTTTCCCATAATGAGGCATCTTTTGACATTGCTACTTCTTAGTTAAAATTCCATGCCCTCCTAGTGGGAATAATTTTGTAATATCTTAAAACTCTGCTTTATCATGTTTATTGTGACGCATCGTTCGAACAAAATATTATTAACTAGTGGAAGCGATCACTAAGCAGCGGATTATCGAAAATCACTAAAAATTAAAACCATTTTACAGAGAGGTCCACACATAGGAAAACCCTTTCACAAAGAACTAAAGTAATTTAATTACATACTAGTTTACAAGTACATGTCATGTATCATCTTTTTCTGAGAATTACAAGCATCAGCAGCCTTGTTAAACTAAACATAGGTAGTATAAAATCTGGAGGCATTGAGCCAAAATCTTGAAAGCACTAACTACTACTCCGAGGACCTGAGAGTACAGAGATGACATATAGGACTCTATGTACATCTATATAAGGCATATCAACTAGTTTCTCCACCTGAGAATTCATTGTTGTCCCTGCTACTGCTATTGCTATCCTTCACCTACTGAAGGATTCCTGCCTCCTCGTCCGCGTCCACCTAAAAATGCGGTTCCCACGGGGGTGAGACAATTGTAAATTGCCCCAGTGAGAGATATAACTCTCTGCCCAAAACATTATTATTGCAGTTTAATAAGATAAATCTGAACAGAGGAATCATAATTATTTAACAGCAGTTAATTCATTGTCTAACAAATTAGATCATTATTCTTATCTAAAGCATTGCAGCTATAACCTGATAGAGAAGCATGTCACTTAACCCAATAAGGAATATGAAGAACATGTATAACATTTATTCGCTATACTAAGTAGGATAATATCAACTAATGTTTCTCGTATTTCAACTTTATGCAAATACACTACATGACTGATTATATTTTACACATCATGTGTAAAACTGCAATTAGCTTGCCATGGTATATTGACATCTTCACTATATAGTTATAGCCACAACATATACTCTCTTCAGGCTTAGATAAAATAGCTAATGCCTGGCATTGTTTTCTGGAGTCATGGCCTGTAGCCATACTCTTTTAACAAAGTATTGGGATCTTAATCCCTCATCTCATCAAGTACATTTCCATTTCTTAACAAGTTCATCATCATGATTACAGAATATGGGTATTCAAACCCTTAGTTCATCATAGAATACTTGTTACCACTTAACAGGTAACTTAATACCTTCAAGTCATCTGACCAAGGAAATTATGATTCTTGCTACACAAGTATTCCACATAGTTCACAAAGCTCATATCACCTCTTGTTACCCCTTAAGAGGCAACAAGACATATTATGACTTATGAAGTCCATAAATAATTTCAATAATTAAAATCTTATATGGCACACATGGCTCATTAATTTCAGGTTACCTCTCACTAAGAAAAAAAGCATATGAAGGCTTATAAGTCCTATAAAACATTTTCAATATATAGAGCATCATTTCTCATACCTGGCTATGTTCATCTTCTCATGATACCTGCATGATTAATATTTCATGATAACAGTTATAATGCTTACATATCAGAATTATGCAACACAAAGTAATACCACTATTCCCTTTTTAGGGTTAGGATTTCTCTTGCATATCATCACCCTCCATTAGGGTTTTCTGTAAATAACCATTTAGGTTCTCAAGATCATATTATTAATGATCAAGTCCTATTTCATTGCTTCACACAGCTAGGAACCAATATTGGTAGCATAAGTATTCAATCATACTTATTTATTCTCATCATTCATCATTAAATGAATTATCAACATAAAGTATGAGTTTCTTTCTCATCTTTTCCAGAATATGATTGTATCAAAGTTTATTGATTTGAATTAGCCTTTTCATAAGGCATGTTAGCCTACACTTATCAAAGTGCATTACATCTCAATGTAACAATTGACATGACACACTTCATGTGTCACTCATCCAAATATATTGGATTCAAAATACATCAAGGTGTATAAATCTTAAGGTGCTGGATGTGATATGTATCATATCTTGATGTATCACTTCCCTCATCACCTTTATCTTACTTGAGTTCATCCACTTAGCTTGTATTAGGGTATTTCCCATCCTAATACTTTATGCATCAGCTTATTACATTTATCATGTAATGTATTGGTCATAAGTCACTTATTTGGAATATGAAACCATTACCAATGATATGGACTTATCTTTGAGTTGAGGCATTATTGATGTAATGTTACCCATTACCCATCCCTTTAGATGTTTCACTTATTAGCAAATTAGTCACTATTCCATTATTAGGAATAGGGTTTCCCATCTTCATCAATTAGGATTCACGTAGCACCTTCCCACATTTGGGTTTCACATAACATCACTCTACATTAGAGTTTATGTTTCACATAACATCCTTCTATATCAGGGTTTCACACAGCCTTACCTGAAATTTGGGTTTCTCATCACATCACCCAGTGTTAGGGCTTCACATAGCATTACCATGTATTAGGGTTTCCATATCCTTACCCTATTTTAGGGATTAGGGTTTACCAATCACATCCAAGTAGGGTTTCTCATACCTCATTACCCAAATTAGGGTTACATCATCACCCTATATTAAGGTTTCACTCAGCTTTTGCCATAAATTAGGGTCAGGGCTCAATAATCTTTTCAATTAGGGTTTCATGATCTCATTATTATGGATCAAGCCCTAATTACATATTTTATTCAAAATGAGAGAATTAGGGCTTAATTATGTAAGCATTCCTCTCTCTCTTTCTCTCTATCATCCTTTCTAGGATATACAAGATTGATCTAGGTCATCTCTTCATTTAAGTACACACAATTAGGGTTTAACCATTATAATCACCTTTGTTTTACAACATTAAGAATCAAGTAGCTAGTTGACCTTCAATCATATTAGGTGTCCAAATATTTTGACCAATTGAACCTCAAATGGTCTTGGTCACTTAGACCCCAAACGGTCTTGCTCACTTAGACCTTGATTGGTTTGAAATTGTTTAAGCAAAACAATAATGAAACCATATGGACAATTCACACTTGAAACCACTTGGGTATCCAAACGGTCTCAAACAGTTTGAAACCATTTGGTCTCAAACAGTTTGAAACTGTTTGGTATCAAACGGTCTTGAGACCATTTGGACTCAAACGGTCTTAAGACCGTTTGGTCCAAACTTTCTCAAAACCAAATGGACCAAAAAGGTATTCCATCACTTTATCAATTCAGGGTTTCAATCATTAAACCATCTATCAATTGAATTACTGATTTATTCTTCAATTGAACCATTCAATCACCCATCAATTGGACCTTCAATTAGGGTTTTGAAACCAATTGAACTAGGGTTTATAATCAAGAAACCATCAATTAGGGTTTTGAAATCGAGGAACCATCAACGATTGACATTGTGGAACTAATTCAATTGAAATCATTGGATCATCATCAAACCATGACATGACCTGACCTCAAATGGTCTTGAGGTCATTTGGATGACATCCAAACGGTCTTGAGATCATTTGACCCATACCATCATTGAAATTTGTGAAATTCAATTAGGGTTTGCATCATAGAATCGATCATGAATTGAGCTATTGATTGTATTTCAATTTGATATCACTGGATTTTCAACCATCTAATCATACTTCATCATAGTCTTCCAAACAGTCTTGTTTGACCTCCAAATGGTCTTGAGACCGTTTTGGTGACCTCCAAATGGTCTTGTGACCGTTTGGGTTAGTCAACCCAAAAAATTAAATCAATTAATTGAGAATTTTAGCACTCAACCCGATTAGGGTTTGATACCTGATGGACCTTTAACTGATGAACCCTTTGAAACCAATCAATTAAATCTATTATATCATTATTCAACACATCAGCAACCCCCCTCAAATGGTCAACCCCCTCCATTCGGTCAACCACTCCAAACGGTTTGGAACCCAAACCTCCAAAAGTTTTGCAAACCGTTTGGTCTCCAAATGGTTTGGTTAAACCGATTGGACCAAAATTATGAAACTGTTTGCAATAGATATTTGTGGAGGTTTGTGCTTATGATGATGTAATCATAATCAAGATATAAATCCTGAAGCTTTCTGTGATTTTCATGGTGATTGCATCAATCAATCAAATAAAATTTTGAGAATGAAGAAAGGATCAACAATTGATAGAAGTATGAAATCAATAATAGCATTCAAGGGTTCAAGTTATATAACCCGCCTTCAATTGAGCTTCAAAGATTCAACCTCCACATCTTTAATGTTGAAATCAACACCTTCCACTATCCCAAGCTCATCCTTAAGCTTTGAGTGAAAAGGAATGGCTAGAATTGAAGATGGAATGGAGATAAGAAGAAATCACACATCGAATTTCGATTTCCACCATGGAATCAAGGTGAAAAGAGGTCATGGAGCTTACCAACAGGTTAGGGGTCGTCCTCCTGATCCTCCAAAGCTCCCTTGGTCATTTTTCAAGCAAAGAGTGGAAGTGGTTTCGAAAAAGCCTCTCAATTGAGTTGTAAAAGGTGTTTTTATAAGAAATTCAATGAGAGAGAAAATATTTTATAAAATCCTTTTAATTACAAAATTGGTGCCACCTCTCCCCCATCAATTCCTTGCATTAAAAGACATCGTCCCCTCCTTCTAATTCCTCTTCATTATCCATGAATTAAGGAAAAGCAAATTAAGCACCTTAAATCATATAATACTAATATCCCTTTTTTCGTGGATATTACTTTTGATTTAACTAATGTGAGTGGGTTCTCCACTCACTTGGATATCTTCGTGCCTTTGCAAGGAACATGCTAGTACAACCTTATCTAATTTCAACCATTACCATTTTGTTTGAAGGGCACTTCGATTAACATATTTATTTTTTAATTAATTTGAAGTAAAGTTCCAATTATGCTTAAATCTTGATTATTTTAATATCAAGATTCTCTTTCTTCCAAAATAATTCAAATGAGGCGCCCCTCTCAAATTATTTTCTCTACATGATTCTAAGAATCATGAGGAACCCTCTTGAAGTGGTATTTGCATATTGAACCCTAGATATTGGGTAAATTGCACATTATACCAATACTAGGTTTTAATGCACAAACATTGCTCAACAGGCTCTTTCTTGTTATTCAGGCTTGTAGAATCCATACTACTGCATCATACTCATTCCTATGATGCTTCCACATATGAGGAACATTTTTCCATGCACAATTTGCAATTTAACCCCTCAACTTGGGTAATTTGCATTTTAGTCCAAAATAAGTAAAACATTATTTCAACATTATTCAAAAAGGACTAAAATTGAAATATAAGTTCCTCTTGAGACTTAATTACTTTTCAAGAGATAAGGTCAAGCATATAATCAACTTTATTTAGAAAAACATCTTGGGTTAAGCATAACCCAGGTGAGGGATGTTACAAATTATAAACCCCTAACAAGGATTTCGTCCCTGAAATCCTAGGAAAAGGAGAGACATATTTTATTCATATACAATACCATCAAGTCTCCATGTAACATCTTAATGTCATGGAGATACCATAGATCTTTAATCCACACAAAGTTCTTCCACACAGGGTTATTCTATGGAAATATTTTTAGCTTGATAAGCTTTTCCACCAATTACAACTGTTCCTTCCATTAGTTCAACCTTATCAATGTTTATGTTTATGCAGAGCATAAACCCCTAACATATGATGTCCATATTATTTTATGTAACTAGATTGATTTCACAGTTGGCCAATATAGATAACCAACATAAATCATCTATTATTCTTAGATACCAGAATCCTTACTTTGGTATTCATCATATGTATTGAGAACACATCTCATCCTTATCATATTCATCTCTCTGTTGTTACCACCAAAGGTACACATGCACAAGGTATTTCTTTTATTTTTGGACATTGCTTGTTCCATATATCAATATCTTGGAACCAAAGTCTAAAGCAAACTGATACTTTTCTAAGTTTCCATAAACAGATTATTTCTAATCCAAGTACATCAACTATCATAATACTTACTTTATTGTCATGTTAATGAAAGGAAGTAACATAAAAGAACATACTCCTATTTTTACCCAAGGTTGTTTATCAAAAGGGAAACATATATATTTAACAGAGGTAATCCATTCAGCAATCCTTTATTTGTTTGGGAAAGTTCACTTAGCAAACCCTATGTAGCTGGGAAAGTTCACTTAGCAATTCATTATTAGTTGGGAAAGTTCACTTAGCAATTCCTATGTAATTGGGAAAGTTCACTCAGCAATTCCTATGTAATTGGGAAAGTTCACTTTAGCAATCCCTATTTAATTGGGAAAGTTCACTTTAGCAATCCCTATATAATTAGGAATGTTCACGTAGAAATCCTTATGTAATTGGAAAAGTTCACTTTAGAAATCCCTATTTAATTGGGAAAGTTCACTTAGCAATCCCTATGTAATTGGGAAAGTTCACTTTAGCAATCCCAATTTAATTGGGAAAGTTCACTTAGCAATCCCTATGTAATTGGGAAAGTTCACTTTAGCAATCCCTATTTAATTGGTAAATTTCACTTAGCAATCCCTATGTAATTGGGAAAGTTCACTTTAGCAATCCCTATTTGATTGGGAAAGTTCACTTAGCAATCCCTATGTAATTGGGAAAGTTCACTTTATCAATCCCTATTTAATTGGGAAATTTCACTTTAGCAATCCCAATTTATTTGGGAAAGTTCACTTACCAATCCCTATGTAATTGGGAAAGTTCACTCAACAATTCCTATGTGATTGGGAAAGTTCACTTTAGCAATCCCTATTTAATTGGGAAAGTTCACTTAGCAATCCCTATTTAATTTAATTATACTCACTAGATTGTTTCAGAATGACTACTTGATCAGAGTAATCAGAAAAATAACAATATAAGAGTTCCATACTTTCCCTATCTCCAATAATCATATACCTGGCCAGGGTATACAAGTATTGAGATTAGGTAGTATGCAATTTATTTACTATCATGTTCCTCACTTTTCATATCATTATACACACATGATTTTTCATTCCTGGATTTTCTTCAGGAATCACTTCTATATCTCATATTTTATCACACATATAAGAGAGATTATAAAGCATTTTAAGAATACTGAGTAAAATGTAAATTCTCATCTTCCTTGTGTCCTTATAGGACTAGTCAAAGGAAGTTAAAAAACAACTACTTTCTTATTTTTAAAACATAGAATCATGAAATGAAATATCAGAATGAATCTATTTCATCTGACCTGTCTCATCTCGCAATTTGTTTGCTGCCTCAAGCTGATTCTTTTCATAGAATCTTGCCTAGGACGTCTGTCCACATCCTTGAGTGCCACTAGAAAACTGTTTTCCCTGGTAACCTTGATATCTCTGCCTCGGTGATTGGGTTACCATTGTGTTTCCAACTGGACAATCTCTTACTAGATGTCCTACCTGTCTACACTGGTAACAGGTTCTAAGCTATTGACATGGTCTAAAAGGTCCCTTACCCTTTCTGGGCAGCCCTTTCCCTAGTGTACTAGACCTTGGTTGTATCGGGGGTACCAAAGACTTCCCCTTTTTAGAGCTACTAGGCCTCTGATCCCAAGTTTGGATAGGACTTTTCTTAATTCTTTCCTCCTTATACTTTCCTAGAAAGTCTTTTCTAATATGTCCAAGATGTCTACACTTGTGGAAATTTCTAATTTCAGGTTGTAACCCCTTCATTTCATCATTATTCATTGCTCCAACATGCTGGTGTTGAGCAAGAATCCTATTGGAATCCAAAACTTCATCATTGGGGGCTGTTAGTCTAGGTTGTATTGCTAATATATGGTCCACCATACACATTATTTCAGTCCACACCTGCCCAACAGTAATATTAAAAGAAGGATTCCTTATCATGGTTTGATCATCTTGGGGATTCTCAGGCAGTCGTTCTTCTCTTGCCTGGCCCCTTACACCTTCTGTTGGTGCAACATTGCTGCTCTCAGTAGCATGCCCTTTGTGTGATCCAGACATCTTTAAGTTCTTCCTCTTCTTTATGAGTAGAAGACACTATTAGATAGACTGGAAAACACTAGAACAGACACAACAACCTTAGTCCTATGTCTCTATAGACTCAACGAACCTAAAGCTCTGATACCACTAAATTGTGACACATCGTTCGAATAAAATGTTGTTAACTAGCGGAAGCGATCACTAAGCAGTGGATTATCGAAAATCACTAAAAATTAAAACCATTTACAGAGAGGTCCACACATAGGAAAACTCTTTCACAAAGAACTGAAGTAATTTAATTACATACTAGTTTACAAGTACATGCCCTGTATCATCGTTTTTTGAGAATTACAAGCATCAACTGCCTTGTTAAACTAAACACTGGCAGTATAAAATCTCAAGGCACTGAGCCAAAATCTCGAAAGCATTAACTACTACTCCGAGGACCTGAGAGTACAGAGACGACATATAGGACTCTATGTACATCTATACAAGGCATATCGGCCAGTGTCTCCACCTGAGAATTCACTGATGTCCCTGTTGCTGTTGTTGCTGTCCTTCACCTACTAAAGGATTCATGCCTCCTCATCCGCGTCCACCTAAAAATGTGGTTCCCACGGGGGTGAGACAATTGTAAATTTCCCCAGTGAGAGATAAAACTCTCCACCAAAAACATTATTATTGTAGTTTAATAAGATAAATCTGAACAGAGGAATCATAATTATTTAACAACAATTAATTCATTGTCTAACAAATTAGATCATTATTCTTATCTAAAGTGTTGCAACTATAACCTGATAGAGAAGCATGTCACTTAACCCAATAAGGAATATGAAGAACATGTATAACATTTATTCTCTATACTAAGCAGGATAATATCAACCAATGTTTCTCATATTTCAACTTTATGCAAATACACTACACAACTGATTATATTTTACACATCATGTGTCAAACTGCAATTAGCTTGCCAGGGTATATTGACATCTTCATTATATAGTTATAGCTGCAACATATACTCTCTTTAGGCTTAGATCACAAAGATAATGGCTGGCATTGTTTTGTGGAGTCATGGCCTGTAGCCATACTCTTTTAACATAGTATTGGGATATTAATCCCTCATCTCATCAAGTACATTTTCATTTCTTAACAAGTTCATCATCATGATTACAGAATATGGGTATTCAAACCCTTAGTTCATCATAGAATACTTGTTACCACTTAATAGGTAACTTAATACCTTCAAGTCATCTGACCAAGGAAATTATGATTCTTGGTACGCAAGTATTTCACATAGTTCACAAAGCTCATATCACCTCTTGTTACCCCTTAAGAGGCTACAAGGCATATTATGGCTTATGAAGTCCATTAATAATTTCAATAATTAAAACATTATATGGCACACATGGCTCATTAATTCCAGGTTACCTCTCACTAAGCAACAAAGCATATGAAGGCTTATAAGTCCTATAAAACATTTTCAATATATAGAGCATCATAGCTCATACCTGGCTATGTTCATCTTCTGATGATACCTGCATGATTAATATTTCATGATAACAGTTATAATGCTTACATATCAGCATTATGCAACACAAAGTAATACCACTATTCCCTTTTTAGGGTTAGGATTTCTCTTGCATATCATCACCCTCCATTAGGGTTTTCCATAAATAACCATTTAGGTTCTCAAGATCATATTATTAATGATCAAGTCCTATTTCATTGCTTCACACAGCTAAGAGCCAATATTGGTAACATAAGTATTCAATCATACATATTTATTCTCATCGTTCATCTTTAAATAAATTATCAACACAAAGTATAAAGTTTCTTTCTCATCTTTACCAGAATATGACTTTATCAAATTTTATTGATTTGGATTAGCCTTTTCATAAGGCATGTTAGCCTACACTTATCAAAGTGCATTACATCTCAATGTAACAATTGACATGACACACTTCATGTGTCACTCATCCAAATATATTGGATCTAAAATACATCAACGTGTATAAATCTTAAGGTGTTGGATGTGACATGTATCATATATTGATGTATCACTTACCTCATCACCTTTATCTTACTTGAGTTCATCCACTTAGCTTGTATTAGGGTATTTCCCATCCTAATACTTTATGCATCAGCTTATTACATTTATCATGTAAGTTATTGGTCATAAGTCACTTATTTGGAATATGCAACCATTACCAATGATATGGACTTATCTTTGAGTTGTGGCCTTATCGATGTAAGGTTACCCATTAGCCATCCCTTTAGATGTTTCACTTATTAGCAAATTAGTCACTATTCCATTATTAGGAATAGGGTTTCCCATCTTCATCAATTAGGGTTCACGTAGCATCTTCCCACATTTGGGTTTCACATAACATCACTCTGCATTAGAGTTCATGTTTCACATAACATCCTTCTAAATCAGGGTTTCACATAGCCTTACCTGAAATTTGGGTTTCACATCACATCACCCAGTGTTAGGGCTTCACATAGCATTACCATGTATTAGGGTTTCATATATCCTTACCCTATTTTAGGTATTAGGGTTTACCACTCACATCTGAGTAGGGTTTCTCATACCTCATTACCCAAATTAGGGTTACATCATCACCCTAGATTAGGGTTTCACTCAGCTCTGCCCTAAATTAGGGTTAGGGCTCAATAATCTTTTTAATTAGGGTTTCATGATTTCATTATTATGGATCAAGCCCTAATTACATATTTTATTCAAAACGAGAGAATTAGGGCTTAATTATGTAATAATTCCTCTCTTTCTTTCTCTCTCTCATACTTTCTAGGATGTTAAGTACTCTAAGATTGATCTAGGTCAGCTCTTCATTTAAGTGCACACAGTTAGGGTTTAACCATTATAATCAACTTTGTTATACAACATTAATAATCAAGTAGCTAGTTGACCTTCAATCATATTAGGTGTTCAAATAGTTTGACCAATTGAACCTCAAATGGTCTTGGTCACTTAGACCCCAAACGGTCTTGGTCACTCAAACCTTGATTGGTTTGAAATTGTTAAGCAAAACTATAATGAAATCGTATGGACAATTCATACTTGAAACCACTTGGGTCTCAAACAGTCTTGAGACCATTTGATCCCAAACTGTCTTGAGACCATTTGGACTCAAACGGTCTTAAGACCGTTTGGTCCAAACTTTCTCAAAATCGAATGGACCAAAAGGTATTCCATCACTTTATCAATTCAGGGTTTCAATCATTAAACCATCTATCAATTGAATTACTAATTTATTCTTCAATTGAACCATTGAATCACCCTTCAATTGGACCTTCAATTAGGGTTTTGAACCCAATTGAACTAGGTTTTATAATCAAGAAACCATCAATTAGGGTTTTGAAATCGAGGAACCATCAATGATTGACATTGTGGAACTAATTCATTTGAAATCATTGGATCATCACCAAACCATGACATGACCTGACCTCAAATGGTCTTGAGGTCGTTTGGATGACCTCGTCTTGAGACCATTTGACCCATACCATCATTGAAATTTGTGAAATTCAATTAGGGTTTGCAACATAGAATCGATCATCAATTGAGCTATTGATTGTATTTCAATTTGATATCACTGGATCTTCAACCATATAATCATACTTCATCATAGACTTCCAAACGGTGTTGGTTGACCTCCAAACGGTCTTGAGACCATTTGGGTTAGTCAACCCAAAAAATCAAATCAATTAATTGAGAATTTTAGCACTCCACCCGATTAGGGTTCGATACCTGATGGGCCTTTAACTGATGAACCCTTTGAGACCAATCAATTAAATCTATTAGATCATTATTCAACACATCAGCAACCCCCCTCAAACGGTCAGCCCCCTCCATTCGGTCGACCACTCCAAATGGTTTGGAACCCAAACCTCCAAACAGTTTGCAAACCGTTTGGTAAAACTGATTGGACCAAAATTATGAAATCATTTGCAATATATATTTGTGGAGGTGTGTGCTTATGATGATGTCATCATCATCAAGCTATAAACCCACGAAGCTTGCTATGATTTTCATGGTGATTGCATCAATCAATCAAATAAAATTTCGAGAATGAAGAAAGGATCAACAATTGATAGTGGTATGAAATCAATAATAACATTCAAGGGTTCAAGTTATATAACCCACCTTAATTTTAGCTTCAAAGCTTCAACCTCCACGTCTTTAATGGTGAAAGCAACACCTTCCACTATCCCAAGCTCGTCCTTAAGCTTTGAGTGAAAAGGAATGGCTAGAATTGAAGGTGGAATGGAGATAAGAAGAAATTATACATTGATTTTTTATTTCCACCATGGAATCAATGTGAAACGTGGTCATGGAGCTTACCAAAAGGTTGGGGATCGTCCTGATCCTCCAAAGCTCCCTTGGTCATTTTGCAAGCAAAGAGTGGAAGTGGTTTCAAAAAAGGCTCTCAATTGAGTTGTAAAATGTGTTTTTATAAGAAATTCAATGAGAGAGAAAATATTTGATAAAATTCTTTTAATTAGAAAATTAGTGCCACCTATCCCCCTGCTAGTAACAAAGTATAGAACTGCAAAGAAATGAAACCCTAAACAAGAACATCATCTAATGGTGGAGATCATCATTTAAGCATAAGAATATGAACTAACAAACTTATAATAAGCAACAAAAATGGAGAAATTTATATAACTTCACTCTAGGAATAAGATCAAATCCCAATCAGTAGGAAACTCAAGCAAGATGGATTGGTAGCTCCAAGCACAAACTCCAAACTCAAGCAAGAATCACCTTCTTCTCAATGATACAAACCCTAAGCAAGAGGAGCATGGAAAGAAGAGTTTTTTATCTTTAGATGGAGTTACCCCATGGAATACCAGGGTTATAACCTGTAGAAAGTTGTAAGGAAGAAGAAAAGTAGGGAAAATTGAGGTGAAGGGGAAGAAACCTACTTGTCTTGGTCAGAACCGCCAAAAGGTGACTTTAGAAACCCTAGATGAGCTTAGATGAAACCCTAGAAGTCCTTCTTCACCAAGATGACATCTTTTTCTACCTTGGGACAGATCCTCTATGGCCAAATAGAGAGAGGATGAATTTATAAGGAGGAAGGAGGTTAAATCAATCAAATATTTTGGTTGGGAGGTAAGGAAGGAGTATATAAAGCTTTATGGTTAAGGAAGAAGCAAGGCATGAGCTGTCCAAGCTACTTTCCATGTGTCCATGTCTAAGGGTGCCCATGGTCATGCAAGTATTTATGGATAATGAAGAAGCAATGCATGAGGTGTCAATTTACTTTCCATGTGTTCATGGCTAAGGGTGCCCATGGACATGCAAGCCTTTATGGATAAAGAAGGAGTCAAGCATGATGTGTCCATTGAGCTTTCCATGTGTCCATAGCCTAGAGCTTCTATGGTCCTACAAATAGTTGTTCCAAATATCCTAGAGACTTATTAGCCATCAATTATCGATTCTTAAAGCCCACCACCAACCTCCAAACAAAGTAACCACCCCATTGGTTAATAACTCCAAAAGATAAGCTCATCCATAAAGGAGAAAATCCCTAATTGAAGAGAAACATCCCCGAACCAAGGTACTACTAGGATCCCTATGGCCCAACTAGCTCAATAATGATAAGGAAACATATAAGGATCATAAGGAATGTGAAAATTTCCAAATAAAACCTCTCAATTGGGTAAATTGCATAAAAGTCCAAAATGTGAATAAAAATTGCTGAACTTGCACAAACAACATCCAAATCGGACCAAACTTGAAACTTAAGCTTATCTCATGATTTCAAAATACCTTAAAAGATTATATTAAGGTTTAGAGCACTTAATTAAGGTAATTAAGCTTGTTAAACACATTAAGTAAGGTTTGGGGCATTACACTTCTAGCACAAATTTATTTACCATTGTTCTACTTAAGTGGTGATTTTGCATTTTAGATCCTTAAATAAGATTTCACTGAGGGCATAAAACCTTCCATTGGTGTAATTATTGAACAAATGTTCACCAAACCACTATAAATTCCACTAATTCATGAATAAGGACATAAAGGATAGAAATGAGAAGAAAACTTAGGGAAAAGGGTTGTATGGAGATTACAATCAGAATTTAGTATGTTACAGACCAACGACAACTTGGTCCTACTTTAGATACATATAGTCCATGATATATTTGCATGAAACTTTTAATTTTTATGAAAGTATGCATTCTTAGATGGCAAGACTCTTTATATTCTTTATGGCCTTAGTATTCATGTACCTCATTATTTTGATGTTCATTCTCTTGTTTGATTTTACCGAACTTTCCTAAATTTATAATATCCCTCTCTTGAATGAGAACCATCTTTATTGTACTCACATGTTCTAAAATGCCTAAATATTTTATTATATATATACTAATTTTTTAATGAACCCTTCTTTTCTTTATCTCTTTATGGGTGTCATTCCCAACCCACCAAATGTAGGTGTCTTAGATGAACATAATCATGAATATCATTTGCGTAAGTTTTGAGTTAAGTATAGATTTGGATGGATAGGTTTCCCTCTACAACTAGTCTAGCAATAAATTCATTTCCTTCGACTTTTGTAAAATCACGCTTTAGCTGAGGAACCATGTATGAATTACAATAATAATGATTTTTTAATTGATCAACTTACCACCTCCAATAAAAGACTATGTTTAGTATAGTATACTTGAGGAATTAAATTCATCTTTTCCATCATACTTATAAGTGTGTTTGGATATGATGGATATATTCTTTAATTATGCAAGGAGTAGAACCCCTTTCAGCCCCCCCCCTTTACAATATTGTATTAGAGCAAGTACAATCGATGAATCTAACTATGTCAAGTTATCCTCTATTGTTGCTACACACATGCCTCAATTACATAGTTAGTTGACGATGTATAGGATGTTGATATGCATATCCTTGAGTCATGATATACTATCTAGGGGTTTAATCCCTGACTCATTTGCTTACTTCCACTCCCCATACAACCTATGTGGTTGAGACGCAATTTTTACATGGTATCACAGTAGGCTTTCATGTGATGGCCCCAATCCTGAGAGAGAGTGTGTGTGTGAAGTAGAGAACCCTTGCCATGTAGGAAACCATTGTGTCTACGTTTGCTTGGTTTCCCATAGGGATTTTCCTATCCATGCTTCTTCTTGGAATCATATCCACGAGCCATTTCCATCTTCAACCATAAAAGTATCCACTTTGAATTTCTACCACTAGATCTACATGGGTGGCCATGCCATATCCATGATTTGTTGCTAATGGATCTGCCATATCTATTATATTTTCCACCTTCATCTATTATGTTGTTGATCTACACCACCATCATCTAACCTTTACCAATCCACATTGTCATTATCTAATCTTTGCATGTCTACACCGTCGTTATCTACATATCTACAGATCTACACCATCTTTATCATCCATTCCTTCTTTTGAGATCTAATATGAAATCTTGGATAAAGATCTCCCTTTTCTACTGATATTAGGGACATATTACCCCTATATTGTTATGGTAGAAATTCGAAAGAAAAAACATCCATCTTTTACTCTGGGATTTTTCTGCTATCCTTCACTGATAACATGATGTGGCATTGTCTGACATGGCATGTTACCAGAGTTCTATATCTTTCATCGTCACGCATCTGTAAAATATGTGCAATGACACAGTGTGTCACTTTTTGACATGCCATGTTGCCTATACTTTGACACCACATGTCTCTTGCTTTTGCCTTGAGATTTTACAAATTAACACGGAATGTCCCTTCACCAACAGGGTGAGTCAACTGCTATCGTTGCTACATTTTAGCATGCTACATCATCTACAATGATCTATAATATGGTGTAGGTTTGTATGCATGGAGAGTCCCTTCTTTATATATACCAACAATTCTTATATTCATTTTTAAATAATTTTCTTTATGTTCTTCTTTAAACCATCATCCTTTCCAGCTCTACATACATATTGCCCACATCCTTAATACTTAGACTATCCATCATCTACATATTATTCTTGATGATAATAGGATCCTGTAATTTTTTGACCTAGTCCAAAAAGATTTGGGGCATAAAAAGATCCATTTAATTTTCTACCTAGATCTATGTAATCGGGTCATGTCGCACCTTGACTCGAGTTGTCAGTTACCCCCTCTACATACTTTCCTACATAGTCCTTGCCTCTAGTATTGGTTTTGACATTCCACTCCAACCACTCTCTTGAATCTTTTCACGGTTGGTGTGAGGGGGATAATAAAGGATGATGAGTAGAAGGAAAAGATGAGATAGAGGAGAGAAGAACAATATCTTAGTTTTACTATTCTATGAATCTCCATGCTACTTTTGTTGCTACTATGTGATGTTCTTTTACTTCTATATGGATCCTTCATGAGTATTTTTGTTGTTTCTATATGGATCCTTCTACTATTACGTGGACTCTTCATGCTATTTTTTGTTGCCATGTTTACTACTATGCAGATCCTTCATGACTAATTTTGATTCTGCTATGAGGATCTTTTTACTACTAGTATTTATCTATTGAACTTATGAAGAGCTTAAGAAACTTATTCATTATCATCTCGATTGTTTCTCTACTTCACTTCTGCTATTTGTTGATTGTTTTCTATCTAGCAACATCATTGTTGCTACTTGTGATATGATTATAACATTTTACTTGTTGCTTTGTGAGTTAGCACTACTTTTGTCCTTGCTTTGTTTGCACTTTGAATCTTTGTATGTTCTTACACACCTCTACTATGACTATGACTCAACACTCTCTGGATTTTTATTTCTGCTACAAGGATGGAAATTATATGTTGAGATGATGATGGTACTTTAGTGACCTACTTGTGTGTGATGGTGCTTCATGCTTTTCATCTATTGATGTTCATCTTGGAGTCCTTTTTCTTCTTTCCACTTTAGATACTAGACTTTTATCTGGATACAATATCTATTTTTTTCTATTATGTTTCGGCACTCTCTGGCTTGATCATGCCTTGTGCATGTTGACTCTTTTCTTGTCCATCTCTTGTATGCATGTTGACTATTACTTCTTTTGTTCCAACACTCCATGGCCTATTTGATGATGATAGTCATTGAGATGAAGACAATGATGCCTACCTTTTTCTATTCGATCTGCTCCAGATGATACTTTAGATTGATCTAGAAGCACCTACTACATGTCTTTGTACCCCTTTTTGGACTATCTGCTTGAGGTGGAGTAGTTGAGTGCTTGAGCGACTTATTGTAATATTAAGGGGGGAGAAATTCTTGTATGGGCCTGCTTTATCTTTTTATTATGTTTCTTTATCTTTAGTTTGTTTTTTGATTTGCAAGATGACTAGGGATTCTTCCAAGATCCAGCTTGAGGGGGAGTGTTAGAGAGTCTACATGGTTAAATTGTTTAATCTATTTGTAATATGGGCCTAGTTGTATCTTGGCCCACTAGGGTTTGTCTTGAGTCTGTATGCTTCCCCCTTATCCTATATGTAGGAGAGGGGGGCTTCCTCCTGTCAATAAGAAGAGAAATCTACACAAAAGGAATTCCCCATCACATTGTTTTCCACAACTTCCACTCCCCAAAATACCTATGTGGTGGACACTCAATTTTGAGTTACACTAAACTCCCCTACCCTCTCTATGGTGATGAGAAGTTTCCTTACATGATAGTTGGCTCTTCTTGTGATTAGTTCTTATCTCCTACCTTATGGGAAGTTAGGCCTAGCACTATGGAGTGTATGATGCCATGAACACTCATGAATAGGATTAAGCCCAAGTCCTCAGCTTTAATCATTTTCTTTTTGGTATTTCAAATGTTCCTTGAATACATCTATGTTGAGAACTAAGCATGAATGGATGACATACATCAAAAGCCAATCTAAGTTTTAGAGTTGTGATGTAGCTCCTTTATTGATAGTTAGGCCTTTCCCTCAACCTAGTTGTTTTGTTATAGTTTTTCAAAACTACTTAGACTAGGGGACTAGAAGCCACCTTACACAAGATCCAATTTCTGCATACACTAGTGTTAATTGAAGAAATTTTTTTACATGTTGAAGATCTATAGTAGTTCACCTATATCACCTTCACAGTTATATAGGACACCCTAGTAATTACTTTAGGGCATATGGATACATAATGGCCCAATGAGACTATATATCACCTTCACTGCTATATAGGACACCTTAGTAATTCCTTTAGGGCATATGGATAAATAATGGCCCAATGAGACTAAGTCTTGGATGCTCAAGCATATGGATATATGATGGCCTAATGAGACTAAGTGTTGGATGCTCACATAGTTCTCTTGGTATGGCAAACCCTGACTTTTTATTGGGGTAATTGGGTGGTCTGAGGACTTCTCAATATCCCATGTTGCGATTGTAAGATCGATCACGTTTAGGGTGCAGTGGTAAAAACATGTGAAGTAACCAATATGGATCTAGTACAAGTTGACATCATATTCATGTAATCTATATCCATATCTACTATGATATGAGTTAAATATGTTTTTAGTATACCCTTATATACCCTTGCATGTTTACACTATCTTGATAGAATGAGTTAAGATGAAAAGCATTTGACCTAGTTACTCGCATTGATTTTGATACCAATTTTTTTCTTAACATCGTGAGAGTTTTCATCATCAAAAATATTTTTATTTATCACAGTACATATGTAAAAAAAGTTTTCTAGATTTTATCAATTGTTTCACAAACCAAGTCATCATGACATGAAGCTTAGATTAGTAAAAAACATTTTCATGAAGCACCCTTGACTAGTTAGGCCAACCTTGAAACTCTATACATAATAGTGGGTAGATGAGAAAGGAGTTTTGAAAAGATATATACACCTTAGTTGACTTATCCCTTATCATAGATATCCCTTAGGAAAATTACTCAATACATTTCATACAAATATAATTACTCCCTACTTAGAATAACTAAACATTCATAAAATGGTTAGATTGAACATTAATTCAATAATATAAATAAAGTGATACAAAAGTTCAACTCATCAAAGTAAAATAAGATTCTAGGTGGAGTGAGCCCATTTACATGATAGTATATAGAATGTATTTAGACAGATATAATTTAGAAGAAAATATATTTGGTTGATGTATGGCATAACATTGGGCTATGTTAGAATATACACATTCTAGGGACGAAATCCCCTTTTAAGGGGTGGATTGTTGTAACATACCCAATCTAGGTACTTAGCTCAACTTCTCTATCCTTAATTTGATTTTATATAGGTAAGAGTTAAATCCATTTCCCCTTGAATAGATTAATTAAGAGTTGTTAGAGCCAAGAAAACATAGTGTTTCAAAACATAACCTTTTATATAAAGTTAATGATAAATATTTTAATTGAGGCTTAAACTAGGGGTTAGCTACACAATTTTTTAAGTGTATTAGTTTGGTCCTAACATATTTAATGGTCTTAAAATGGACATTATGATATTTGAAATTTATTTAAGTCGCCTAACCTGTAGTGTACATCTATTTAAATATTTATCCCATTTGGAATTTTGTTGTTTGATTTATATATCATCTTTTCACATGCTATCACACACAAATTTGGTTCATTCTGATATAATTCAGTCTCTTTTCATATTACTTTTGCCATCTTTTTGTTATTCTACTAATTTCATAACTTGCATTGTAGATTTTCTACAAAGAGAACTGAATTCGGAGTTTAATTCTGCCGAAACAGCAGAATGCACGGCGTGCACTAAAGATGCACGACGTGCACCACAGATGCATGGTGTGCACCTTTCCAGAGAAAGTTGGTTCGTCCAGCCAGAAGAACACACGACATGCACGGAGAAAACGCACGGCGTGCGAGTTTCCAGAAGTACACAGAAAGGAAAACGCATGGTGTCCATGCCGATGCATGACGTGCACCTGGGACGTAAACAGACAAAGAAAGTTCTGGAAAGTCACACAGTGTGCATATCTTCAGCGCACGCCGTGCGCAATTCAGCCCAATACAAACTGCACTGTAGGTGCACAGCGTGCACCCCAGATGCACGGTATGCACGTGGCCGTTTTAAAAATACGAAAATTCAGAATTTGATTTTAAAACAAGGAGGGAAGGCAAGAGACGATTATGTTCGGTCATTTTGAAGAGTTTCTCTCATCCCAGAGCTAGAGGAGAGCAGAGGAGGGCAATTTTGGAGAGATCCAAGGTGGTTTCTTGCATAAGGAGACCATTTCTTCTTCTCCACTTCTCCATTGTCTTCTCCAAGGTGCAGCCAAGCTTCCCTAACTTCGAGCAGCTTCTTGGGAAAGGAGCTAGTCCATCTTGGAGCAGCTAAAGAAGAGGAATTTTGTCCTCACGCCAGAATTCTTCCTTCTTGTGGTTACATTTTTAGTTCTCCTTGTCTTTTCCCTTCTAAATCATGTTTAGAATTGAAATTTCTGTAACAAATCTGCAAGACATGGTTATGGACGAGTAATTCTTCTTTTCTTGGGCATGGGAGAGTAGCTCCCATGTCATAGCATGTATGGAACAAGTAATTTCGTACTAAATACTATGTTTCTTGTTTCTTTACCATGAAAGTGCCGATTTACTCTTTTCTTGCATGTATTGTTGGCCACTTTATGTGCATGTTTTCTTCCTTCTTGCTTGATCTGAGAAGATAAGTAGGAATGTATGGAGGTGCTCTTCTTAGAAACTTTTCCTCTTCTACGAGAGTAGAGAAGAATGAGCTGAGGAATGATGAGTGCATACTCATCATAGAATTCCATTGCCTTTTTGGAACATTTTCATCTCTATTTCGCATCTTTTCATCGCAATATGAATCATAATGTACTAAACTACTTAGTTGATTCAATAATCAAGGTTTTAACTAAATATCATTCATCTAATGCAGGTAAATCGAGCAATTCCACGCATGCGGTCCCAAGACCATTTGAGCTCGTGCGGTCCCAAGACCGTTTGAGCACCTGTGGTCCTAAGACCGTTTGAATCCATACGGTCTCAAGACCGTTTGGGTTCATGCGGTCCCAAGATCGTTTGCTGGAATATACGAAGAACGAATGATGAAATCGGTTTCTAAAAGAAAACCATGCGGTCCCAAGACCGTTTGGGTCCATGCGGTCCCAAGACCATTTGGATCCATGTGGTCCCAAGACCGTTTGGGTTCATGCGGTCCCAAGACCATTTGGGTTCATGCGGCCCCAAGACCGTTTGGGTTCATGCGGTCCCAAGATCGTTTGGGTCCATGCGGTCTCAAGACCGTTTGGGTTCATGCGGTTTCAAAGACCGTTTGCCGCAAGAACAAAGACCGATTTAAGAGCAGAAAGCCACACGATTCACGCCGAGACTGAGACCGACCTCAAGATCGATCGACACAAACCGTTTGACACCGAAACGGTCTCCAGACCGTTTGGCACCAAACGGTCTCCATACCGTTTGGAGAGGATATTTCCAGCAACTTATCCAAACCGTTTGGGATCAGATCTAAACCTATAAATAAACCCCCAGGATCCTCATTTGGAGGTATCGGATCCGGACGCCGATAGGCTGCCAGAGCACCACCCCGATCAAGTTCCACTCCACCTACTGCTAGTGTTGCATCCAAGGAGGCCGAGGAGAAAAGGAAGATGGAGCAAGGAGCACATCTACTTCACCGGGCTACGTCCACCTTCTGCATCGAGCTCATGGCGGATCTTTCTTTCTCTCTCATCCTTCTTGTATCTCGCATCATGAGTGAGTAGTCCACTTTCTCTGGGGTGCAGGGACTAGCCCCGCTGCCCATGCAAACCATGTTCTTCTGTTAAACTTTCCATGGAAATGTATATAACTCTTCATTTTGTCGTTTATCGTTAAGCTCATAGGTTGGTTATGTGCTTGTTTTCATCTTTGTGCTCCCTATGTTGCGAGAACTTCAATGCATGGGTATGAACGTCGTTTAGCAAGTTAGACTCCTTGACGAGAACTTCTGATAGGATTCCTTGAGGTCGTAAGTGCGTGATCCGCGAGGGGACTAGCCATCTAGCCTTCGGTGACGCTTCTGTGCGCCTGACGTTCGTATGGGGGGTTCACAACCTTAGTTGGATTTCTGTATCTTCTTGTTAATCGTCGATGTTTACTCATACTATAATCGCTTATGTGCTTATCGGTTGACGCGGCTGACTCCTTGATGAGAACTTCTGATAGGATTCCTTGAGGTCGTAAGTGAATGATCCGCGAGGGGATGAGCCATCTAGCCTTCGGTGACGCTTCTGTGCGCCTGACGCCCGTATGGGGGGTTCACATCCTTAGTTGGATGTTGTATCTTCAGATCCGTAAGACACGTGATCCGGATGGTGACGAGACATATGATGCCTATGGTGATGCTTACGCAGACCTGACGCACGCATGGGGGGTCCTGCAGTAGCTCTACTTGGAGTGCTATATCTTGCCTGGATTGTTTGCTATGGAATATGTTTGTGTGTGTAGCGGTGGTCAAACCCAGTACCATCCCATTGATTCCACATCACTGATCTAAACCTATCTTTAGTTACGTTTTTACTTTCCTGCAATTAGTTAAAACAAACCAAAATCAACCTAATTTTCTAAATATTAGTTTTACTTGAGCTAGATCCAGCTGACAAAGATTCTTAAAAACGTTGTCCTTTGGGTTCGATCCTCAACTATACTGCGATAAGACTCATCCGCTTGCAGGTGGTATTATTGCACTTGGTTTAGGTAAAATCTCGGGGATTTCAGCCCCAGGTGAATTTGTTAGTGCATTCAAAATGCCACGTCAAATTCTGGCACCGTTGCCGGGGACAACGGAATCAGTCACTCTAATTTAGTTCTTTTAAGACTAATCTAGGATTTTGCTTTTCTTTTGAAATGATCACTTATCAACTTGAATTTGATTTTACTTTGTGGATCTCATTCTTAAATCATTCCAAATTTTCAGGTGCTTTCAACACATAGTGCATGCACCGTTCAGATAGTCCCAGACTAACTGCAAGCTTTGATCTCAAAATAGATAGAACCTTCCATCGTCAGATAAGAGAGAATCAAGCTAGGATGGCGCAAGAAGAAGAAGTAGCCCGAAGAGTGGCTCAAGCCATCAATGTGCAAAGAGAGAGGCTCATGCAAGAAGCTAGAGTTGCGGTTCAACAAGAAATCTTAGCAGCACAAGCAGCAGCACAGGCCGTAGAACTACAGAAGGATCTTAGGGAATTCTCTATCCCGAAAGTTGTGAATGTCTATCACCCAGTGCAGCCTCCTCCCACCGAGGCTGCCAACTTCGAGATTAGAGCCCATTGGATCACATTGCTTCAAAACAACCCTTTTTATGGCAAACAAGCAGAAGATAGCCAAGGTCATCTTTTGAGATTCATCGACTTATGTGCTATGAAAAAGCAAAATGGGGTCTCCGGTGATGCCATTCGACTCCGTCTCTTTAAGTATTCTCTTGCTGATAGAGCCATTAGTTGGTACAATTCACTACAGAGTGAAGTACCTATCACCACCTGGGAGCAGCTCCAAAACACATTTCTGGAAAAGTTCTACCCCCCATCTCTTACATATGAAATCAGGGGGCGAATCACAAATTTCACTCAAGTCCCTGGAGAAACCCTCGCTGAAGCGTGGGATAGGTACAAGGAGCTCCTACGCAAATGCCCACACCACATAATTCCAAAGAATCAACTCATAGAAATCTTCTATAGGGGTGTGGAGGATGATGTTAAGATGTTTCTAGATTCCTCATCTAGAGGAAACTTCATGCGTCAAAGCTATGATAGCGCATGGAGAGTCGTCACTCTGGGAGCAGAAAATCAAGCCAACTGGGGCAGATCTGTAGGAAAAGGAGTCTTGAAGGTAGCTATGGCTGAAGCTATCCCTGAGTACAAGTCTATTGCAGAAACCTTGAAGGTCTTAGTTGCAAAGCAGGATCATATAGAATCATCCCTTGCTGCGATTGGAAGAGGACATTCACCCACTAGGCAACAAGAATAGGTCAAGTCCCCCTCTCTGTTCTGTGAGGCATGCAAAATCACAGATCATTCCACTCTATCATGCAACGTTCTCTATGACGTTGTTCTAAGCAATGCTTGTGGGCAAGGAGATAATTGCCAGATGGAAAATCTAAATGCTATTAACACCATCCCTGGGCAAAACTATTACAACCCCAATAAAAATAGGAATCACCTAGGCTTCCAATATGGAAACCCTTCAGGAGCTATGAACTCACATCAATTCGGTCCTAACAAACAACCGAGAGGCCCATCAGGATTCCAGTTTAACCAACAACATAATTTTAGGAATCAAGGAAACTTCAAAGGAAACTTTCAGAACAGAAACTACAATAATTATCAGAACAACTCTCAGTATCAAAACCTGAACCAGAAAGGACAGACAGGAACCATCCCTGATGACAAGCTATCCACTATTGAAAAGATGTTACAAACTCAGAAAACTATGATAGCTAACCAACAGGCTCAGTAGAAAGCTATTGAGACTCAACTAGATCAACTTGTTGCTAGCGTAAAGCCACCGGCTGGAGTCTTTGTCGGCCAACCTAAAAACAATCCTAAACATCCTGAACAGTTGAAGGTTGTCAACACCAGATCAGGGAAAGATTATTCGAACCCCCCCAGTAAAGAAACCTGTAGTTATTGCTGACGAAGATGAACCTGTGATGGTCCAAAACTCGACAACACCAGAATCGCAACCAAAGGAAGATAAGATTGAAAAGGGAAGTCCTTAGGAGCCTGCTTGTGAAGAAACTGAAACACAAGAGATGAATATTCCTGTATATAAGCCTCATATACCCTTCCCATCCCGCCTAAGGCAAACAAAGCTTGATACAAGATTCATCAAGTTCAAAGAAGCCATGAAGAAACACCATGTTGATATACCCTTCTTAGACGCTCTTGCTGAGATACCAGCCTGGACTAAGTATCTAAAGTCACTTCTCACCAAGAAGTACATAACTGAAGAATATGAAACTGTAAAACTGGCTACAACCACATCAGATATTATATTGAGCAAGACGCCAAAGAAATAGAAAGACCCAGGATCCTTTGGAATTTCATGTCACATTGGTGACTCATCATGCAAGAAAGGATTGGCAGATCTCGGGGCAAGTATTTCTATTATGCCATTCAGTATGTGCAAGAGATTAGGGTTTGCAGAATTTCTTCCTATTGCTATGACCATTCAACTTGTAGAAAATTCAATAAAGAGGCCATTAGGAATCCTCGAAGATATCCCGGTCAAGGTGGGCAAGGACGCATATGTTCCATGTGATTTCGTCATTATGGATATAAAAGAAGACACAAAATATCCTCTTATCTTTGGTCGTCCGTTCCTCGCCACTTCTAGAGCCCTTATTGATGTTGAAGCAGGTACCTTACTGCTCAGGTTAGGCAAAGAGACTCTGGAGTTCAAGGTTTTCGAAAGTATGAGAAGACCGAGTATACAGGAAGAAGTCTATCTAATTGATTGTGTTGAGCAATTATCACAACTAACTCAAGAATATGATGAATCATACGACCCCTTGGAGATTGCTTTATCTGACCTACCGATCGATGTACCTATAGACAAACAAGCAGAGGACTGCATTGAACCCCTTGACTCTGCTAAAGAAGATACTGACACAACCTATGAAGAACTCAAGGCTACTGAAATTACAGAAGAAAGAAGAGAAAAACTTGAAGCTCCCGAAATGAAGCCCCTACCTGAAGGGCTAAAGTACATGTTTTTGGACGACCTCAAAGTTTGTCCAGTGATCATAAATTCCAATTTAACAAATGAACAAGAAAAGAAACTTCTGGAGGAATTAAGGGAAAGAAAGAAGGCAATAGGCTACAGAATGAGCGACCTCACAGGGGTCAGTCAAGCCTTATGCATGCATAAGATCCCTATGATGGAAGATCACAAGCCAACTATCGAGCATCAAAGGAAGTTGAATCCAAATATGAAGGAAGTGGTCCGTCACGAGATCATCAAACTTCTCACAGATGGAATAATCTACCCGATATCGGATCCGCCATGGGTGAGCCCAGTACATGTTGTGCCGAAGAAAGGTGGAACAACTGTTATAAGGAATGAGAACGATGAGATCATCCCCACTCGAACAGTCACTGGGTGGCAGATGTGCATTGATTATAGAAAATTAAACAAGGCTACTCAAAAAGATCATTTTCCTATGCCCTTCCTCGATCAAGTCTTAGAGAGATTGGCTCACCAAGAATATTTTTGTTACCTTGACGGTTACTCTGGATTCTATCAGATTCCCATACATCCAGATGATCAAGAAAAAACAACTTTCACCTGTCCTTTCGGGACGTATGCTTTTAAAAGAATGACGTTCGGTCTCTGTAATGCTCCCACAACTTTTCAACGTTGCATGGCTGCAATTTTCGAGGGGCTTACTGAAACTATTATGGAAGTCTTCATGGATGATTTTTCTGTATATGGAGACTCATTTGATTCATGTCTAAAGCACCTCTCCCTGGTCCTCAAACGTTGTGAAGAAGCACATCTGGTGCTAAGTTGGGAAAAATGCCACCTCATGGTAAGGGAAGGCGTTGTCTTGGGCCATAGGGTTAGAAATAGGGGAATTGAAGTTGATAAAGCCAAGATTGAAGTAATATCTAAATTGGCTATTCCCACAAATGTGAAAGAAGTTCGTGCCTTCCTTGGTCATGCTGGATTCTATAGAAGATTCATAAGAGATTTCTCCAAGATAACTAAGCCAATGACCACCCTACTTCTAAAAGATGATGCTTTCAATTTCAATGAAGAATGCGTCAAAAGCTTTGACACGCTGAAGAAAGCCCTTACAACTACCCCCATCATTAAAGCTCGCGAATGGGACCATCCTTTCGAAATTATGTGTGATGCCAGTGATTACGCGGTGGGTGCCATCTTAGGGAAGTACATAGAAAGGAAACATTATGTTCTCTATTACACATTGAAAACCCTCGACGAAGCTCAAAGGAATTACGCTACTACTGAAAAAGAACTTCTAGGAGTCATATATGCTTTTGACAAGTTTAGGTCATACCTTATCGGTTCGAAAGTCATTGTCTACACAGACCATGCCGCTATTCGTTACCTCCAGGCAAAGAAAGATGCAAAACCAAGGCTGATACGATGGATCCTCTTACTACAAGAATTCAATTTAGAGATAAGAGATAAAAAAGGGACGGAAAATGTGGTAGCAGATCACCTCAGTCGCATCCACACTCTGGATGCTGAAAAGATTTCGATAAATGATTCCCTACCAGATGATCATCTTATGAGGATCTCGGAAGTTATACCATGGTACTCTAATTTCGTAAACTATCTTGCTGCTGGAGTCATCCATCCCCAATGCACCGGGAATACACTGAAGAAATTTATGCACGATGTGAAGCATTAATACTGGGATGAACCATATCTCTTTAAACTTTGCGCTGATGGGTTATATAGATGTTGTATCGCAGAAGAAGAAACTCCATCTATTCTGGAACAATGCCACTCAGGACCCGTAGGTGGGCATATGAGCTCTAAATTTTGCAATGTGGATTCTTCTGGCCATCCTTATCCAAGGACTCTTATGATTTTGTCCTATCCTGTGACAAATGTCAAAGATCTGGCAATATAACCAAAAGAGACGAGATGCCACTGAATCTATGGCAAGAAGTCGAGATATTCGACGTCTGGGGGGTGGACTATATGGGTCCATTCCCATCTTCTAACGGATTCTCATACATCCTAGTGGCGGTGGACTACGTCTCAAAATGGGTTGAAGCAATTCCAACCGTCACTAATGATTCAAAACCCATCATCAAATTATTCAAAGACATCATCTTCCCACAATTTGGAGTATCGCGAACCGTGATATCTGACGGAGGCTCCCACTTCATTGAAAGAAGCTTTGAAGCTTTACTGAAAAAGTACAGAGTCTCACATAAGGTAGCTTCACCTTACCATCCACAAACAAGTGGACAGGTAGAGGTCTCCAACCGTCAACTCAAGGCTATTCTTGAGAAAGTCGTTGGACGTAATCGAAAAGATTGGTCAACAAAAATCAACGACGCCTTATGGGCCTATCGTACTGCTTATAAAACTCCCCTTGGGACTACACCTTTTCGATTGATATATGGAAAGGCTTGCCACCTGCCAGTCGAACTAGAACACAAGGCATGGTGGGCAATAAAACAATTGAACTTTGATATGAAAGAAGCGGGCCAAGCTAGGATTCTGCAACTCAACGAGCTAGATGAACTCAGAATGACAGCCTATGAGAATGCATGAATCTACAAAGAACGTACAAAACTTTGGCACGATGGACATCTGAAAAGAAAGGACATACAAGAAGGAGACCAAGTTTTGGTATTCAACTCAAGATTATGGTTATTCCCAGGAAAACTCCGTTCCCGCTGGTCTGGACCCTTCATCATCAAAAGCATCTCACCACATGGTGTTTTCTCTCTATGGAATGACAAGACAGGAGAATTCATAGCAAACAGCCACCATTTGAAGAGATATTTTACCTCAATTGACATAGGCACTGACACAATGTTAGAACTAGACAATCCAAAAGACCCACCATGAATACAAAGGACTCTGTCGATCCATCGACATAAAACAAAGGCACTTGTCGGGAGGCAGCCCGATCAATAATTATGTTTTACTTTTCCTTTTCAAATTTGTTTTCTAGTTAACTTTTTCCTAAAATAAAATTTTCCTTTTGAGACAGTTTCTCTTCTTTCAGATAAAAGATCGGGGTCGTGCTGATCAGAACGCAAGCACACTCGGTGGTCATAACTGGTGTTACCTTTCCCCTCCATCTTGGATTTAGGGTTTGATCGGGATGAGCAAATTTCTAAGTTCGGGGTGGAGGGTGGGTAGTACGTACTTCACTTCCACATACACCCTCTTTTCATACTCAAGTTGTCTCTATCATAAAATTTTTCAAAATTTTTGAACAGATATTTGATGAATTTTTGACACTTGTTGATAAAATGCAACTAACCAATTTTCTATGCACCTTCAATCATAATATCCTCCTTATTCGAAGTAAATCCTCAAGAGGACTGATTTTTTAAACTTGCTTTTTGCCTGAAATCATCCTGTGAAGCTTATGATTCCTAACATCATAATACCTTTTACAAAAATGATAAGTATATGTCAAACTGATAAGGATCAAACATGTCGTGCTTCCTAACTGGCTAGTGGAACAATGGCCCGGAATCCCCACCGAATCCGCATCAAGTCATTATTTGAGCAGAGTATGACAAGGAGAATAACCCGGTTTTGAATTGTAAATCAAGATGCATTCTGATCTGAACTCTATTCTACACTTCTTCTATCATATTCTTACCCCTCCATCCATCAAAAAGCAACAAAATAGCCAAAATTGTGCCAAACCCTAAGTTCAGGGTGGCACGCCACTTCCCCCTTATCCGCTTCTTCCATACCCCTCGCAATAAATAGGGGCGTACCACCAAAAATGCAGTCTCGAGGCAAATAGAGGAGAGACTTGCAACAAAAGATGCCAAAGTGCACACAAAAAGAAATGCGATCTCGAGTCGAATAGAGGAGAGATTTGCACACAAAAAAATGCAATAAATGAAATTGTAAAACAAATAAAAAATCTCGAGTCAAATAGAGGAGAGATTTTATTCTTCTTTCCATACCACCTTTCACTCCTCTTTCTACCTAAGGGTACAATACGTGCCCCCACCATCATTAAATACACCAGTGTCATATCGGATGCGCACTTGTTGATTTTGCAGGTATCTCTGGACTCTTACAAAACTCTTTGACATGCTTGTTGTTGAAAAAAAAGTGAGGAGGAAGTGATGTTGGAAAACAAACTCAGGAACGAAGCTATGGTAAGACGTGTTTAGTGGTCCCAAGAAGTTGAGATACTGATTCATACTGAGCAGAAAGAAAACATTTGTGATGCGAAGATGAAGCAATCACACGGATCAAAAGTATTTCATTGGGCAACAGTTTCAAATTTTATGTTACTCGAGGACGAGCAATGTTTAAGTTCGGGGTGTTTTGATGAGTGCATACTCATCATAGAATTCAATTGCCTTTTTGGAACATTTTCATCTCTATTTCACATCTTTTCATCCCAATATGAATCATAATGTACAAAACTACTTAGTTGATTCAATAATCAAGGTTTTAACTAAATATCATTCATCTAATGCAGGTAAATCGAGCAATTCCACGCATGCGGTCCCAAGACCGTTTGAGCTCGTGCGGTCCCAAGACCGTTTGAGCTCTTGCAGTCCCAAGACCGTTCGAGCACCTGCGGTCCTAAGACCGTTTGAATCCATACGGTCTCAAGACCGTTTGGGTTCATGCGGTCCCAAGATCATTTGCTGGAATATACGAAGAACGAATGACGAAATCAGTTGCTAAAAGAAAACCATGCGGTCCCAAGACCGTTTGGGTCCATGCGGTCCCAAGACCGTTTGGGTCCATGCGGTCCCAAGACCGTTTGGATCCATGCAGTCCCAAGACCATTTGGGTTCATGCGGCCCCAAGACCATTTGGGTTCATGCGGTCCCAAGACCGTTTGGGTCCATGCGGTCTCAAGACTGTTTGGGTTCATGCGGTTTCAAAGACTGTTTGCCGCAAGAACAAACACCGATTGAAGAGCAGAAGCCGCGCGATTCACGCCGAGACCGAGACCGACCTCAAGATCGATCGACACAAACCATTTGACGCTGAACGGTCTCCAGACCGTTTGGCACCAAACGGTCTCCAAACCGTTTGGCACCAAACGGTCTCCAAACCGTTTGGCACCAAACGGTCTCCAGACCGTTTGGAGAGGATATTTCCAGCAACTTATCCAAACCGTTTGGGATCAGATATGAACCTATAAATAGACCCCCAGGGTCCTAATTTGGAGGTATCGGATCTGGACGCCGATAGGCTGCCAGAGCACCACCCCGATCAAGTTCCACTCCACCTACTGCTAGTGTTGCATCCAAGGAGGCCGAGGAGAAAAGGAAGACGGAGCAAGGAGCACATCTACTTCACCGGGCTGCGTCCACCTTCTGCACCGAGCTCATGGTGGATCTTTCTTTCTCTCTCATCCTTCTTGTATCTCGCATCATGAGCGAGTAGTCCACTTTCGCTGGGGTGTGGGGACTAGCCCCTCTACCAATGCAAACCATGTTCTTCTATTAAACTTTCCATGGCAATGTATATAACTCTTCATTTTGTCGTTTATCGTTAAGCTCGTAGGTTGGTTATGTGCTTGTTTTCATCTTTGTGCTCCCTATGTTGCGAGAACTTCAATGCATGGGTATGAAGGTCGTTTAGCAAATTAGACTCCTTGATGAGAACTTCAGATAGGATTCCTTGAGGTCGTAAGTGCATGATCCGCGAGGGGACGAGCCATCTAGCCTTTGGTGACGCTTCCGTGCGCCTGACGCCCGTATGGGGGGTTCACAACTTTAGTTGGATTTATGTATCTTCTTGTTAATCTTCGATGTTTACTCATACTATAATCGCTTATGTGCTTATCGGTTGACGCGGCTGACTCCTTGACAAGAACTTCTGATAGGATTCCTTGAGTTCGTAAGTGAATGATCTGTGAGGGGACGAGCCATCTAGCTTTCGGTGACGCTTCTGTGTACCTGACGCCCATATGGGGGGTTCACAGCCTTAGTTGGATGTTGTATCTTCAGAGCCGTAAGACACGTGATCCGGATGGTGACGAGACATCTGATGCCTATGGTGATGCTTACGCGGACCTGACACCCGTATGGGGGGTCCTGCAGCAGCTCTACTTAGAATGTTATATCTTACCTAGATTGTTTGCTATGGAATATGTTTGTATGCGTAGCGGTGGTCAAACCCGATACCATCCCAACGATTCCACATCACTGATCTAAACCTATCTTTAATTACGTTTTTACTTTCCTGCAATTAGTTAAAACAAACCAAAATCAACCTATTGTTCTAAATATTAGTTTTACTTGAGCTAGATCCAGCTGACAAAGATTCTTAAAAACGTTGTCCTTTGGATTCGATCCTCAACTATACTACGATAAGACTCGTCCGCTTGCGGGTGGTATTATTGCACTTGGTTTAGGTAAAAGCTCGGGGATTTCAGCCCCGGGTGAATTTGTTAGTGCATTCAAAACGCCACGTCAAGGAACAAGTTGTGATCAAAAGTGAAATTCATACACGAGAGTGTTGTTTTAAGTTGCTATCGTTGCATTTACACCGGGAGGTGAAATGTAATACAATCTGTCATTGAAATAAGAACTTATGGATGTTCAAATTATTGTGTTCCTTTGATTGCTACGATGTGTGAACGAAATCCTAATGTCCAAGATTCCCCATATTTCTAAAATAGAATTTCTTTTAGTAGTTCTTGCTTGCTAGTTAAAATCTTGTTTTTCTTCTATTAAAATCTGAATTCTCTACGTTTAGACAAACATTTTTCATCTCCTTAAAACCAATCTAGATTGTTGAATTTTAGTGCTGTCACTACTAAAAATTGGGCCATTATTCACGGGAGAGTCCTGTCACAAACCCCTCTCTACAGGCCCTCAGAAATAGGGACGGTTGTGGGTCTGGCCCTCACAAATGGTCTGTGAAGAGAACTCACGTGACAAATACCAGTGGCCCTCACGAATACAATTGTCACGGACCAATTGACCCTCAAGAATGTTATATTGAGGGACTATTTAGCCTTCATAAATACATTTTTGAGGGACTATTTAGCCTTCATAAATACATTTTTGAGGGACTGTTTAGTTCTCATAAATACATTTTTGAGGGACTTGATGGTCCTGGAGAATATATTTTTGAAGGATAATGCCTTCCTTAATATTATTTTTGAGGGGCTATGTGGTCGTCATCAATGCAATTTTGATGGTCAATCTGGACCTCCATCAATATATTTATGAGGGACTACTGTAAATGATTTTGTTATTAATTATTGAATGATTTATTAAATGATAATTAATTGTTACTATAGTGAATATCAAATTTTAAAAGAAAACTTTGTATACATAACCTCAAGCAAAATTTTTATACTAATTCACATGACATCATAAGAAGATTCAACACCAAAATGACACATAAAAATGTTAAATCACCTCAAACCAAATTTTGTTATTGAAGCAAAATATTATCCATACATTGCGTGCTCAACGTTGATATAAATAAAGAGTACATATGGTTCAAAATTTTGAGATTGATGACAATCAACATATCATGCTAGAAACTCTTAAGATCTATAATGTCTCCATATTCCTTCAAATGGTGTGGTGCTCTTCATCAATGCCATGCCTCATACGGTTAGATACTTGAATATTCTTCTCCTAAAAATGACAAATCATTATATTAATAGAATTTAAAGTTTATACATAAATCATAGTACAACAAACAACTTACCCTTATATTTCAGTTTTGGTCTACTCCAAGGTGCATTGTCCGTCGAAATCCATCATTAAAAGTAATTCTATCCTATCAATATAAATACCAAAAGGAATCAGAGTGAGTGCGAAGTAGAGATAAATGTAAGTGAACAACTGCCTCAGCAGGCTACCGGACCACACAACCAGACTCGACCATCTCTATAAAAGTAAGAGGGGAGCACAGAGGATCAACCAACACATCAGCCACCATCAAAGGACTCGACCAACACAGTAGAGCCAACAACTCAGGCACAAAACAGCAGAACAAGACGACCAACATATACTGCAGATCATCAACACTTCGAAAGAATCACAATGGTAGCACCTACCCTGCCCCAGCCGTCAACAACCAGCAACACTCAAGACTACACAACACAAAGCAAAGAGAGCACAGCCACCAACGCCAGGCAGCCAGAAACCAAAGGAACAAAAGAAACAAGAACCAACTATAGATCCATGCCATTCCAGTCCAGATCTGAACCAGCAACAAACAACTAGGAAAGAGGTCAACAACAGCTTCAAGATAGCATAAAAATAGAACAGAACCAACCATCGTAAGAAAAAATAAAACCTTTCATGATCATTGAATAAACCTAGTGCCAGATAAAATTGAATTAATAAATTACTGCTGGTAGTTTCTAGTGAAAAACATGCCATCCAACAGAAAAACAGTATGCAACTAAAAGGTCTGGAGATGAATGTCCCTATACCATTCTAATTGTAAAGAATGATGCAGCTGGTAGATAACATAATCAACATGCCTAAGATTTAGAGCTCATCTAAATATCCCTCTGTAACATACTGAAATCCCTGATGTACCTCTTTGTACTCTTTTCTATAAGTTTTGTCCTTCTTTTCATTCCATATGTCCTTGGTTTTGAATTGGTGGATTTATGATGGTTATTGGAATAATGTTTCCCATATATTCTTAATATAGGGTTGTATGCACAAATACCTCAGTTAGACTTTAGATAATGGGCCTAAAGTGCAAATTGTACACCAATCAATAAAAAGAATAAAATATTTCGTCCTAGAACTTTCTAGCATTTCCTAGAATAAGAGAAATAAGAGAAAATCCGAATTTTATATAAGGGAGAAGATAAATGTAATAATTAAAGGTAATATGAGAATTAATGGGTAAAGAAGATAAATAGAAGGATTTTTGCACCAAATATTATAAATTGAAATCATCAGGATAATTTGACATTTAAATTTATTTCCTTGAGCAATAAGTAACTTAAGGGCCAAGTATCATTTAAAATGGAACCTAAATATAAATATTAATAACATTATCAAAATAATATAGTAAATATGCCAACAAAGAGAAATAAAATACTTAATGTTCTCAAATCAGGAAAATAACTCCAAATTCGTATTCTAAACATAAAAATAATCCTCTGTGCAAATTTGCAACTAATTTGGATAATGTGTAAGTAATGAGTAAAATAGGAGAGAGAAAGTGTGTTGGATATTCTATTTATTTAATAAATAAATAAATAAACTCAACTTGTAAAGATAATTGTAAAATCGTGTTCCAAACCTTTAAGGAGACTTATGGGTGAAGTTATACTAATTTTAGATAATGTTATCACCTCTTTTGAAGGAGGAAAGAGAAATTGATATATTAATTATTTAACCTATCAAACTTTCTCAAAAGGAAACAATAACTCCATAATTGGATTCTACGCATCGAAATAAGTCAGTATATAAAATTTGATAATTTTTTGATGACGTTTGAGCCTCCAATCGAAGAGAGAGAAAAACATTTAAGAATTTAATGGATTTAATCGATTTTTGCTAAGGGTTGTTTTCCTAATCTAATGCGAGATCGGACGGCTCAGAGTCCTGGATGGACTCGGGTCCATCGATCGGACGATTCGCGGTTGTCTTCCACCTCTAGCCGAATAAGACAACAAGCCTTGATTTTTCCGAATTTTCAAATCGATAGATCTCGAGTTTTACTCGACGATTTTCGCTCAAATTTGTTTTGTTGGCTTCCTTACGCGATTCTGCTCCGGATTATCCCAAAAAGTTTGGGATTGGACGAGTTTTTGAGAAATGCCCAAACCCACCGCCGACCTTCTCTCCTTGCTCCTACCTAAATCCTAGTTTAGGGTTCCATGCCTATAAATATCACAACCCCTATGACCGCCATCGCCTGAACAACTTGTTCGTGATCTTAATTTGGCGTTTCGTGGACGAATTGACCTCCAATTAGCCGCCGACGACGCCTGGCTTGTGGCGCCTCTCCCTCTCCGGTTGCTCCTCCTCCGCTCGATCAAGAGGTACCATCTAATTCGGCTTTGCGTGTGCTTCGATTCGACTGCTTGTGCGTATTCTCTCGTCGCTTGTGGTGTTTTTCCCCAAATCCACCACAAGCAGCTACCGCTGCTCTTGCGCGAGGTGGATCGGGCGTGAGGTTGATGACGACGCCTCGATTTACCATTTTGCCCCTACCTATCTTTTCTTTTCTTCTCCTCCGCCCAGGGCAATTCTGCCTTTTTCCTCCGTTTTAACCGCCTGAACCGATCACACGACCAGTGGCGAGCGTCCGCGAGGCGCGGGTCACCGCTGCCAAGCGCTCGCTACCGCTCGGCCTGGTTGGCCTTGCCTACGTGGCAGGCTGCGATTGGTCGAGACGAAATATTTTCTAAAAATTAATCGTGTGGTCAAAAATTAAAAGTAGATAGTGTTTTGAAATCAGGAAGACGAGACCTAGTCCATAAAAATAATTTTGAGTCTTACTTTTGATGTTTGTGAGAACGTAATTGTTAGAATGAATTAATTAATTTAAAATCACAAAAATTAACCCAAAAGGTCCTTATTTTCAAAACATACTATATTATATGTTATTTTGATCAAGAAAACCTAACTAAGATGGTGATGAGGTTTTTGGAGTCTAAATGGATGGTTTGCGCAAAAAGTTAGTGAATTAGGGTTTTCAATCTTTTAAATGAATGCATGTAAATCTAATTTATAAATCTAATGATGTATTAGGGAAAGTGGGTTCATAATTCGTGTGAAGGGTTGAAAAGAGAAATTATAGAACACCTGAGGCAAAGGTATGTGTTTTTTTTGTGCATCTACCTTTCAGTTGGGAAAACATTAATCCATTACCCATACTTTCTTATGAGGTTTAACTTGATCTAAATCCTTGAACCTTGAAACCTAATTTGCTTATTGTCTCAAAAGTAGATGTAGTATTCTCTTGATTGGGTATTCATACCCCACTTCCATGTTACATATTCATTTTCTTAACCTTGCCATAACACGTCTAACAGAAGACACCAAGATGGTTAGACACTCAGTTTGTTAGTGAGAGGTCCCAGGATCGAGCCCAGGCCACAGGATGAATAGAATGGCCAATTAAAAAAAAACAAAACCTTGCCATAACTCTTTTGTTAGCATGTAATTAAATGATCTATTTAATGTTTAAGTAGTGGTACTTATGTACAACCACCCATAGAGGGCATGTATAAAATCGCCCTAGGGGAATGTTTATAATTCTCCCCAATATAAATTGTAGGTGATTGGAAATGTTTTTATTCTTCCCTCACCTAAGTTTAGAGGTCCGGTAGGTGCCTCAACCCTGCTTAGTTAGGTAGACATATTAATTTACATGAAAAATCCTTTATTAATATTTTGTTATTGGCAAGTCTTATTTTGAAAGCCTCATACTCTTTGATGTCTCTCTTTACACCAAATATCTAGCCTAATTTACTTGTTACAACTTTCATTGCCATTGTTAGAATTCTCTTGTAACACATACTTCCTTTGTTTTTCCCTTTTGCTGGGTGTCTTCCAAACCACCCAGGTGTTGGTGCAGAGCAAGGTGAAGGAAGGGCTTGAAGAAAGGTTCCTCTACAGTTGATAGTTAGCTTGTCAAGAAGGATGGCTAGGTTGCTATAGCTAGATTCTCTTATCTTATCTTTTCTTCTAGAAATCACTCATGTAATAAACAATAAAGACATGTGAAGGCTTATTATTTCTTTCTTTCCGCTGCTATTGACATTTTATTATGTATCTGGAATCATGCTTATTTACTTGGAATATTATGCAATCATCCTCAAAGTCTCTAAATTTTGTTAAAATTGTGGATGTTTGCATTTCCTTTAAATTTTAGTAAAGAGGTGATCTCGCCTCTTTACACCCTCAGAATATGTCGTTCTTGAACTCGTTTAGCAAGCCAACATATTGATGAAGAAGATCACAATGATCTATTACACTGAAAATTGGCTGACCTGCCAGAATATACCTAAATCATTTTAATAGTAATGAAACATGCAGCTTGTAGATAGCATTATCAACACGCCTACGTTTTAGAAATCATTTTAAAAATCCATCAAAATATCTTTTTTGAGCTACTTTTCGCAAGCCAAAGAAAGATCAAGATGATAGAATGGCTTAAGATTTAGTAGTAAGGATATTCATGAAATTCCAAATTGAAGTCATCCTAGCTACTAGTATGTCATTTGAAAGTAGTAATATTCTCCCATTTTCATCTGAATCAAACGAGCTGAAGAAAGCACTTTGCTTCAATCCAGTTGCTACACAAATTGATGCTTGAACTCATGCGAGATAGAAAACAACATAACCAACACTGGTTATGTTAATACCCTACTAATGCAGATTTAAGTCAGTGAAAAATTCAAGTATTAATACCTTACTAATTGGAAACGACATAACCAACACTGGTTGTAAACATGAATTGTACAACAGAACTCTATAAAAACATAAACATAAAATTTGAACTCTATAAAGTCCATTCACACAAAACAACTAAAAACTTAAAAAATACAAACTGTAATCTGAAACTCTGGATGTCTTGTGACAAATTCAAATATGTCACAGGTAGGAAAAACATATACAATACTGAATATATCTTAAACACATGAAAAATGTAAAGCCTTCAGTTTTTTTAAAATCATGTCATTCAGATTACTAGAAGTTTAATCAAGCACATATTGAATACCTAATTTAAACGCTGAGTTCTTGGTGTGAAAGACATCGATGAAGATGTGCTTGGTGTGTTTTGCATTTGAGGATGACTTTGTCTATTATTACCAGAAGAAGGGCACCAACTTTCAACTGCAGCCTTTAATAAAGTGTACATGTTAATATTCTTATGTGTATGAATATTGAAAATAATCTATAGCTGTTATGAGGTACCTGTGGCTGAAATCTTAGTGGATGTCCATTGCCTTATATGGAAAGCATGCCTACTCCATTCTCCCTTGAATTGCCTTGTATGGAAAGCATGCCTACTCCATTCTCCCTTGAATTGCCTTGTATAAAAAGCATGCCTACTCCAGTCTCCCTTGAATTGCTTGAATTGATTTGTCTAGAAAGTCTTCCTAAGCCATCCCCTCTTGAATTATTTTGCCTGGGAAACATGCCTACATCTGCACCATTACTTGTATTGTCTTGTATGTGAAAAGAACCCACATCCGACCTATTTGTGCCACTTTGCATGTGTAAGACACCTGTAGTATTTTGATTGGGGTATTCAGCTGCACAATCAACATTAATACTGCCATCCTATAACAAATACATCAACAATGTCAAAAAAAATTTATATATTACATTGACATAGACAAGTGAATTTGAGTTACCTGTGATTGATTATACCAAGTCATTAATTGGGAGACAGAGTTCTTCAATCCATTTACTATTTCTTCAAGTTCCTTAAGTTCATCCTGAAATAGAAAACAAATTACAAACATCGATCTAATAGACTAGTTGTAACTAATAGTTCAAGTTTAGTTATAATCCAACATACATCCTTTGCATTGCTTTCCTCAAGAAGCATTTCATATCTTATACGGGCAACTTTTCCCCTATGTCCTATCTCTTTGTTCCCAATTCCAACACCTCGGATCCTAGCCTTTTTGGAAAGATTTAAAACTTGCAAATAAGCAGCACGTGTTAGATTATCAACACTTATGGGATCTATTTCTTCTTGGTTTGCTACTTGGTTTTCCACGATATCAGAGATTTCAAGCTGTAATTAGAAAGCATCATAAAAGGAAAGCTTAAATTGAGATATCTAAGCATATGTAGCTTTGTAGACATCATAGGAAAGCAAATATCCATTTTCTAACCACTTGTGGGCTTTTGTCGTAAACTTTTTCCAAAAATTTGTTAAGAGGCACAACGGGTTGATCTTCACTGACCTACACATGATAGATAACATAATAATTGTCCATGTTATATGTTCAACTCCTACTAAGAAAGACAAGTGTCCATTATTAATACCATTTCTACCCAATAACAACTCCATGGCTTTGATCCTGTGGTATGATCCATCACTTTTTTTGCTCTGTTTGCCTTGTTGATCTCGGAAATTTTCTAAACCATAAGAAACATATAATTAGAAAAGGTACATAGGTATACATGCAAGTTATATGAAACCATTGTACCTTAGACTTCTCGGTTCCCCATTCATTAACAAGATTTTTAAACCGGTCCATATCTATGGAAGCATTTTTCTCAACTTTCTTCATCATCAATTCTGGTTCAATCTTGTACTTTTCATAGTAATCTTTCTTTACACGTGCCCTCCACACTAATATCCCTTTGCTAATGTCTTCATCAATGTGATTCCATGCATTAGGGTGATTGCCTAAATCGAAGTATTTCTACAAAAACATAGAAAATATTACTTTAGATATAACAATCATACAATTTGTTGGTCTTTTTATGAAAACTATTACCTCAATAATTGATTTTCTATCTGCAAAACCTTGTTTTGGTTGTTCATTCCACTTCAAGTCTAGATGCCATATGTGTGGTTTCCTTGCTAGCATATGACAATAACGATTCAATTTGGCACCATTCTCCCCAATAGCATTTCCTTCATAATCCCATTAGACCTTGTGATGTGGCTGACCTTGCTTAGGAAGTAGGCTTTGCTCACTTGCAGGCCCACGTCCATACTTCCTATTCTCCTGTTCATCCTCAACATTTTCTTCAGCTGTTACATCATTTTCAATATTGTTGGACAGTAGAGTAGGTTCATCCTCACAATTTTCTATAATTGTGGATGGAGGGACATCAATAGGTTGCAACTCATGTGTGTTGTTACAACTAGATCTAGTGATTCTTCTTCCTGCCATCCTTCAACTGACAAGAAAAAAAATTAGATTATTAGTGCAGAAATGTCAGTAACAAAAGTAGTAGCTACATTTGAAAAACAAATAAATTGCGGAGAATATGAGACACCAACATATGAATATTCAACATTTGAAAAACATATAACTTGTAGAGTACCTTGGTTTCATATCCCAAAAAAGAATAATGATGTCCTACTTGCTGGTATATGAAACAAGACTAAATAAATTACAAAGAAAATGCCATATAGTAACAATTTGCCAAAAAATGCAATAGAACATATTCCCCAAGTAAATTATTCTAGACTTGCAAACAAAATATCCCTCGGTGTCACTCCTCATCCAAGACACATCACTAGTTACATGTGATGAAAACAGACAGATTAATGAACTAAACATTAGCCCCATCATTCTTTTTTTTAGTTCTATCAACAAAAGATCCCTCAGTGTCACTCCTCGTCCAAGACACATCACTAGTTACACCACCATCAGTAGCTTCAGATTGTAAACCAGTCAAACAATTCTCAATAAGAGGTACTTCAGAATAATCTTTAGGAGGATGATTTAGCACTGTGCACCAATCATCAGCATTAGGATCCTTCACATAAAAGCATTGCAATGCTTGAGAAGCCAGGATAAACAGTTCCTCCTTTTTTTTTATCCTTGAAGTGTTGATTTGTGTGAACCCATATTCATCAATTCGCAACCCGTTAGAAGTGCTTTCATCATACCAAGAACATCTGAGCAACGAAACTTTGATTCCTGGACCATAAGTTAGCTCAATAACCTCCTCTAAGTAGCCATAGTACGTGACTTCAGCATTTATAGGATTTTGATCTCTACCACTTGAATAACTTGAAGTGTCTGCACACAAATACACTCCACTATTTTGTGTAATACATGTACTTTCAATGTGCTTTGAATGGAAACGATATCCATTGACCGAAAATCCTTCATAAGACATTCCCTCAGCACAAGGGCCTTGGGATAACCATCTCAAATCATCGCTAATTTTGTTCGGCCTAATCTCTCGCATTTTCATTACCTTCATAAAAAAGTAAAAAATTAATGTAATCTACACTAACTTGAACATTAAGAGTGACAACAATATTTATGTTTGAGACTTACATGCTCTTTCAACCACTTAGAAAACTCCTTTGCATGTTTTGTTTCTAGGGTCCGTGGGGCAATGTTGGGTTCCATATCTTGAAGAATACACATGTGTTCACTGCTTTATAAGAAGTGTCTAAATTAATGTACAACAAATATACAAATATCAGCAAGAATTTTAGGACGTAATTAAATCTTACCTTCTGTAAACATCCAATTCCTCTTTATTGAAAAGGACATAAGGATGCGCTTGTTCCAAAGTGTGGATGTCGAAATTTGTTGAAACTCCAACTCTAATTGGAGATCCATCAACATTATGAGGAGTGCGGTTCAGTTTTGTCTCAAAATTATGCAAGTACCTAGCACAAAATGTCAAACTTTCTTCAACTAAATAGCCACTAGCAATACAGCCAACCGGTTTAGCTTTGTTTCTTACATACTTATTCAATTTCTTCAAGTATCTCTCTATTGGGTACATCCACCTAGTTCGGACAGATCCGGCTTGCCTGGCTTCATAAGCTAAATGAATCGGAAAATGCATCATGATGGTGAAGAAAGAAGGAGGGAAGATTCTCTCCAACTGGCAAAGAGTGACATTAATTTCTTGTTCCAATTCTTTGAATTCCTCCACATCAATAATGTTAGAGCAAAGCTTGTTGAAAAATGAGCACAAATTAGCAATAGGCTTGTACACATCTAAGCTTATGCAATGTCTCAAGGCAACATGTAGAAGTTGTTGCATAAGAACATGGCAATCATGACTTTTCAGCCCAACAAGTTTTCTATCAGATTTGCTAACACACCTAGAAATGTTAGAAGAATAGCCATCAGGAACTTTCAACTTTTCTAACACATACAGGAACTTATCTTTCTGCGCATTAGTCATGGTGTAAGATGCTGGAGGCAAGTAATAGCAGTCACCTGCATCTACTGGCCATAAATATCTTTGAATGTGCATTTTCTTCATATCTTGACGAGCTTGTAAGTTGTCTTTACTTTTCTTAGAATCACCCAATAATGTGTTTAAAATATTCTCGCACACATTCTTTTCTATGTGCATCACATCCAGATTGTGTCTAACAGATAAATACTTCCAATAAGGTAGCTGAAAAAAGATGCTTATCTTATTCCAACCAGGAGGTAATGGTTGAATTTGATCTCCAAGCCTCTTGCGCTTATTCATTTTTCCAAATGTGATATTTTCATATCCATCAAATTGCCTCAGTATATCTTCTCCAGATAGTGGCTTAGGTGGAAGTCCAAAATCTTTTTCACCATCAAATTTTTCCTATCACGTCTATATGGATGATTCATTGGAAGAAAACATCGATGGAAACCATAGCATTGCTTTTTCCCATACTATAACCATTTTGATACAGTCTCCACATTACAACAAGGACATCCCATATCTTTCTTACCTTTAGTGCTCCAACCAGATAAGTCACCATATGCTGGGAAATCATTAATGGTCCATAAAATCATTGCCCGTATAGTGAAGTTCCTTTTGCTATATGCATCATAAACTTTGACTCCAAGCTCCCAAAGTAGTTGCAACTCCTCAATTAATGGCTCCAAGTATACATCAAGGTCATTGCCAACCATAGGTGGACCTGGGATTAATAGGGACATCATAATAAATTGTTCTTTCATAAGAAGCCAAGGCGGAAGATTGAGAGGTGTCACCAACACAGGACAGATGTTATGTGATGCACTCATATTGCCAAATGCATTAAATCCATCTGTTGCTAATGCCAATCTAATATTGCGTGGTTCAGCAGCAAAGTCTGGATACCTGGCATCAATAGACAACCATTGTGGTGTGTCTGAAGGATGATGAATACGACCATCCTTGCCTTTTACTTCTAATGGCCAAATCATATATTTAGCAATAGATGAAGACATATAGAGCCTCTCTAACTAAGGTATCAAAGGGAAGTGATACATGAACTTAGCAGCTACCTTCTTTCCCTTTGTTTTGTATTGCTTTTCATTCCATCTTGAAGCACCACAAGTATCACAATTTTCTTTTGAAGCTGCATCTTTGTGAAAAAGCATGCAATTATTTGTACATACATCTATAGTAGAATGATCAATTCGTAAATCCTTCATGATCACATTTGCTTCATAGTAAGTCTCCGGGAATAGACAATTTTCTTTTGGAAATCCTAAAATAATCAACTGTAACAACTTTGTGAAAGAATCGTTGGACCATCCAGATTCCTCCTTCAGAAATAGCAAGGCAACCAAATACGATAGCTTAGAATGACTTGTGCAACCTCTATAGAGTGGTTGATCCGCCTCTTTTAGTAGCTTGTAAAATCTTTGTGCATCTACATTTGCAGGTTCCTCTGTAGCTTCAGTAGAGTGGTCATTTGTTGTGTCACCCATACCAAACAAATCCTCCAGCATCTGATGCATATTGTCGGTGCTAGGCATGTTTGGTGCCACAATAGGATTGCTCCTACCAATCACCTCCCCATGAAATGTCCAAACATCATAGCTATGCACAAATCCTTTTTGTAGTACATGTGGGAATACCTCCTCCTTTGTTTTAAGGTATCTGTTCAAACATACCTTGCAAGGACATATTAATTCCCCCTGTCTAGTTGGTCTCTGATGGATAAGAGCAAACTCAATGAACTTTCGTAACCCTGCCTTGAATACATTACTTTGCACTCTGTTCCCAATATACATCCAACTCCGATCTATTAGAAAATCCATCTACATGAAGGAAAATATATAATAAGTTAAGCACAGTTGTTTGAGATGTTAGGAAACAGCTGTTAGGAAAATATAAGAAGAGATCAGGAAGCTTTAACAAATACATGCAAACAGCAATAGCTGTTTGAGATGTAGTCATGTAGGAGCAAGAATAAGTAAGCAAAAGTAGAAGAAAACTTGCAAATAGAAGTGGTACTAGTAGTCTAGGTTTGAGTAAGAATCTGAATTTCTGATATGAGTAACAAGGAAATAGCAAGAAGAGGGGACATAGAAGTAACAAAAATTTAGATGCAATATAAGGAACATGAAATGAAGGAGAAATTGCAAAAAAAGAAAAGAAAAGAAGCTAGAATAGGAGACACAAGAGGAAATAGAAAAAAATCAAAGAAACAATAGTATAAAAGGACTGATTTTTTTGCAAAAATTGCAGCAAATGGGGGTCGAATATACAACATGAAAAGGAAAAAGAGAAAAGGGGAGGGAAGGGAGAAGACATACATGAAGTCTATCAATATACAAGAAGCAAAAAAGAGGCAGAAGACATTTATGTTGATCACTAAACATTCTTCATATGCATCCCCAGAGTTGAGCTTCAAAAGAACAAGAAAAATCCTTCAAGAACTGCAGTAGCATAGGTACCCATCCATCCCAAACAGAGAGACTATGTAACACGGCCAAGAGACAATCCAATCACAAAATCTTCAAGAAAATAGATCATCAAGACATCACTTCATATCACAAGATCACCAAAAGGATTCAGAAAGTAGACCCAGCATCTCCCTTAGGCAACAACAACCTGATCTTAGACAAGACAGTATACCTTAAATATTTTATATCATGAGTCCAATTTTCATGACAGGGGAATCCTATTAGTGAGTTTACACTCAACAACCTTACCCCGATGAAATCAGCTACATGGCAATTAAAGAATAAATGAATGATAAATTCATTACAACTTCTACACAGCAAACATATAGAAGTATAGAAAAACCCTCTTTTTTAGGTTGTTCATCACTGAGATGTTGTTTCTAGCAATCTTTCGTAATAGGATTCTAAATTCAGATGTATGATCATCTGAATTAAATACCAAGAAAGTTGACCATAGATATCAATATTTTAGATAGAATCCTTAAGAATGTATTTCTCATGGACCAATTTGATCCATAGACTACCTTTCTTTGAAGCTACTATCCAGATATTTAAGATCATAGCAACCTTACAAACGTCTTTGACTTTTTTTATAGACATACCACCTTCATCCTTTACCTTGGTTACATCATCCCACTTAATAAGATGGATATCATTCTTGCCTTCACACTATCCCCATAAGAAATTTATAATAGTTATTTCCACTTCATCACAGATAGAAGTAGGAAGTGAAAAGGAAGAGGACCAGAAATTTTGATTGGTGGACATAGTAGAATTATAAAGTTCTAGTCTCCAATGGAAACTGAAATGATATGTAAATAAGTTTGGTATCTTTAAAAATCAAATGATGGGCATAGAAGCACTAAAGCATGGGCAAAAATAATGATGGTAACTTCTGGTTCACTTGTATGATATGTATCATTATAAGTTAGTAGCATACCATCTTTGTGCACACTTAGCATCAATAGAATGTCTGTCATGCCCATGGAAAGCTTCAGACATGCATTCAACAAAAGGAGTCTTTGAAAACAACATTTGTTAAAACAACATTTGTATATTTGTCTTAGTAATGTGGGTTCCTCCTTGTTCCCTTTATTGTTAAAACAACATTTGTATATTTGTATTTTTTCCTTTACCCCCTCCATCTAAAATACCCTTTCTTTAACATGTGGTTGTGATGCAGGCCCTAAAAGCCAATAACTATGGTAATGATCCTCTGCTAACTGCAGCTCTGTACCTGGAGATTAATCAAAGGCCGACTGCACAGGGCTCCCATGGGACACATCCATTCCTAATATAATAGTTGGCTCTTAGGAGATCTTTGGCATGGATGGAAGATGCTCAGTTGTGGTGAACTTCTCTGTAGGCTTATTCAGGATCTCATTCGCTGTGGAAACATTAAGTGTGTTGTCAGTAAAATTTTTTATGTATTTCGTTTAACTAATTTAAACGAAATACATTAAAAGATTTTACTTACAACACCCTTAATGTTTCCACAGTGAATGAGATCCTAAATAAGCCTGTAGAGAAGTTCACTACAGCTGAGCATCCTCCATCCATGCCAAAGATCTCCAAAGTGCCAACTATTATATCAGGAATGGATGTATCCCATGGGAGCCCTGGGCAGTCGGCCTTTAATTAATTTCCAAGTACAGAGCTGCACTTAGTAGAGGATCATTACTATAGTTATTGGCTTTTAGGGCCTGCATCACAACCACATGTTACAGAAAGGGTATTATTTTAGATGGAGGGGGTAAAGGAAAAAAGACATATATACAAATGTTGTTTTAACAATTAAGGGAACAAGGAGGAACCCACATTACTAAGAACACCCATTCATTCTTGAGGCTTCTTCCTATTCTTCTGAAATGTTGACAATGACTTAGTGTGCCTCTGCAAAATGCAAAAACACCAGGCTATATTATACTTAGTACCAAAAACAAAACATTCAAAAACAACGCAGTGATAAAACAGAACAACAGTCGTACAAGTGACCATAAATAGCAGTAAGAAGAAATCTTTTATCCCCAGTAGTGATTCTAGTATGTATTAATTTATCATATTAAAAAAGCTTTTCAACAGAGCATTAGATACCATTCCACAAAACAAAAACTCTTCCAATACCATGACTAGTGTGATGAGAAATCCACTATAACTACCCCAATTTATTGGATAAACAATTGCTAAGTTATCAAACTTATTGGATAAAGTAGCATTGTTATCCTCAGTTGACCCCTTTCTTCCTCTACCTCTGGACGTATTCTTCTTATTACATTTTAGAAACTCAAAGGAAGGTTCTAAGTTATTTTTCTCAACAGAGTTGGGAGGGGTAACAAGGTTAACCACTTCCCCTTCAAAAGATGGATGAGACTTAGATGAAATGTGTGAAGTATCCACAAAAGAATCCTAGAACTCTTGTTGATACTCTATAGAGTGTCCACATGAGAATGAAAATACATGAAAAATCAAGTGAACCCCCATGACAATATTATTTCCATGAGAGTCAACTATCTAAACCATGTTGGCATGGAGGAAGATAAAAATATAATCCCATGTTGGTGATTCCATCATACATGTTTGACAAGATCTTTCCTAAGAAAATTGACTATGGGAAAAGAAAAGCCAACAATGCTGAGTTAGAAGAGAAGAATGTAACTCCCCAAGCTTTGCCTCACTTGACAAGCAAGTTAATGCAGCCACCAAAGCAATCTACAATTTTCACCCAATAAGAAATGTGTTTATAGGAATGGGTTTAAATGTAAGGGTTTTTAATCAGAATGATGCTTTGGTCACCTCTAGAACTGCTCTTCAAAAGAAAGGTCATTTCAGCACAACAGTTTACAAGCAACCATCTTGATCATCACTGGATCAATAGACTAAAAAACACCAGATAGAAGCTCTACTTCATCTTCTGAACATAAGGACAAGTAGGAAACTCCAAAAAAGGGAGACGGAACCCCCTTAGAAAAGAAGCACTTTTAACTTAGTATGGAAACTCCAACATTGTAGAACACATACAACCATCTTGATCACCACTACATCAATAAACCAGTAACATCAGATGGAACCCTTCTTCATCTTTAGAAAATAAGCACAAGCATAGCAATTCCAGAAAAAAGAACACAGGGCTCGTTTAGTAAAGAAGCACTTTTATCTCATTATGGATAATAGACTATAGCACACTCACATTGATTAACCATTCCTCAAAAATCACCTTACTTCTATACCACCAGATATAGTAAAGGATACATATAATAGATTTAAAGGAGGTATTGCTTATTTCCTTCATACTGTCTTCAAAGAAACTAGGAATATTATTAATACATTCATTATCAACTACTTTGGCTCTGACCCATATATATGTGTGTCATGAGAACACTTGTTCATATAGAATAGAACAGAGTAGCAAAATTAAACATACATGCACACATGTGTATTGCTTTGAACCAAGCTTGAGTCTCAAAAATTATATATGAGTAATATTTGATCAAGTATGACTTGGATTACATGGTAGGTATTATACATAAATTCGAGTTTGTACAATTAATAGATATTGTACATATTCGAGAAAGACAATATTGAATCAAATACTATATCTACTCAATCACATCAGTAAATTATTCTTTTCTTATTGATGAAACACAAAGTTGTATGATAGAAAATCATTATGAGGATGCTATACTATAGATGCATAGCCTAGGAATTTATGTACATCACAACTTTGATTCCCTTCCATTTAGTTATGGTAGCTACTCCCAAGGAGCAATTTCCTCGCTTCCAAATATTAAACACGCCCCTAACTACTCTCTATTACTGTTGTATGACCATCTCCATGCAACTGAGGATAGTCAAAGTTTTTCAACATTGTGATATGTTTCTTATACGTGTGAACGTTAACCCTTAGGGGAGGGGGAGATAACTCATATGAATACTAGATGGTTAGTATTTTTACTAAGTAAACCCAGCTAATCCTATGCAGATCACATTGGGGGGAGATGAAGCAGACACATGAGGTATGAACTGGAAGCCCATTGGAGGAAGAACCAATCTTGGCTATCAGGGATCGAAGTGGGGGCTAGTGCTCTCCCAAATGAGAAAAAGAGAAAAATATACGAACCTAGAGAGGATTCCAGTGGCCGAAGAAGCAAGCTGTGTAGCAGAAACGACCAATGGCCGAGCAGGGCGATCGGCGGAAATCAAGCACGGTGACTGCATAGCAGCAACGACCAATGCGGAGGGCAGCAACCGTCAATGGCGGAGGGCAGAAACCGTCAATGGAGGCAAGGAGTTATGAAGGATGAGCCCAATGCGAAGGATGAACGGCAGCAACCGAGCAGGGCGATTGGCGTCAAGGATGACCCAATGTAGAGGAACCGATGAGAGAATCGGGAGGGGGAGGGTTCAGTGGAGGAGTGCGGAGGAACTGATGAGAGAATCGGGAGGGGGAGGGTTCAGTGGAGGAGTGCGGAGGAAATGAGGGGGAAAGGAGCGCCCGCCGGGACTGGGTGATTTTTTTCATGAATTTTGATAGACGAATCAGTGTTTTAGAATGGAGGGAAGGATTATGAGATGGAGGGAACATTTAGCATGGAGTTTTTGAGGGGGTGATTTGTAAGAAATGTATTTGTGAGGGACCAATGTTCACATAAAATGCCTAACGATGTCAAGACACGGTTGAGGGATTTGGTCCCATATTTGAAGGATGAGCCCTCACAAATGGACATCATTATTCATGATTTTTGGTTCCTCACAAATGTTCTTCAACAAAAGCCAATTTTTTTGTAGTGTGTTGCGCTCAATTAAATTAGTTAAGCTCCTTGTGTTCGACCTTGACTATACTACCTCCGTATACTTGTGGAGATTGGTTAAGTTGGGTAAACTATCCTTTGCTTGGATTGAAACTCGTTAGCCTAAACAGCCAACAAGTTTTTGGCACCGTTGTCGGGGAGCTACGATAATTTAATTGGAGTAATAAGTACTAATTAGTATTCGAGACTAGATCTTCACTCATATTTTTCAAATTTCCATATACCCCTTAGTTGTGTTCTTAATTCCTCTTGTTATTTTTCAGGTTGTATGCGTCGCTCACAATGAGGTCTTCAAACATCCGCTTTGTTAGACCTTGAAATAGAGAGAACTCTTTTAAGCTTGAGAAGAGCAAGAAGAGTGGAACAACCGCTACTAGTAGGTACTCCGCCATCACCATCACACCACCACCATCTTCTTCACCTTCTATGGTAGCTACACCAAGTAATCCAGCCTTGGAAGATGACCGTCCTTTAAAATATTTTGCAATACCAGTCGCCACAAACATCTGTGGGGCCATTGACTTGCCTGTTGTAGAAGCAAATAACTTCTCTATTGCTCCTTCTATGATGCAAATGATACAGCAGAATTGTTTTGGGGGTACATCCAATGAAGACCCAAGTCTTCATGTTGCCGAGTTCTTGGAATATCTAAATACCTTCAAGATTAACGGAGTGTCTGTTGATGGAATTAGATTCATGTTATTTCCCTTCACTATAAGAGATAGAGCAAGAGGTGTGGCTTTTGTCTCTTCCCAAGAAATCAATTAAAAGTTGGGACCACCTCCTTAATGCTTTCCTTGCAAAGTATTATCTGCCAAGCAAGACAGCCCATTTGAGGAACCAACTCACCAATTTCTCTCAGAGTGAAGGAGAAAGTCTATATGATACATGGGAATGGTTCAAAGATCTTCAATGCCTTTGCCCACACCATGGTTTGACAAATTGATTTCTACTTCAAACCTTCTATAATGGACTATTTTACAATACCCAGTTGACTTCAGATGCCACAGCTGGTGGTGCATTAATGAATAAGTCTTATAGAGAGGCTTATGATATTATTGAAGATATATCACTAAACCACTGCCAATGGGGAGGAGATAGAGGAGCAAAATCAACCTCTACAACAAGTTCTTCAACCAGAAAACAAGGAGGAAAGCACATTGTTGATTTTGTTGGTCTTATTGCTGCCAAGCTAGATGTGCTTACATAGAAATTTGAGAAGATGACCACTTTGCCAATTCAATCCACTGAAGCAACATGTGAAGCTTGTGGTAATGTAGGACATACTTCTTCTTCATGTTTTGCCCCTAATGCAATGGAAGGAAATTTTGAACAGGTCAATGCTGTTGGGATGCAAGGGAATAAGCAATACAATCCCTATTCCAACCAATACAATTCGAGATGGAGAGATCATCCTAACTTCTCCTACCAAAATACAAGCAACACTCAAAACTTCCAGCAAGGACAACAACAACTGCAACAACAACAACATGCCAACCGTCAAAGAAATCCGTCGAGTTTCAACAACAGGGGTTATCAACAGCCATAACAACCCCAAGGTTCTTCCCTAGAAGCTATGATGGAGAAATTTATATCTACACAAATGCAACAGAATGAGGAACTCCAGGGGAATGACAAGCTTTTAAAAGATGCTATTGCTCAACTTTTTGCAAAGGTGGATGGAATTTCCACTCACACCAAGATGTTAGAAAACCAAATAGCACAACAAGCTCTAAACCAACAAAGGACTCCACAATCCGGTTCTCCTCCAAGCCAACTGGAAATGAACCTAAGGCAACAAGCTCATGCAATCATCCTAAGAAGTGGAGCTGAGATTGAAAGACCTTCTCCATCCAAGGAGAAGAACATGAAGGTAATTGATGAAGAGGAGTCTAACACTCCTAATTGCAGCAAGGAGAAAGGTAAATCTGAAGCACCACTTTCCTTCAAAGCCACTACACCTTTTCCTCAAATGTTAGCCAATAAGAAGAAAGACCAGAAATTCGGAAATATATGGACTTAATCAACAAATTGCATGTCAATCTACCTTTTGCTGAAGTTATTGCTGAGATGCCTTCTTATGCTAAATTCCTTAAGGATATTTTGACTAAAAGAAGAAAAGTTGATCAAGTAGAAACAGTAATGCTTTCAGAATTTGTGAGTTCTATTATTCAAAATCATCTTCCACAAAAGCTTGATGATTTGGGAGCGTTTACACTGCCTTGCAAGATTAATGATACCACTTTTTATAAAGGTCTAGTAGATCTCGGTGCCAGTATTAGTCTCATTCCATTTACCTTATGGCAAGAACTAGATCTTGGGCTTTTGAAGCCCACAAGGATAGTTATTGAATTAGTTGATCATTCTATTAAATACCCAAAAGGTATGGTGGAAGACGTACTTGTACAAATCCGGAAATTCTATATACCCTGTGATTTTGTTGTTCTTGATATGGCGGAAGTTCCTTCCAACCCCGTCCTTTTTGGAAGGCCATTCTTGAGGACTGACGGATGTCTTGTTGATGTTTGGGAAGGAAAGCTCACTCTACGTGTTGGGGAAGAGGCTATGGAATTCTCTATTTATGAAGCCATGAAAGCACTCGCACGTGTTGAAGAAATATGTTTGCTTGATATTATTGATCCTATTGGGAATGATAATGAAGATGATGATGATTTGATGGTTAATCCTTATGATGATGATGTAACTGAACTCAACGATTCTAAAAATTCGAGAGCACTATCTATTTCTAAAGCAGCAGCTATCAATGAAGATACTCCATTTGTTGAAGATAAAGTAGATGAAAGTATAGCGGGAAAAAAGGTAGAACTAAAAGCCCTTCCACCTGGGCTAAGGTATGAATTTCTTGACCCAAATTCTACATATCCTGTTATAATACATAATGAATTAACCAATGACCAAGAAAGTAAATTGCTTGCCAAATTGCATTTGTATAAAGACGTCATTGGTTATTCCATTGAAGATTTAAAAGACATTCATCCTTCAATTTGTATGCATAGAATAAATATGGAAGATGATGTCAAACCAATGGTCGAACCACCTAGACGCCTAAATCAAAATATGCTTGAAGTGGTAAAGAAAGAAATTTTCAAGTTAATCGATGCTGGAATCATTTATCCCATAAGTGACAGCCCTTGGGTTAGTGTCATTCACGTGGTACCTAAAAAGGGGGGTGAAACTGTCATTAAAGGAGACAGTGATGAGTTAATACAAACACATATGGTTACCGGCTGGCATATGTGTTTTGACTACCGGCGTTTGAATAAGGCAACCCACAAAGATCATTTTCCGTTGCCTTTCATTGATTTGATGCTTGAACGTCTTGCCAAGCACTCTTATTTTTGTTACTTGGATGGGTATTCCAGATTTTTCCAGATTCCTATCTATCCTCCCGACCAAGAGAAAACCACATTCACTTGTACTTATGGAACATATGCTCATCGTCGTATGCCGTTTGGTCTTTATAATGCTCCTACTACTTTTCAGCAGTGTATGATGGCCATATTCTCTAATTTTATTGAAAATATAATGGAGATTTTTATGGATGATTTTAGCGTGTACGGTGATTCTTATGATCAATGTTTATTGAACCTGTCTCTAGTCTTAGCCCACTGTAAAAAGGTTAACCTAGTGCTAAACTGGGAGAAATGTCATTTCATGGTACAATCCAGTGTAGTGCTAGGACATGTTGTATCTAACAAGGGTATTGAAGTGGACAGGGCAAAGGTCGAAGCAATTGAGAAGATGTCTACTCCATCTTCACTTAAAGACATCCGGATTTTTTTAGGACATGCAGCTTTTTATAGAAGATTCATTAAAGATTTCTCCAAAATTGCAAAGTCATCGTGTTCCCTACTTGCAAAGGATGTGAAATTTGTGTTTGATGATGATTGCCATGTAGCCTTTTCCAAGCTTAAAGAGGCCCTCATTTCAGCCCCAATTATTCAACCTCCAGACTGGGATTCTCCTTTTGAGCTAATGTGCGATGCAAGCGATTATGCAGTGGGAGCTGTTTTAGGACAGGGGAGAGACAAGAAAATCCATGCCATCTATTATGCAAGTAAAACTCTCGACGAAGCAAAAATCAACTATACAACCACGGAGAAAGAAATGCTTGCAATTGTATATGCATTTGACAAGTTCCGACAGTATTTGGTAGGATCAAGGGTAATTGTATATATTGATCATGCTGCCATAAAGTATTTGCTGAATAAAAAAGATGCCAAACCACGCCTTACTCGGTGGATACTACTTCTGCAAGAGTTTGATCTTAAAATCCGAGACAAGAAAGGTACAGAAAATAGTGTTGCCGCTCACCTTTCTAGACTGACCACAGAGGCTGGAGATCTATTGCCAATTGAGGATCATTTTCCTATTTTAAAGCTCTATGCACTGTCATCCACTCAAGCACCATGGTTTGCAGACATTGCTAATTTTCTTGCTACTGGACAACTACCACCGGACTTGACGTATCAACAAAAGAAGAAATTCTTTCATGATGTAAAATTCTATTACTGAGATGACCAGTTGCTATTCAAGCATGAAAGTGATGGGCTAATCCGGAGGTGTGTTGTTGAGGAGGAGATCCCAAACATCATTTTTGAATGCCATGCCTCTCCTTATGGAGGAGATTTTGGAGGAGAAAAGACTGCTACAAAAATACTTAAAGTTGGTTTCTATTGGCCCACATTATTCAAAGATGTCAATCTATTTGTCAAATCTTGTGATAGATGCCAAAGGACAGGAATCATATCCCGCCGCGACGACATGCCACTCAACTCTATCTTAGAGGTTGAGGTTTTCGATGTATGGGGAGTGGACTACATGGGACCATTCCCATCTTCCTGGGGGTATTAATACATTCTTGTTTCTTGTGAATATGTGTCTAAATGGGTTGAAGCCATTCCAACCCAAGCACCGAATGCCAAATCTGTAATTAAGCCTGTTCAAAATATTATTTTCCCTTGGTTTGGAGATCCACGTGCTGTAATTTTTGATGGAGGCACACACTTTGCTGAAAAACAATTCAACAATCTTCTCTCCAAGTATGGTGTGACTCATAAGATCTCTACACCCTATCACCCTCAAATATTCGGGCAAGTAGAGGTTTCAAATAGGCAACTGAAGAACATTCTTGAAAAGACTGTCTCTAGTTCAAGGAAAGATTGGGCATTAAAGATAGATGATGCACTATGGGCATATCGCACAGCCTACAAAACCATCATCAGGACTACTCCATTCAAGCTGATCTACGACAAATCATGTCACCTTCCGCTTGAGTTGGAGCACTGTGCTTTGTGGGAAATTAAGTTCTTGAATTTTGATATGAAGAGGGCAGGAGAAAAATGTCTATTGCAGCTGCAGGAGCTTGAAGAACTCCATCTCGATGCTTATGAGAATGCAAAGTTATACAAAGAAAGGACAAAGGCTTGGCATGATAAAAGAATTCGCAAGAAAGACTTCCAAGAAGGAGATAGAGTATTGTTATTCAAGTCTAGATTAAAGCTATTTCCAGGAAAGTTGAAATCAAAGTGGTCCAACCCATTCCTAGTGCTAATGATTTTTCCATATAGAGCTGTGGAACTCCAAGGCAAAGATGGAACCTTCAAAGTAAATGGACAACGTTGCAAACGCTACTCTTGCGGGGTTGAAGTGGAGAAAGGAGATTCTTGCTCCCCCCAAAGATGCTTGAAGAATTAGAAGTGTCTTACTCCAGACTCTAAATGGAGGACCTTGTGGGAGTTGACCCCACGTTAGGATAGATTTCTTTTAAGTTTTCCAAGTCAAAAACACTCTTTAATTTTGTTGATAAGCCTGTCATGGATGAATGTAATAATCTAGACTTGATTTCCACCCTATCCGTCTTTGTTTACTGTTGAATGATTGCAATTTTTTGCAGAAATTACAAAGTGCACGGCGTGTCTTTCGAAGACACGACGTGCACCTCAGTAAAAATTGCAGCAAAAGATGTTCTAGAAACTCGCATGGCGTGCATACCCCAAGCGCATGTTGTGCACCAGGGAATTTGAGATTTTGGAAACTTTCTAGAAACTGACACGACATGCACTATCAATATGCATGCCGTACTCCTGGGAATTTGAGATTCAAGAAAAGTTTTGGAAACTGACACGGCGTGCGCTATCAATATGCACACTGTGCACCTGGGAATTTGAGATTCAAGAAAAGTTGTGGAAACTGACACGGCGTGCGCTATCCATATGCACGGTGTGTACCTAGGAAATGGAAATTATGGCAACTCTCTGGGAACTCGCACAGCGTGCACATCCTCAGCGCATGTCGTGTACCTGGTATTTGAAAGCTGCAGCAACTTTCTGGAAAGTCGCACGACATGCACATCCTCAACACACGTCGTGCACCTGGTCGTAAAGGAGAATTCAAAAACAAAAATTTAGGAAGTACACACCATGCACTCCAAGTGCACACCGTGTACTCCAAATGCACGCCGTGCACTTTCTCATAAAGTTTAAACAAAAAGGAGTTGAAGTGCACGACCTAATCTCTTTCCACCCCTACAGCCGTGCACTCCAACCCTAGCAGCTATGCGAGCCACCATCCACCAGACCCTGAGCAAACGCACGTCGTTCCGCCGCTAAATCGGTCGTGTGCCCCCTTTCTTCCACCTTCCGACACTGTCGTGCGCTCTTGCGGCCGTGCAGTCTGTGCGCCCACCCTCTTCTCCAGCTCGGTAGCAACCGCTTTGCACCTTACAATCGTGCACCTTGCCGCAGCACCAGCAACGCCCGCATCCAGCCACCTCACTGCCGTCTTCACTAGTTCTTCCTACGCCTTGCCGCTGTGCAGTCCTCGTCGCTGCCACCTTTCTCCTCCGATGCCGCCGCACTAGAAGTGGCCAAGCACTAAGCTACAGAAGCCGCCATCGTGTCATCCCAAGCACCAACCAGTCGGAACGACATGCAGCAGTAGCATCTTGCCCTATCACCCCAAAATCACAGCCGTCGGCGTAGATTTGGATCTGATGTAGATCTACAGGTGCACGCCGTGCATCAACTTTGCACACCATGCATCAACTTGTCTGAAGAAGAAGAATAGTGCACTTTGCACACCATGCACCATCTTTGCCCGCCGTGCACTAGCTGCTGATCGAATGGCACCAATTAAGCACAAGGCAGGTCAACGCCATGGAGTAGCTTCTTCATCTTTCGCACCTCCCGCCGCTGATGCACCACCTTCCGTGGAAGCACCTGTAACTTTTGTACCATCTACACAGTTTTAGGTTAGACCCAAAGAGGATGCCGACTACCAGTTCCTCATCACCAGGTGTGTTCTTCCCTCCCGCTACATGTGCGAGGAAACCCTTAACAAATTGGGTTTCAAGAATGAGGTAGTAAACAATTTAATGTTTTTGGGTTTGCACTACCTTTGCACCAGAATTGCTAAAACTTATCCCCGCCTAGTCTATGAATTTCTTATAACTTTCAAGGTCGAGAATGACCCACAAAACCGCAGTGCACCTTATCCGAAAATCAGTTTTCGACTTTTGAACAAATCATTTTCTATGGATCTTAAGTGGTTTTGTGTTTTGCTTAAATTCAATTATGGCGGCTACACTGATTATCCTCCAGCTTTCCATAGCGACTCTTTCTGGTCCAAAATCACTTGTGAAACGGTGCATAGAGCAAGGAACGCTCGAGCTTCAGCAATCTATAATCCAATTTTCCGAGTTATGCATCGTCTTCTTAGCACAGGGCCTTTCGCTAAAAATGAAACTCAAGGTGTAGTAGGAGAGGCTGATCTATTCTTCTTATGGTGCTTGGTGAACAATGAGCAAATCAGTACTAGCTACTACATTGTTAATAAGCTTCTTGACACAAAAAAGAAGAAGAAAAGGGAGGCTGGTGACATCATGTGCGGGGGGATGATAAGCATTCTTGCAATGCAGCTGGGATTAGATGTGGGTGATTTAGAACCTACACTGGGAAAGAACCTTGTTGATATCATCTCATCTCTTGTGGTCTGATCTCAAGACATGGCAACAGTACATCTAAATTCAATGTTTTTATCACCAAAAAGCAGTTCATAACCATTCCTGATGCAACTCGAAACGACATCAAGAACAAGGCCACCTGGAAGGTGGAAGTACAGCCAGAGGCAGATGAGGAGACACCCACTCGAGATGCCAGCAGCTCTACACATGCGCCTACACCAGCAGCGCCTACTCCTCTTCCACTGTCCACCAATACTCAGAAAAAGTATAGTTGGATGATGTCGGATGTGCATCACCTTATGTCTACGTGCAACAGAGATTTGACTACATTGACACCCGCCTTGACCAGATGGGCGCATAATATGACACCCGGTTCGACCACTTGAGTGCGCAATACACTACCATGTATGACATGGTCAACAGGATGGATGTGTGGCACATCTCGCGGGGCCACTACCCTGCACCACAGACTTTCCAGAATCCTCCACGGTAGCAGACCGAGGTTCCAGAAGTCCCACAACAAGATTTTTCTAAGCACGAGCCACAATAATTCTAGGAGCAGCAGCCCGACTCATCCGCCTAGCCGATGGACATCCCCGATATCATCAGTCAGTTCTTCCCAGAGCAGGTGGCGGCAGATCCTTTTTCTGATTCCTTTCACAATAGGTATCCGGTTGTGAACTCCGTAAGTTCGATTGAAGCAGTGAGGACACTACTGATTTCAAGCTTAGGGGAGGTACAACTGGCCAGTAGTTGTCGTTTTCTTCAACATTTCCTTTTTTGAGTCAGTTGTGTCAGTTGTTTTTCTATTTTTCCATTTTATTCCATGACATGTTCCATGATGGAAAAATTTATATGATTTGAGACTATATTATTAAGCATGAACCCCCTCTAGCATGCTGAAATTTTCTATCCTCTATGTGTTTTTGGCTATATTTAAGAGAGAAAAATTAAGAGCGTGTTTGAATGAAATGGAAGTTGAAAAATTCCCATGTACTTTGATGTGATTTGTGTTTGTGGTAAGATATCTCAAATTTTTACATCTTGGACTACTCAATACATGTAATGGTTTCAATTTTTTGCAGAATAATTAACTTACAACACTTTTTAGAATACGTGATACTCTTGCCAAATTTTTAGTCCATTTGCAAATCGAATTTTCAGTGAAAATTTTTCAAAAGAATGATCAAAATCTTGCTAACTTTAACATTCTTGTTGACTCTTTGGTGTTGCACCATCAATAGTTTATCTTTACCCAATAAAAGATGGCATATGGCCCACATATTATGCTAGCCTAGTGTGAGTCTGATCTAGAAATGATGGTTAGGTGATATGAAAATCAAAAGAGGGTAAAAACAACACTCCAACCGGCATTCCTCATGAGCATAAGCCTAAATTAGCAGCTGAATGTCGGAAACCCAAAAATTTCATTATCACATCCTTTTGAAAAAGAGTGCAACTAAGTTTTGTTAATGTTAACATCGGTTTGATCATCTTATATCCATACTAGCTGAAAACTTGTAATGTGCATGCACTGACTATTTGGCTTGATTATCCAAATTCTATTTAGTGTTGTCTAGTTGAGCTTTTCGTTTAATTTGAAACCGACCATGTTGAACTTAATTTACCTATCATGAATGTTGAAAAATTTGAGATGATAACAATGAACACAAGCACAAAGAACATGGTTGACTTAGCTGATTGCATATCTTCTTTTCATTTCATCCATGCATGAACTAATTTTTCTCCTTGAAAATAGCCCTATTCCTTTTTGCTTGAGGACAAGCAATAGTTCAAGCTTAGGGGGATTTGTTGTGTGATTTATATATCATCTTTTCACATGCTATCACACACAAATTTGGTTCATTCTGATATAATTTCGTCTCTTTTCATATTACTTTTGCCATCTTTTTGTTATTCTACTTATTTCATAACTTGCATTGCAGATTTGCCACAAAGTGAACTGAATTCGGAGTTTAATTATGTCGAAACAGCAGAATGCATCTCGTACACCACAGATGCACGGTGTGCACCTTTCCAGAGAAAGTTGGTTCATCCAGCCAGAAGAACGCACGGCGTGCACGGAGAAAATGCACGACGTGTGAGTTTCCAGAAGTGCACATAAAGGAAAATGCACGGCGTGCACCTGGGACGTAAACAGCCAAAAAAAGTTCTGGAAAGTTGCATGGTGTGCATATCTTCAGCGCACGCCGTACACAATTCAGCCCGATGCAAATTGCACTTTAGGTGCACGACGTGCACCTGGCAGTTTCAGAAATACGAAAATTTAGAATTCAATTTTAAAATAAGGAGGGAAGGCAAGGGACGGTTATGTTCGGTCATTTTGAAGTGTTTCTCTCATCCTAGAGCTAGAGCAGAGCAGAGGAGGGTGATTTTGGAGAGATCCAAGGTGGTTTCTTGCATAAGGAGACCATTTCTTCTTCTCCACTTCTCCATTGTCTTCTCCAAGGTGCAGCCAAGCTTCCCCAACTTCAAGCAGCTTCTTGGGAAAGGAGCTAGTCCGTCTAGGAGCAGCTAAAGAAGGGTAATTTCGTCCTCAAACCGGAATTCTTCCTTCTTGTGGTTACATCTTTAGTTCTCCTTGTCTTTTCCCTTCTAAATCATGTCTAGAACTGAAATTTCTATAACAAATCTGCAAGGCATGGTTATGGATGAGTAATTCTTCTTTTCTTGGACATGGGAGAGTAGCTCCCATGTCATAGCATGTATGGAACAAGTAATTTTGTACTAAATACTATGTTTCTTGTTTCTTTACCATGAAAGTACCGATTTACGCTTTTCTTGCATGTATTGGTGGCCACTTTATGTGCATGCTTTCTACCTTCTTGCTTGATCTGAGAAGATAAGTAGGAATGTATGCAGGTGCTTTTCTTGGCAACTTTTCCTCTTCTATGAGAGTAGAGAAGAATGAGTTGAGGAACAGGTTGTGATCAAAAGTGAAATTCATACACGAGAGTGTTGTTTTAAGTTGTGATCGTTGCATTTACACGGGGAGGTGAAATGTAACACAACCTATCCTTGAAATAAGAACTTATGTATGTTTAAATTATTGTGTTGCTTTGATTGCTATGATGTGTGAACGAAATCCTAATGTCCAAGATTCCCCATATTTCTGAAATAGAACTTCTTTTAGTAGTTCTTGCTTGCTAGTTAAAATCTAGTTTTTTTGCTGTTAAAATATGAATTCGCTACGTTTAGACAAACATTTTTCATCTCCTTAAAACCGATCTAGATTGTTGAATTTTAGTGTTGTTGCACTCAATTAAATTAGTTAAGCTCCTTGTGTTTGACCTCGACTATACTACCTCTGTATACTTGCGGAGATTGGTTAAGTTGGGTAAACCATCCTTTGCTTGGATTGAAACTCGTTAGCCTAAACAACCAACAAATTTTATTGACCATTCTTTTAATTTGTAAGAGTTACATAATATAAATATCATTCATTTCAGTCATTTACCTAAGTTCATCTATTTCTTTTCATCCTGCCATCTAACTTACCTACCTTTATTTCCTAGATGCATCATCATTGACCCAACTTTTTCCAATGGCTGAATTACCAGGTGACCGATGATATTGTTCCCCCTCCTATTATCTTCTCTCCCATTCTCCTTTTTTTCCTTCTTATGTTCCTATTCTCCCTTGTACTTCTCTATTCCCTTTGTCGGATGCTAAAAACTCTAGTTGTCTTGATTGACCCTCACTCAACGCCAATTTTCTTGGCAAAGGAGAACTATCACCAGGAGTTGCAGACACTGCATAGACTGCTAAGTCGACCTTACACAATGTCGACCTCATATATGTTTAGGAAATGTTATACCAACACAAACAATGAGAGATCCCAATCACTATAGCTACTCCTCCCACAACTAGGGATTGACAAAGACTACCACGACTGACATGCATACCTTACCAACAATTGTGGATTTTTATTTTAGACATCACAACGGCCCAGACCCTAACCTTGTTCTCCTCTAACCACCTTTTACCAAGAAAACCCCGTTATCACCTCTTCTTCTTCTCACGGCCAATGTGATGACCTATAGAAATGCCTATAGAATAAAATTGGTTATGATGTCGACCCTAACCAAACCCTTGATGGTCTTTTGTCCACCTCTAGCCTCAAAAACATTTTTCCTTCACAACAACCACCAATGGTGCTACCTTATCATATCTCTTCACCATATGGACTTACAACACATCATTATATCTCTACAACCATTCTTCCCAACATTCTCTTGAAGAAGATCTGCATGATGCCTATTATCCCTACGTCTGTTATGGAGAAGAATATTATGATCCTATGTAAGGCCCCTGAACTTGATTAATGAGCTGAATAAGCTTCATTACCATAACGGAATGCTAATAACCATAATCTAACCTTTTTATATGTTTTGAAATCATAATACAAGATTAAGTTTCAAATTTGGTCCAATTTGAACACTATTTGAGCAAGTTATGCAATTTTCTGTGCATTTTGGATTTTTCTACAATTTACCATATTGAGGGATTTTCTTTGCAATTTTTCACATAAATTATGTTCCTTAGATGTTATATTATCATTATTTATTGTTTTTAGTCATGGGGATCCTAGTTGAGCCATGTTTTGAAGGTGTTTTCCTCAAGGGTATTTTAGGGTTTATCCCTTCATGGATGAGCTACCTTTAGTAGCTATCAACTAATGAATTATGTGATTGGCTGGGAAATTCGACAAAGGAAATCTAATCAGGTGTATATGGATGGTGGGGGAGCTTCTTGTGTGTGTTCTTGAATATTTTTAATAGTTTAAGGCCATAGACACATGGGGAAGCTACTTTTGCACCTCATGCTTGCTTCCATCCTTATCCATGGGCTATATTTACCTCTTCCTTGCCCAAGTACGTATCTATGCTTGATTTCTCTTTCCTCTAAACTAGATCAACGACTCCACTCTGTTTTTATGTGGAACCAAGTTCTCTAAGGCAGAAGACAACCCCTTTTTGGAGAAGAAGGTCTCCAAGAGCTCCATTTAGCCCTACCTAGGGTTTCCAAGGTCATCTTCTAGGGATTTCGACCAAGGCAAGTTATTTTCGTCCTTCCTTCTCCATTTCTCTTGCTTCTCTCCTTCCTTAGACCTTCCTCCAGGTCGTAATTTTACTGTTCCATGGTAGAATTTGCTCTAAAGCTCTAAAACCCTACCTTTCTTGCTCCTTATGCTTACGGTTTGCTCATTTGATGAAGAAAGGTGCTAGATGGACGAGTTCATAGATTATCTACTCGAGTTTTCTTCTGTTTGGGGTTTCATATTCTCACTATAGTCAAGTTTTATAACTTTCTCCACGTTTATTGCTTACCATAAACTTTCTAGATCATGTTCTTGCTTGAAAATGATGATCCATGCACTAAAAAGCAATGCTTGACTTGGATTTAGATTTTTATAATGTTCCCTATTCTTATTTCAGTTCTAGATGAACCTGTGATCATGTGTGTGTTATTACTATGGTATAATATGACTTGGATCAGGTTGGTTTGACAACCTATGGTGCTAAGAACCTATCAACCAATGGTCAATTTTAGTGTTTAAAGCTGATTTCTTCTATAAAACCATGACTCGATGATGGTACCATTGCAACAACCCTATGGTGTTGTCTTCATGACAACTGATGGTCATGATCAAAGGTTTCATATGATGGTGACAACCTATGGTCACCCCCTTAGGTCAGGTTTTGGATCAATTAGAATTTTAATTATCAACCATTAAGTATCCTATTGGTGTTATCAATCAATGATGACATTAGCTTAATATTTGATGATGATTAATGAATATAGTGTTGACCTAAAAACTTATGGTGATTTAATGATCACTAATGATGGTGTATCAGGTCTCTAAAACCTATGATGATTTAAGCATTGTAGTTGTAGTATCAATTAATCCTTAGATTAATGGTTTCTCAGGTCACTTGATGCAATGGTCGGACATATACTGTAATTGATGGTTTTAGCATATGAACTTGACCCAATGGTCAATATATAATGTTTATTCGTCCAATAAAGTAGAATTATGGCTAATGTAATATGTTGGTCCTAATAATGTGATTTATATGGTTTCCTTTATATGATCAACTTAAGGGGCTCACTTGTTGTCAATGGATGGCTTGTTTTAAATAAACAGTCGATTGTGGGTTTTACCCTACTCCCAATGGAACTTTTTGTGTTGTTAATCAAGGGATATCTAGGGTTAGATGGTGACTCTTTATAGAGAACAAATCAAGGACTTCATAGGTGGTTTATCCAAGATGTTTACTTATGTAAACAAGGTCCATTTCAGGCCAGTTAGGCCACATTATGTCATATTGGGCTATAAAGTTAGATGAAGTCTGAATCTTGATGCATCAGGTGACTCAAGTTACTAATTTAGAGTTAATACAAATATATGAGGCACATTAGATCACATTTGAGCATTAAAAAGGTTGAATCAAGAAAAAAGACATCAAAGATTCATTTTTGGCACATCAGTGGAACTACTATCAGAATTCGATCATGAAACTAGCATCATTATATAGATCTTGTTGAGATGATCAAATTTCATATATTATATGCCTCATTTGCCTAAAGAGTGCCCAAGTTATCAATTTTGGAAGATTTACATATTAAACTTTAGAGGGGGGCGTTACCAAAATATATGTGGTGCTTGGGATCGTCAGATCTCGATCCCAGGGATGCTCACATTCAAGGCATGCACTCTCCACCCACCGCTCTAGGTCACCCAGGCACATTAGTTGGAGACTCGCACTCAGCTTCACACGCTCTGACAACCACACATCACCCCAGGTCGCTCGGGTGGCATCCACTAGTGACCTATTGACGTTGGTTGCTACCCTTCACCGCTGACCCAGGCACATGACAAGGAAGTTAGATCCCTTGGCTTGTCATCTTCCCTACCGATGCATAGTAGCTACCCTACCTAACACCTCCAAAAATTGAGGCAAGGTGGCATCTTTGAACCCCGTGGAGCTAGTGGTTGTCCTAGGTCTATGCATAGGGGCATCAGTGAGAAGATATTGGACGCCATTAGTGGTTGCATAGCGTTCGCTTCCTAGTCATTGTCTGTGTTGTGTTTCGACAACATTGCTTGTGGGCGTAGCTATTGAGGCAGCTTCTAAGACATAAGAGTCCATTGGGCCATAACAGAGAGAGAGAGAGAGGAAGAGGGAGAGAGGGATAGGGGAACTAGCACCAAGCCATCCTCGTCTAGCCATCTTCATGATGGTGGGAGGGTTCTGCAACCGGGGAGGAGCTGACAGCGCCATGATGGTTATGAGAATCTTCATAGGTGGCACTGATGCTATGGAGGGAGGAACTAAAACAAGCAACAAGGGGTTGGAGGGATTTATATAGGAGGAGGGGAAGCAAGGGGGAAGTTTTAGGGTTTAGGAGGGTGAGCAGGGTGGTGGAAACGGCCAGTTGGGCTTATCCCTCCCATCGACACCCCACTGCCAGCTGGAGCTGGTCCACTGACCAAAAGGAGAGGAGGTGAGGAGAGAGGAAGGAAAGAGGAGGAGAGGTAGTAGCATGGGAAGTGCCAATCTTGTACGACCTTCTGTGCGCACGCGAAGAGTAGACCAGGGAGGCGAGGGAAACAAGGATGTTGGCCATATCTGGGCTTAGTTCCTAGCTAGTTCAAGGTCAAATAAATGGACAAAAGGTTAGAGATTAGGTCTTATATTCAAATAGGTCCATTTCCTTCATGGAATCCCCAAATTGGGAAAGGAAACATGCGTTGGAACTGTGATATCAAGCCCCAGAATATGACATTGAATTTAGGATAGAATGAGACTCATAGAAAGGGTTAGAAATAGAATTACATATCCATGGTGCAAAAAATCCTCAACATTAGTCAAAAAGGCACATTATAACATTTAATCGGTTTCAATGTTAATTGAGTATATTGTGACTCAAAATCATAAAATCAAAGGAGAGGAAGTTTATTGAGCACCGCCTAGCATCAAACTTGTCGAGGTGTGAAATAATTTGAGGAAATAGAAAACTAGGTTATCACATTCTCCCTGTGTCGCAAAAATTAGCACATTTTGTCATTCAAGATTGAGTTTTCATATTCCATATCAAAAACCATCATTAGATTATTTTCATTACTTTCCATATCAATACCATTCCACAAATGATAAGTTGAGCATCATGGCCAACATAGACACATTGATCATCTGATAGGGAGTTACATCACACGAGTCAAAATTTTGGAGAGATTATCCTATATCCCCAAATTTGGAGAGATTACATTTTAAGTCAATTAGATAGAGATCAAGAGTAAAGCATGACTTTCTATCCCAACATTTAGGGTTCTATCTTCTAAATTGGCCTAGGTGGGGTTATACATCCATGATTGAGATTTCATATTTCAACAATTCAAGGTAACATCATATTTCAACATCGTGATTTCATGCTCAAAATCAATGGAAGATCACACCCTAGTCCACATGGATCTCACCCCTAAGTCATAAATCCAGTGAGTCAACATAATCATCATTTTTCATTTTTGAGATTTGGAAACATGAAAGTCATTAATCATACATCGAGTGTGATCTCAAGATCTAAATAGGGTGATCATAGGAGTTGCACTGAGATCATCAATCATGTGTCAATATTTCATTATTCAACATCGAGAGTCACGATTTCATACATCAATAGTGAGAGTCATGTTTGGACATCAAAGTCATAAGTCCAAACGTTTCTAAGCTAGGGTTTAGGTTCCTATTTTAGACCTTATGGGTGAGTTAGATGCCATACACATTCTTTTGGAGGTTTCACTACGATATTTGAGCACATAAATTTCTAAATAATTATGTAACCCGTATTTTCTCCATCTCTTAGGGTGCAACATCAATTGCTTTATGTCGCAGTGATTGGGATCATGGTGACCTTCCCTCCCAGGCTTGGTTTTCTCAGTGACCTTCCCTCCTGGGCTTGGTCTTCATATCGGCCTTCCTTCCTGGGCTTGACCTCTCGATGACCTTCCCTTCTGAGCTTGGTCTTCATGTTGGACTTCCCTCTTGGGCTTGGCCTCTTGGTAACCTTCCCTCTTGGGCTTGGTCTTCATGTTGGCCTTCCCTCTTGAGCTTGGCCTCTTGGTGACCTTCCCTCCTGGTTTTGGTCACCTACTATCAGCCACATCCTCAATGACTTTTCCTTACATCCCTTAGAGATGGCATAGTTGGGTTTGAAGAATTATACTCAATATGTTCTTTCATACTTTGCATACTGAATCATTCAAACTTTAGGTGTCATTTAAAGTTTCCTCATCTCTTAAACTGACTAGTTAACTCACCCTTCTGGGAGCGATCATTCATCCATACACGCAAATCAATCATCCGTGGAGCAACATTTTGTGCATTACTCAACACTTCAATATCAATTTCAATTTCATGGTTTCCAAGGTTGATGAATGATCTAGGCTTAGGTATTCCTAGGAACTTAACCACTAGCCATGGCCAGCACTTGTCATATTTCAAGATCAACATCAAACTGAGGTCCAACATCGAGTATAAATATCGTCATGGATTTGACATATTAGAGACTTAGGTCTAGAAATTACAATAGTATGAAAGGGGTCGCCTTTCCTAGCTCTAAATAATCCATAAAGTGAGAATTTAGAGGTAGTCAAATAGATAGGTGGACTAGGTTAGGGGAGTCATAAGTCAACTACCACCGTAATATAGCACATTAGTCCACTTTAATTATGAGTCATCAAGCATATCCAAATAGGGAGAGTATCAACTATCAAATCATATTTCATAAGAGAATAATTCAAACATCAAGATCATAATAGGGCAACCATATTTCAAGGTTTTGCAAGATCAATGTCATTATCCCATTCCCTTCTTTTCAAGGTCAAGGTAAGGGTAGATTTTGTAAGTTGAGAATTCAAATTGAGAAATCAAGGTTTTGAGCATAATAGTGCAAGATAAAGATCTTAGTTCACCATTCCATTCAAATTGAGGCTACAAATAGGAATAATAGTCAATAGGAGGGTTTTCCTCTTGTAGAAAGTCTTCATATCATGATCTAGGGTCTCAAAGATAAGGTCATTCGGTGGGATGATCATTGCACATATCAAATAGGGAAAAGTTTGCTTAACTATGTTTGAGGTCTGATCAATAATAGAGCATAGTTTTAATCAATAGGGACCTCATAAACCATGTTGTGTAATACATGAGTTCCACCTCATTTCACCACATAGGGATTTTACCTCAAACATAGAAAGCACTTATGTAACGACCCCGCCTCTCGGTAACCCCCACTTAAGGGAGACCAAGAGATTAGAGTTGTTATCCCAATAAACTGGATCAAAGGTTTGACAATTTAATCAATAATAATTAAGAAATTCTACCAACTAAACTGAAATGGGGTATAAAGTAAAATTTTGCATACCTTTTAAAAATTTGGGAATCTATCTATCCACAACTTGAATTATTCTATCTAATCCTCCTTGCACTTTATTTATTATTTTCAAAAAGTGTCACTTTACTGTTTGTTCATTTCAGGGTTGTACCTAAAATGCCAACAAACAAAACAAAGAACAACATATAAGAATATGTTGGTATGTGGGGACAACTAAAAGTTCACAAATATGGCTAAAAAACTAATTATCACAACGAAGGTAATTAACAAGTTAATTTACATTTTCAATGTGTCAATCTCCACTGCTTTTTCCCTAACCCTAGAATACCCTCTTTAGGGTTTGACTTAAGGCCACCTTCTCAATCCCAAGCTTGGTGCCTAGGGTCACCTCTCATGGTGCCCTTTAGTCATGCAACATAGACCACCTTCTCATTCCCAAACTTGGTGTCTGGGGTCACCTCTCATGGTGCCCATTGGTATTCCCTCCTGGGCTTGACCTTTTTGCTTCATCCATCAGGGTGGCATGTAGGTGCGAGAATACACACTTTATTTATAGTTGTGATAATCGTAGTGACTTTATAATTTGCAACTATGAACATACAAACTGGTTAATTGCAATCAATGTGATCAATCCATCTGGAAAACCTTCGGGAAACTAAAGCGATTAACCATAAGTAACCACATACCTGTCAAGTTGACTTGAATGCAGAAATAACTCAACCAATCAAGAAATCAAGCAAGTATGCACAAGTTGATCCTGAAAAAGGCATCCAATTTTCCTATCATTAATCATGTCATCATGATCTACTAATTCTAGTTGTCTCCTAAGGTTATTAGTCCTTTTTAGGGTTTTGAGCATAATTAGGGTTCCACTTCATTTTTGTTACTTTAAACCCTAATATTATAAAATCACTTACAAACCTTAATTATATCATCTTTCTTCCACAAAAGATTCTATGTTCATCTTTTAGCAACATGAAACCCTAATTTCATATTATAAGTACTTTTCTTTTATTTTTCTCTTATTTAGGGTTTCTAAGCATATTAATCATCATATTAGGTTTAAAACCCTAAACCTTGTAATCCATCATCAAAATAGGTTAAAATCCATCTTTAGCATTAATCAAGTTAACCATGCTCGAATTAATCTATTTGCAGTATTAATTCTATCCTTGGTTAACAATTAGGGTTTCTAACGACAAATTAACACCCTTTTCATCAAAATAATACACTTTTGTTAAAAGAGACAGATTTGGGCTTTTAAACCATTTTTAATCTATTCCTCGCATTTTTCTGATCATTTTTCATGATTAACTTTCCTCATCCGAGCTTTCTAGCAAAAGATACAATTTTATCAAAAAATTCCTTTTTATTGATTTATTTGCTATTTTAAGAAAAACAAGGATCATTAGATCCGTGGTCCACTGGTCCACTCAGGATCTAATGGCCAGGGATGCATGCGCCTCTTCTTGCGATCAAAAGTGAGCCGAAAGACAAGTCTGCCCTTACATGTACTGAAGACACTATGGGGTAGTTTGGAAAATTCACGGATCGACACCTTCTTAAACCTCGTGACACTACAGTTGTTGTGAGGGTCAACTCCACAGTTGACTCCTTGATCTAGTCGACCTATGAGCGTGCCAAGGGTCCAGGAGGCTTCATCTTCCTCTGTCAAACCTTTCTGTGGCTTTAATTGCAGGCTGCGATCATGCCGTGACCCTCTCCAAGTCGTCGGACTCCGGCGAGGTTTGTGGTGGTGACGAGGGTGAAGGTCAGGTCGAGAAGATCAATTGAAGGCACTAAAACACTCTACATGCTCTTACATAGATATTAGGGTAGCAAAAGAAGATGATGGTTCTCTCATTCACCCTCCCCTATATATTGGGTCGGGGCAGGTTCCTGTCAGATTGGGAATTCTCCCAATACACGGCCAATCCCCTACAAAGTAGGGTTGATTTTGATCGTTTTCCTCCTCTGAGTCCAAGGCAATCATTATCAGGCATGCACGCTCCCTGGATCATGAGAAAACTTGAGAGGAAAGACCCTCTATAACTCGCAAGTCCCAGTCCCAGTAGGACTTAGATGATGAGCATCTAGCGTTGGATCAAGATCCAACAGTTCCCATTGCTCGCGATCAGCCAAAAGGAAATATATTTTCCTATTTGCTAAATTAATGATATATCTTGAGAAATTCATATCTCCTAAACCATAGCTCCTTTTTATCTCAAATTTTAAGGGAAAGTACATCTTGATATTATCTAGCTATTTACGAAATTTGTGAAACAAATTCCAATGTATGAGAAGGTTTCCTTCCCTCTAAAATATCCTTTAATTAATCCAAAATTAATTGGTATTTCTTTTCCCTTTGCTATTATCTTGTTATTTTGGGTCCCTTGGACCTCAAGAAAACCTAAAGGCACGAATTCCCATATTGTAGAATATTTACTTGCCTTTATTCTCTTATCTATTTCTATTTCACATATTCTTCTTTAATTTAATCAAATCCTTTTCCTTTTTATTTCTCTTTTTTTCAATTGGGTTCAATGGCCAACAAATCCCAATATCAATCAATCAAGGCCATTTCACACAAAATCCATACAAAAATAGATTTCTTTTATTCTTTAAAAGAGAATTACTTCTTTTACTACATTCTTAAGAAATTGAGGTTATAACATCCTCCCCTCCTTGTAGGAATTTTGCCCTCAAAATTCAAGCAATCAAACAAACAATTTAGGGAATGCTTTCTTCATGTCCGCCTTCAGCTCCCATGTGGCCTCATCCACTCCATGGTGCCTCCAAATAACCTTTACCATCTCTATTTTCTTGCATCTGAGCTTTTTCACCTTGGTATCTAGAATCTGCAAAGGTGTCTCAGGATAAGTCAGCTTCCCTTGAAGCACAATAGGTTCAATGCTCAGCACATGGCTCAAATCTTGCACATATTGCTTCAGGTTGGACACGTGAAACACATCATGTATCATACTATACTGAGGGGGTAATGCCAAACGATATACATCTTCACCAATCCTTTCTAACACCTCAAACATACCCACGTATCGGGGACTCAACTTTCCTCTATTCTTAGCTATACCTCAGAGCAATCAGATTTTCAAAAACACATGCTCTCCCATAGTGAAATGCACATCAGTCTGCTTTACATCAGCATACGACTTATGTTGATCCTGGGTTCTCTTCATCCTTTGCTTGATCAAAGCAACTTTATCAACATACACTTGGAGCTCATCTGACCTGAACAGGGTCCTCTCACCCACATCATCCTAGTGAAGTGGGGACCGACACGGTCTCCCATACAAAGCTTCATACAGAGGCATCCCGATACTGGCTTGGTAGTTGTTGTTGTAGGCAAACTCAGCTAAAGGTAAGTATTGCTCCCATGATCCACCCCAATCGAGCACACAAGCTCTCAATAGATCTTCTAACATCTGGATTATCCTTTCTGACTGACCATCCGTCTAGGGGTGATAAGTTGTACTAAACTTCAACATGGTACCCAGTTCTTCTTGAACTTGCTTCCACAGCTTGGAAGCAAACTTTAGATCTCTATCAGAGCTGATCGATCCAAGTACACCATGCAAACACACTATCTCTCTGATATACAGCTCAGCTAGGTCTGACACCTTAGCAGTGGTCTTTAAGGCAAGGAAGTGTGCTGACTTGGTAAGACAATCTACTACGACCCATATCGCATCATGACCTTTCTTGGTCCGGGGTAGACCCATCAGAAAATCCATGGTGATCTGCTCCCATTTCCACTCTGGAATTTCTATCGACTCTAAAAGCCCATCGGGTCGTTGGGGTTCAGCCTTCACCATCTAGCACGTAAGACAGTTGGACATGCATGCCACAATGTCTTTCTTCATTCCTGGCCACCAAAAAAACCTCTGCAAGTCCTTGAACATCTTAGTAGTTCTTGGGTGTACAGTGTATTTGGATCTATGAGCCTCTTGCAAGATACATTCCTTTATCGATGAATCCACTGGAACCCATATGTGATTCTCAAACCTGATTCCTCCATCTACTCCCATGGATAGACGAGTCGGTGGCTTCATCATTAAACCTTTCATCTTGTCTAGCTCTTCATTGGTCAACTATGTTGCTATGATCTCATTTAACAACTCAGATTGAATCTGGATATTAGCCAAACAAACTCGATCTTCTAGAGGTTGTGGAGTCCACTCCACCAGCTCCTCCAAACTCTTCCAATGTTTGGACAAAATAGCTGCACACTTAATCTATTTCTAACTCAAAGCGTCTGCTACGACATTCGCCTTACCAGGATGGTAGGCGATGGTGAAGTCACAATCCTTCATATACTCCATCCATCGCCGTTGTCGTAGGTTCAAGTCTGTCTGTATCAGTAGGTGTTTTAAACTCTTATGGTCGGTGAAGATCTCGAAGATAGCACCGTACAGGTAATGATGCCATATCTTCAAGGCATGGATAATAGAAGCTAGATCTAGGTCATGTGTCAGGTAATTCACCTCATTGGGCTTCATCTGTCGGGAAGCATATGCAACCACATGCCGATTCTGTTCCAACACACAACCAAGTCCCATCTTGGAAGCATTGGTGAATAGCATGAAACCCTCATTGCCAGAAGGTAGAGTCAACACAGGGGTGGTGGTCAGCTTCTCCTTCAACTCCTGGAAGCGAGCTTCACATATGTCAAACCACACAAACTTCACATCCTTCCGGGTTAACATGGTCAGCGACAAAGTAGTCTTTGAGAAATCCTTGATGAAGCAACGGTAGTATCCGGCCAACCCCAAGAAGCTGTGAATCTCGAAGGGGTTCTTTGGTGTCGGTCAGTCTCGAACTGCCGATACTTTGGCTGGATCTACGGTGATTGTTCCTCCTGAGATGATGTGTCCAAGAAACATGACTTGGTCTAACCAGAACTCACATTTTGAGAACTTTCCGAAAAACTTATGCTTTCTCAGGATATCAAGGACTCTACCCAGGTGGTCACGGTGTTGAGCTAGGTCATTTGAGTACACCAAAATGTCATCTATGAACACTATCACAAAAGAGTCAAGGAAAGGTTGGAACACATTGTTCATGAGGTTCATGAAGACACTAGGTGCATTGGATAATCCAAATGGCATGACCACAAACTCATAGTAGCCATAGCGGGTTTGAAAAACCATTTTAGGTATATCCTCACTCCTTACTCTCACCTGGTGATATCCTGACCTCAAATTGATCTTGGAGAAGACTCAAGATGATTTGATTTGGTCAAACAGGTCATCTATTCTAGGCAAAGGATACTTATTATTAATGGTTGCCTGTTTAATCATCTGATAGTCAATACACATCCAAAGCGACCCATCCTTCTTTTTCACAAAGAAGATTGGTGCTCCCCAAGGTGATGTATTGGGCTAGATGAAGCCTTTATCCAACAACTCTTCCAACTGGGTTTTTAACTCAAGCAACTCTGCAGGGGCCATTCTATAGGGTGCCTTAAATATAGGGTTAGTCCCAGGAGCTAGCTCAATAGAGAAATCTACCTCCCTCTCAAGGGAAATTCCTGATAGATCATCTAGAAACACATCCACATACTCCTGGACCACCTCTAGATCCTCTAAGGATCGCCCCTTAACTTCAGGTACGGTAACTATTGCTAGGTAGGCTCGACAACCCTTGGATAGCATTTGTTCAGCTTTCAAAGCAGACACATAAAGGCTGGTTGTCACATCCTTCCTTCCTCAAATGGTGAAGTGTGGATAACTGGTTTTCCTAATAAGAATCTTCTTATCTCTACAGTCAATCTGGGCTCTGTAGGTGGAAAGCCAATCCATACCGATGATTACATCAAAATCATTCATATCGAGAAGGATGAAGTCAGTGGGAAGCTCATGGTTCAAATACTTAACTGGAAAAATAGGGGTTTTCAAAAGAGAGGTATAAATACGACCACTCAGGGTTGTGACATCCAAGACATAACTCAAATCCTTGATATCCAAACCAAGCATAGTTGCCAGATTCCTCAAAATAAAAGTATTAGTAAAACCAGAATCAAAGAGTGCTTTTACATTTTTTTCCCATGACTTCTAACAGGCCTACATAGTTTATACTACATCATAAAGCTATTACATGATCTACTAAACTAAAAGGAAAAACATCTAAGTGTTATTACCCTCGATCAGCCTATTAGCATTCTCCTGAGCTTCTTCATTGTCGATGGCGAACACTCTAGCTTGTCTCCTCTCTCCAGTTGGAGGTGCTCTGGCTGGAGGTGCTGTAGCTACTGGTTGTGCTGCCACAGGTTGTGACCCCAAAGGTCCTCTTGGGTCAGGCTGAGGGAAATTGGCGATGAAGTGTCCCTCTTGCTGACATCTAAAACACACCTTCTTCTCAAAACAACACTTCCCAGAATGTGTCCGTCCGCAGGTGCGACACTACTGGAGGCGACCACGGGGCTTGCCTTTGTTCCCATGCTTGCTTTTGTTGTGGTTGTGTCCTTGTCCCTTCTTGTGTTCATTCCTCTTCCCTTGAGCTCCTTCAGTGAAACCCAGGTATCTTTTGGAGGGATTCTGTGCAGGCATTACCGTCCTTTCCATGTCCGAGGTGGTGTTGTAGGCTTCAGATAAGGTCTTTGTCTTACTAGCCATCACATGTGGCTTGATGGCAGGGTGCAGACGCTCTATGAAGTGTTCCACACTTATTTCTTCATCCATCATGTGACCAAAACGTTCAAGGATGTGGAACTTGCAACCAAAGTCTGCAACTGACGAGCTTCCTTGTGTCATGTTAGTGAACTCTCTTTCCTTCTCCTTCTTGGCTGAGACGGGGATGAATCTGGCGGTGAAGATGGTCTTGAAATTGGTCCATGCCATCGGTTCTTTGCTTAGGTCTCTTCTCGTGATATGGTTCTCCCACCATATCTTGGTTGCACCTTCCAAAAGGTGAGCAGCAAATAGAACCTTCTTGTTTGGTTGTAATTCAAGCATACATAATTCATTCTCGACTGCAAGCAGCCAAGCTTCTACCTTGTCGACCACTTCCTACTTATCTTCTCCCCAGAACTTCTCAATGTTCATCTTGACGAAGTCTAAGATGGTGGCTCCCAGTTAAGTATGAACAGGTAGTGGCTCGCCATTCTCATCTCTAGATATGTCCCTGAGGGCTAAGGCATGGATAGCCTCAGTCAACCATTTATTCTGCTCCATCCATTCCATAGTGTGAACTACCATGGTCAGTTCCGGACCACCACACTGGTCCTCCTCCATCTGGGTGACTTCCTCGTACTCATATTGCTCCTCATATCCTGGTCCTCCCCTTGTTCAAGGTTGCTGAAGGGTATTGGGTCAGGGTTGGGGCCCTCATGAGCAGTTCCTTCGGGTCTCTTTCTCTTCTTTGAGGTTTCACCACCATGGTTCTGCTTTCTTTTCTCAGAAGACCCATTCTCTTTGCGAGGAGGCCCACCACTGTTGGTGGTAATCGGAATAGCCACAGTCTTTGTACGAGCCATCTACATAAGCACACAAATAGGCCTTTAGTCTATATTTAACTAATTATACTTATGTCGATGACATCTTAATTATGTATCTTTTATTACTTTGGTGGAGGATTCCTTAAACCTTATCAACCTTAGCCAAACCTCAAGAGGGTGAGGAAGAGAGAGAAAATCCTAATCCTTAAAATGATTAATAGAATTTGAGTTGAGAAGGGATGAACAAGATGAGAGAGTCCTAAAGGTATCTTATTTTGAGTCAAATCCTGTGACATTGGCCAGCCAGTCACACAATCTGGGAGTCCTCATATTCCGACTAGCGGTGCAGAGGAAAATATTGCCAGCCCCCATATGTGATCCTTTTCTAGACACCTCTGTCTTTTGGAAAATCCTTTAATAACTCCCTCGTTCTATGGAATTTGTAAAATTTCATAATTATGAAAGATTAAATGAGGAACCTATTCTCTGATACCAATTGTAACTATCCCGCCTTCCGGTAACCCCCACTTAAGGAAAATTAAGAGATCAGAGTTGTTATCCCAATAAACCGGATCAAAGGTTCGAAAATTTAATCAATAATATTTAAGAAATTCTACCAACTAAACTAAAACCGGGTATAAAGTAAAATTGTGCATACCTTTTAAAACTTTGGGAATCTATCTATCCATAGCTTGGATTATTCTATCTAATCCCCCTTTCACTTTATTTCTTATTTTCACAAAGTGTCACTTTACTGTTTGTTCATTTCAGGGTTGTACCTAAAATGCTGACAAACAAAACAACAGTTAGCATATAAGAATATGTCATTATGTGGGGACAACCAAAAGTTCACAAATATGGCTAACAAACTAATTATCACAACTAAGGTAATTAACAAGTCAATTTACATTTTCAATGTGTCAATCTCCACCGCTTTTTCCCTAACCCTGGAATACCCTCTTTAGGGTTTTACTTAAGGCCACCTTCTCAATCCCGAGCTTGGTTCCTAGGGTCACCTCTCATGGTGCCCTTTAGTCATGCAACATAGACCACCTTCTCATTCTCGAGCATGGTGTCTGGGGTCACCTCTCATGGTGCCCATTGGTCTTCCCACCTAGGCTTGACCTTTTGCATCATCCATCAGGGTGGAATGTAGGTGTGAGAATACACACTTTATTTATAGTTGTGATAATCGTAGTGACTTTATAATTTGCAATTATGAACATCCAAACTAGTTAATAGCAATCAGTGCGATCAATCCATCTGGAAAACCTTTGGGAAACTAAAGCGATTAACCATAAGTAACCACATACCTGTCAAGTTGACTTGAATGCAGAAATAACTCAACCAATCAAGAAATCAAGCAAGTATGCACAAGTTTATCCAGAAAAAGGCATCCAATTTTCCTATCATTAATCATGTCATCATGATCTATTAATCCTAGTTGTTTCCTAAGGTTATTAGTCCTTTTTAGGGTCTTGAGCAAAATTAGGGTTCCACTTCATTTTTGTTACTTTAAACCCTAATATTATAAAATCACTTACAAACCCTAATTATATCATCTTTCTTCCACAAAAGATTCTAAGTTCATCTTTTAGCAACATGAAATCCTAATTTCATATTATAAGTACTTTTCTTTTCTTTTTCTCTTATTTAGGGTTTCTAAGCATATTAATCATCATATTAGGTTTAAAACCCTAAACTTGTAATTCCATCATAAAAATAGGTTAAAATCCATCTTTACCATTAATCAAGTTAACCATGCTCAAATTAATCTATTTGCAATATTAAACTATCCTTGGTTAACAATTAGGGTTTCTAACCACAAATTAACACCATTTTCATCATAATAATACACTTTTATTAAAAGTTATAGATTTAGGCTTTCAAACCTTTTTTAATCTATTCCTCGCACTTTTATGATCATTTTTCATGTATTAACTTTACTCATCCAAGCTTTCTAGCAAAAGATACAATTTTATCAAGAAAATTCCTTTTTATTGATTTATTTGCTATTTTTAGAAAAACAAGGATCATTAGATCCGTGGTCTGCTGGTCCACTCAGGATCCAATGTCCAGTGACGCAAGCGCCTCTTCTTGTGATCAAAAGTGATCCGAAAGACAAGTCTGCCCTTACCTGTACTGAAGACACCGCGGGGTAGTTTGGTAAATTCATGGGTTGACACCTTATTCAACTGTGCGACACTGCAGTTGTTGCGAGGTTCAACTCCACAGTTGACTCCTTGATCTAGTCGACCTACTAGCGCGCCAAGGGGCCAGGAGGCTTCTTCCTCCTCTATCGAAGCTTCCTACAGCTTCAATTGCAGGATGTGATCACGACGTGACCCTCTCCTAGTCGCTGGACTCCGGCGAGGTTTGTGGTGGTGACGAGGGTGAAGGTCAGGCCGATGAGATCAATTGAAGGCACGAAAACACTCTACGCGCTCTTCTGTAGAGATTAGGGTAGCAACAGGAGATGTTGGTTCTCTCGTTCACCCTCCCCTATATATAGGGTCGGGGCAGGTCCCTGTCAGATTGGGAATTCTCCCAATACGCAGCCAATCCCCTACAAAGCAGGGTTGATTTTGATCATTTTCCTCCTCTGAGTCCAAGGCAATCATTATCAGGCGTGCACACTCCCTGGATCGTGAGGAAACTTGAGAGGAAAGACCCTTTGTAACTCGCAAGTCCCAGTCCCAGTGGGACTTAGACGGTGAGCATCTAGTGTTGGATCAAGATCCAATGGTTCCCATTGCTCGCGATCAGCCAAAAGGAAATATATTTTCCTATTTGCTAAATTAATGCTATATCTTGAGAAATTCATATCTACTAAACCATAGCTTCTTTTTATCTCAAATTTTAAGGGAAAGCTCATCTTAATATTATCTAGCTATTTACAAAATTTGGGAAACAAATTCCAATGGATGAGAAGGTTTCCTTCCCTCCTAAGTTATCCTTTAATTAATCCAAACTTAATTGGTATTTCTTTTCCCTTTGCTATTATCTTGTTATTTTCGGTCCCCTGGACATCAAGAAAACCTAAAGGCACGAATTCTCATATTGGAGAATATTTACTTGCCTTTATTCTCTTATCTATTTCTATTTCACATATTCTCCTTTTATATAATCAAATCCTTTTCCTTTTTATTTCTCTTTTCTTTTCAATTGGGCTCAATGGCTAAAAAAAGCCCAATATCAATCAATCAAGGCCATTTCACATGAAATCCATCACAAAACAAAAATAAATTTCTTTTATTCTTTAAAAGAGAATTACATCTTTTACTACATTCTTAAGAAATTGAGGTTATAACAACTTATGTCTGGTTTGGTAACAGTGGGTTTTTTTATAGACTTTCACATGATTACTACACTTTAATTTCATTCATCAAATAGGGTTTTTCATTTAAGATTAGATCATGGAATTATCAACTTAATCAACTTTCATCATTTCAAATAAATTTTAATTTCCCCATGTATAAGCTACCCAAAATCAAGAATTCATGTGATAAATAGTCATGAGAGAAGAATCACATGAGGAGGTGAGAGGACTAACTAATCATCATCTACATGGGTGGCTTAGGTGGCCCTTAAAGAAGAGATGAGATGCTAGAAGACTCTCTAAACTTGAAGGAAGGATTTTTGTCCTCCTTGAGTTCTTCAGATGTGTTATGACTTAAAACATATAAAGAGGCCTATGTGTTTGGCTCTGATACCATTTGTCATGGATATGTTTATTACCCTAAGTCCACACTCCTAGTGTCTACAAAGACAAAGGCGAGTGGACTAGATCGTCCATCCCTAGAATGGATCATAACATATTTCACACAGGCAGTATATATGTAAAAGTAGTAACAACAAGATATAAGAAGATACTAAACATGGAGATAAGAGACATGTACCCATTTCTACTTCTAGCATCCCATTAGTGTTTCATTTCATAGTGTAGAGCCTTAAGTGTAGAGGATCTTCATTTGAAAACTAAAAGTTTGAGAAACAGAACATATTAATGCTAAACCATTAAGTACGCTATGAAAAGATATGTAAACAGTTTAAGAGTAATATAAAAACTTTCTTGTCTAAGAACATGATCATAGTCAAGAATAATAAACAAAGAGAGAACACTTAACAATATCATTTTATGCAAAGAATGTTTAGACTCCTTTATCCATTATGTCAACATTAGGATGCATAATGGATTCATGTATATTATATTCAAGATGTATCAATGTAAAATAATCAAACATGCAAGTAATGGTCATAGGAAAAATAACTCAACCAAGTAAGTAAGTATCCAAGCATTCATACAAACTTACATTCAAGCAAACCAATATCATAGTAGGGTCAAGAATAAAATGTACCTGGAAAGTAGAGAGACATTCAAGGTTAAGCATTCTTGAATAAGATCCTAAAGATTATCCAAACAAAGGGTTCCTCATAAGGACAAGATGTAGCATGGTGTCTTATGTTTGATAATCTAAACATTAAATGATACATGTGGACGTTCCCCTAGACCTATGTTTCAAGTATTTCAAACATAGTTTAAAACTTCCAAACATACATGTCATTAACTACCATAGTTCAAGGATAAACATCTACCCCTAGGTCCAGGTGGACCATCCACATTATCACTACTACAAGATGGATATAAGGTGTGATTTAGCAATAGGGGTAGCATGATATTTATATTATCATCATTGTCTATTCATACAAGATTATAATTGGCCATATAAGGTTCATTTCATGAAATATTGTATATTTCCAAGCCATGGAGACACTAAGTAGATCAAGTTAGGATTACAGAGTAAATAGAATATTAATCCTACTGATTTGAAGTCTTTATGATAGCATAGATCAGTATTTAATCAAGGTTCATGTAGGATTAGAGGCCTAGTAACAACATGTGCATTACATCACAATTCAAGTTAACGTTAGGGAATTTGATCACATTAGGGAACACATATTATGTACATAGAAATTCAATATGAAAATCATGATAAGTTACTGATTTATGAGTTCACATAATCGTCTTGGGACATCTAGGTCAACAAAAAGTATAAAGTTTATCATTCATCATAATTGTGCACATAAGGTCATATTAAGACACATTAAGTGTCAAAAGATCATCACAAGGGTCCAAAAAGATAAAGATTGTATTTGATGGTAAACGCTGCTGATTTAAAGCATTCATAGACATTTGAAGCACACTTGAACAAGTACTCACATAGAAGAATGGAAATTTTCATATAGGTCCATTTTAGGCCATTTAGGCAACATTAGATCCTATTAGGGGATAAAGTTAGATGGAGTCTGGATCTTGATGTAGCAAGTGACTCAAGTTACTGATTTAGATTAAACATAGAGATATAAGGCATAGTAGATCACATTCGAGCATCAAATAAGTTGAATCAAGCAAAAAGACATCAAAGTTTCATTTTATTCACATAACTGGAACTATGAATAGAATTTGATCATGAAACTAGCACCATTAGATAGATCTCATTGAGAGGATTAAATTTCATATATTATATGCCTCATTTGGCTAAAGAATGTCCAAGTCATTAATTTTGGAAGGTTCGCATATAAAATTTTAGAGGGGGGGGGAAGCATTACTAAAATATATGTGGTGCCTGGGATCGTCAGATCTCGATCCCACAGCTGCTCACACTCAGGGCCTTCACTCTCTGCCCACCGCTCTTGGTCGCCTAGGCATGTTAGCTGGAGACTCGCACTCGGATTCATATGCTCTAACCACCACACATCTCCCATGGTAGCTTGGGTGGCGTCCACTCGTGACCTACCGACATCGACTACCGCCTTCATCGTCGACCCAGGCACATGACCAGGCAGTCAGATCCCTCAGATCATCATCCTAGTATAGAAATGACATATAACATCACATTTGATGTCGTCGGTTGGTGCACAATAACCGAAGCCAATAGTCTAAGACAATAACTTATAAAGACAACCAACACCTATATGTGAAGACTGGTTGATTTACAAAAGTCACATGTATCATTTTTTTTAATATCGGTTTTTAATCAACAAAATCGATGTCCAAAATCACCCGCAAAATATAATTTTTTAGCAGAAAAAAATTGCCTCCAAAAAATTTTAAATTCGGCATCAGTTGTGTAAAATTCGACGACACATATTCCGCGCCAAGCCCCACAAAAGTTTTTATCCCCTCATTTGTTATCGGTTTTTTTTAAAGAACTGACTACTAAATATCCTTCACAAGGCAAAATTCATTCCCTTATTTATCGTCTTTTTTGGAGGAATAACTGACACATGTGTTCGCATGTTTCCCCGTGAAAAGAATTTCCCCCCAATTTGCCTAATTGGTGTTGGTGTTAAGTTTGAAACTAACAACTATGGTTAGGCATCAGATTATATGAAAACACGACGTCGATAGTTAACTTAGTAGCACTCATGCGATCCAGACTCTTCCCCTTTGTTGTATAGTTCCCAATCCTCTCCCTCCTAGCTAGGTCTGGCGATTTTTCTACCGTCTCCCCTTCTCTGCTCAACGCTTCTACGTGCAACCACAATGAGCATGAAGCTACTTGCTGCCTCTGCACACCACCATGAAGAGCTTGAAGCTGCTCATGTCAGAGCTACTATTGTTGTCTAGTCACCAGTCGCCACCACCTACTCATGTTGCTGCCACCACCTACTCTAGGCGGAGCAAGGAGCCTTCCTCTAGCCACCTTCTTCTGATCCAGTCACTGCCACCGAACACCGCCTGCATCTCCTCTGCTTCACCTCCAGTTCCGGCCACCTTCACCTCCAGGTCGACCACCTCCACCTCT